>CM034150.1:610047915-610082915 GCA_019776745.2 Taxus chinensis
ATTTTAGAACTTTTAAGGCTCGGGGCGCAGGGCGCATGAAAAATGTATATAAGCAGGCTGAATAGTCAAGGCGCACAGGAAAAGGGTGTAACAGAGGTTAAGTTGGCGCCAAAGGCGCATGGCGCATGGATGAAGCAGACTGCATTATATAGAAGGGCGCACAAGAAATGCATGTTACATTGAGATTTGGTGCGCCCTTTGGCGAATGGGCAGATCGTGCAACATGGAAAGAAAGGCGCGCCAAAGGTATATGGTGCGGCGCATGGAGGGTCTACACAACATCATGTACTTGCAACGGAAGGTGCGCCCGCGCCTTGGAGGCTTTACACTTGCGCAAATAACTCTTGCGTTGCATGGAAGCTGGGGCGCGCCCTTTAGCGCATAGAAGAGGGATGCAACAGGAGTAAAAGATGCGCCATAGGGATATAAGGAGGCGCGGGTTTTGAGCGTGTTACGGGCCGAAAGGGTGCACTTAGGGGCGCATGATTCTTGACTACAGCATGCTGGGATAGACGCGCCGAGGGGCGCGACTGTCTAAGGTGTAACATGACGCGGCAACGCGCCAAGGGGAACACCAAAAATACTTAAGCATTTAAGCATTATTCATTCTAACACCAAGCCTAATCAAACCAACTTCCCCTACAATAAACTGGAAATGAGGGAGGGAGAGAAGGAAGAAGTTGGTTTATGCGGGATAGGGGAAGAACCAGTCCAATGCAAAACGACATTTAAAAACGGGCCATCAAACGAAAACCAGACTGAGCACACCAAAGCACAGAAATGAAAAAGAGGATGAACCTCTTACCTTCGAATGTATAAAGACGGTTGGAAAGCGGGCCCACAGAGTAAATGACAACGACAGAGCAGAGCTGACACACCCAGAGCAATCACGTGCCTTGAAAAAAGAACAATGAAAATGACATGGCGCGCATAAGTATATATAACAAAATTTGTCATAAATGCGCCAACCACCATTTGAAAAGGCGCGCGGAAAACGACTGTCGACAGAGGAAAGCATGCGCCCTTTGGCGCATGGAAGTAACTGACAACAGTAGAATGGGTGCGACTTTGGCGCATCAAACGAGTTGTCGACATGAATTTATGTGCGCCATGGGGCGCACCAAAACGTGGTGTAACAAGGAAAATACATGCGCCTTTGGTGCACCGAGAAGCGTGCTAACATGGAAAACCATGCGCCAAAGGCTTTTAAGGGGGCGCATCAAAAATTGATGTTGCAAGGAAAAACCATGCGCCCAGCCAAAAAAGGCTTGAAAAGACTAAGTTCAAAAACTGAATTTCCCGGGAAGGGATTTTACAATATTCTGAATGCGGAGGATCCCTAACGAGGGATCGAAACAAAATTTTCGGTATGGTTATCGGTAAAATTGCCCTTGTCAATTTTACAGGATAACACACTCCTAGGGCATGGGGCCCTTGGAGAGTTAGCTCGGCCATTCTTTACCCATAACCTATTTCCCCCCATTTTCCTATTCATATTCTATCTTGGTTTCTATTTTCTAAAACACTTGGAAAATAATACAAACACACATATCTCCCATGTTACCACATCAAAAAAACATCCAATCAATTATTTCACATTTCTATAAAGTCAAAGATTTTGGAAATCTATACCTTAACATACATATAACTTATCATTTATTTTCCATGTTACCAATAACTTGGACATTAAATCAAAATTTAAAATGAGACTCCATCATGCCTAAATCGACTTGACTCCATCATGCCTAAACTGACCTGACTCCATCATGCCTACTAGAACTGCCCAACTTGACTCCATCATGCCTAAACGTACCTTACTCCATCATGCCTAAACTAACCTGACTCCATCATGCCTAAACTGACCTAACGACTCCATCATGCCTAATCCATCTGGTTTTCACCCATATGCATATAAAAATGAATATTTTACAACATAAGCACAACATCATACCATAAATATCACCATCTCCATATAAATCATCATAATCTAGTGTGTCCATACATATTTGCATAGAAGAAAAATCAATACACGTGCCTCTCATATACATCCTCGTTCAAAATCTTCGACACACAAGCCAATATAAATAAAATATATACAAAAATCTATACCCTAAATATATATGGTGACTAATCATCACCCCACCTGATGTTTAGGCTGGTCTCATCTGTCTCCTCCTCCTTTCCTCTAGCCCAGTACCCTATCACCATCTCTCCACACTCTATGGGTCTAGCCGTCACCTCTGTGCTTTAGTAGCCTCTCCCTAACCCTGTCTCTAGGCTTGCCGACCCCCTGCACTCTCTGCACTATGTGTAGGATACCTAGTCCTCTCCCTCGAGGCTCGTTGTACTTTGTACTCTACATAGGAAGGGACATCTATCCTAATAGCAGTCAAATGATCTTGGTAGTACCTGGCCTCATTCAGGGCATCCCTGAATTTGGCCATTGACACTGTTTGTGGTGGTGCCATGGGTCTCATAGCAACCTGTGAACCATACCCTGCTATTGGTACCATGGGACCCTATCCCATTAATGACTTTAAAATGGGACCCTTCCTCGAAGCTTGAGGTGCTACATGTGTTGTGATCTGGGCCTATAAGGTCACACTATGTGCATGTGCAGTGACAAACTGGCCATGTAAACCTGTTACTTGTGCCTACATGGCAATCACCTATCCCCCGTCTCCATCTCCAACTTGTACGAGTGCCTGTCCCTTGGTAATTTGGGCCTGTAATGCCACCACATGTCTCCTGTAATATGGCCACCTGTGCCTCAGACCCTGTCAACTACCCCTATAATACTTTGATCTGGGCTAGTAAAGTTATAACCTGCCCTTGCAAAGTATCCCTATCTGAACTGTAAGGGTAACCAAGTCTAGCTGGCCTTACCTGGGTGGTGCTTCTCATAGCTGGACCCATGCCCACCACTGCCTATATCTATTTATAACTCCATTTTCATCAATCCGTCAGTCCACTGCCTTCTCCTATCTTCCTTATTGGCACTGTCGGCTGTGGTAGAGGCATAAGCCTAACCTCAACGTCATCTTTCTTGTACTGAGGGAACAGTGGTGGCACATCCTTGGGCAGCCCAAACTACCGCCTGACCCTATCAATGGGTATCATCTTATGCTCACCAGCACGATGCCCCTTTATCCACCTCATTAGTTGTAACTCACCTAGCTCCACCGCCCTCAGCATGTATAAAGGGAAACCGACATAAGGCCTCCATATGATATCAATACTGGATAACCCCTCCAACACCTACCTATAATATGACACATCATGTGTAACCCTAGCTACCATGTGCTCTCCAACAATAGGTACCTAACACCTGTACTCAACTCGAATCAAACCCACCTTGAATGAATCGGGTCAGGGAAATTTAATTGGAAGAACACATACAATGTGCTCGTATGCCCAAAAGTGTAAGAGGAAGGTAGAACACAAACTGAACCTCCGGAACCACCTATAGACCTATAACTTCTTGTATAACTACACCAAGTATGCTAGTGCCAAAGAAAAATGGGTCCTATCCTCCATCATGTCATGGAGAACCCCCATCAATGCCCTTGGAGAACCACTTCCTATTTTTGTTAGCATCTCTTACCAATACAAGCTATGCGACAAAAAGGGGTAAAATGTAGACACCAAATTTGGGTAACACTTCCCCTTCACCCCACATGTATATTAATTTAACTGCCCATAGTTAAATTAATTCACATGCTCACAATATTTATTATTTAATTACATTAATTAAAATAATTTCCACCTCATCATGAACCTATTCTTAGCATGTTTTCATTTTACTAGGACTAAATATCCACTCACCATAACTAACTAAGACTTAGTCCTACCTACCTTAATTAACCAAGACTTAGTTCAACCCTAAAATCACATGCCTATTCTTCTTCTAACCACATTCCCACTTATCTAAGTGCAACGTTCCATTTTGATCCTGGGGAGAATAGACAGAGCTGACCAAAAAGATTGCCAAGATATGTCATTTTTAGTAAACCTAGGATTTCTTGCCTTAACTGATGTCTGAGTCAACCCTAAACCGACGTCGGTCACCCTAAAACATCATCGGTTACCATATATTCATTTTTGTAACCTTGTTTGAGATGTTGGAAGAATTATTCAAGTCTTGGAGAAGAGAGATATGCATGTAAACATGCACCAGAACACTCATGCACATCCAGTGATATGTAAACTCTTCAACTTTAGAATTATCCACAGAATCACAAATTAACGTTGTTGTTCTACTTTCTATTAGAAAATGATAGAGATAACTAGTGAATGAATTTTTCTTATGCTTAGAATCCACAATTTTAGGAAAGGAAAGAATATAAACTCATAAACACCAACAAGTTTCATCCTGGAAACCTCTAGAGGAGGAAAAACCCTTCGGGAAGGGTAATTGCTCTTTCTTCCCACTTTTATTAGCTAATTCAAAATCAATACAAAATTTACAATAATTATGAAAGAGAAGTAGATAATATCTCACACTTCTTCCCAATTACTTGTTTTCTCTGTCTCAACACTCCTTTCTTCTACAAAACACAATTCCAGTACTAAGAACTTCTTGCTCACTTGCTTTCATGCTTTGATCATCTTGTTATCTTCTAAAAACATGTATTTATAGCATTTATCATGTCCTCAATGAGTGCACTAGAGAATGGAGAAAGGTCATGGAGGAGAAGAGACATGGAAAACCTTTCAAATTATGGGGTTGTTTGATTCATATTTTTATTTTATGTCTGAAAGAGATAGGACCGTCGCCCAATGCAGACTGACAGTCTCAGGACCACCACCCTGGTTCAGTGGTAGTTCTGTAACCACCACTCTAAACATAGTGGCATTCATGTTACTATAAAGACATGACCTATGTGTATTTATTTTCCTTCTTTGTGCTAATTGATCTGATGAAGTAGAGTCATCTCAGATCCCTATGGAGCATCCAAACACCCTGAACCAACAATCAAGCACTGATCTGAAAGGCAAGCATTCAGGTTAACATTCTGGGAAACACTGTCACAACATGGAGCAACCATTTTCACATATCAACCATCGTCATCCTCCAGTTATTCAACCTTCTTCCTAAAGTAAGTACACTTTGATCTGCAACATTCTAAAGTTATTCAAAATTAGACTCTTTATCTATTTTAAGTTAGTTTTCAGTTTCCTATGCATCCCACCATCCCCATATTCCTTCAATCTATTTATCCAATCACCCACAATCCTTGTTAGCTCCCCAATATTTGATACTAGATACTCCTAAGCATTCACATCACCCCTTGTTAACCTAAACATTCCCCTCCCATTCTCTTTGTAGTCACAGAGACTCTCCAAACCCCAATTTATTGATTTCCCTTTTAGCATCCTGTTTTAACCTTCGTTGGTTCCATCTTAGCCGTCGTCGGTCATACCTCACCGATGTTGGTCTCTATGATTGGTAATTATACCTATGACTGTGACCTAATCGGCTTTTCACCAACTCACCCAAACTCACTTGAAACTTGACCCTAACCTATTCCAACACCTCAACCACCTACCCATCTTCCAGATCTGATCATAACCTATCCCGTTAGATTATATTTTCTTATTGTACTTGAATGAGGTGCCTAAATCATATAAACTATAATAGGATTTTATTTATTTATGCTACCTCTTACATTAAGTTGTATTAAATAGTGGGTTGATAGCCATCAAGGAAGTATCATACTTCCTAGATCTAGCACACGCTAGGAAGCCCACTGACATATATTGTTTAACTCTCTTTTGTCATATTTTTTCATATTTTAGGTAGTTCCTCCTAGCCAAAAGGAAGCTCCCATAGTTATCATTTGATCAAGAAGTCATAATGCGCATACAACCTCCAACCGACCATTACAACAAGTATTCCTCCTTGGCCCATCACCATATCAGTTTCATCAAATCCATAAAGAAAATGGTGAAACAATGTCTTCCTAAACCAGTGTGCACTCTGCCTTCTGATAAATCTGATCAGCCACTAAGTGATACCTCTCTTCATGTAGCTATAGACTATGTACAATCACTGATCTTGATCTGTCATGGCTCATAATCTCTCCATCCTCACCTGATCTCACTCTATCATGAGCTGATCCCAATCTATGATAGTTTGGTCTCTCTGAGTAACAACCTGATCCCTCTCAGCTGCAACCTGAAGATGTAGAGTTTTCACCTACTATATATGCTACTGCAAGGCATGCACTTTCCCACCAACATGTATATCCTAAACATCCTCCTCCATATCCTCACCACCCTCGCAATCTCCTCCACCTCTTGGTGAACTATGTTGTTGACTCATGTGAGGGGGTGATGGGGGTACCTACAATGGTTCTTGTAATGGAACTTGAAGGGGCATCCATGCTGCTAACAAATGTGGCTACACCACTACCTACTGCTGGACTAGGACACATTTCACTGGTACCCCTATATGTGGTCCTCCCTGTGGATCTACCTGTACCTGAGCCTATACATGTACCGTAGCATCTGGGCCCTACTCCTTATGTTATTGCATCTAATAACTCATGCAGTATAATCAATCTACGTGGAAGCACTGTCGCATACCACATTGTATAATCCAGGGTCATCCTTGGATCCACTATCTATGCCCGATGTACCCAAGGCTGTGGAACCACTTGTAAAAAGCAAGTGTGCACTCAGCCCAACCTGATCTAAGGCTCCATGTAGAAGAGCTCTCTGAATCTGCATGCATACCACATCTCATTACTAGGAATCCCATGAATGAGACCAAATTGACACTAGACCCTATCCACTCTAACCACTCTAAGATGTAGAACCTTCTCCTAAGAATGAAATGATCCATGACAACAGTAATCAACTTAACAACATCCTGAGGCCACAGATACAACATGTAAGGCCACCATGTGATCATGTGAGGTTATACATCATCAAAATTTCACATGTAGTAATCAGTGTCTCCCATGCGGCCACAAATATCATCCCAATATGGAACCCAACCCATGACAGATGGTTCTCCAAGAGCCTGAGCTCTCAATGCTCCTAAAATATGTCCAATCATGATATGATCCCAAGCCCATGTATATAAAAGTATGGCAAGACCCATAGACCTTTGTTCATGATAAGCTATCAGGTGCAAATATGTGTATAAATGAGCTAGTATACACTGACCCCAACAATAAACCTCTTCCTGCAAAAGTCTATGAATCACTCTAATAAGGTCTAGAGGGAATCGAGCACCAGTATTGTTAGGCAACAATATGCCACTGACGAAAGCTAACATGAATATAGGTACCTTTCCCAGCTGTTGATCGGCCATACACCTCCTAATAAAGATTGTCATACCTCGGCGGGGTATGTCTGCCACTCCAAACAGATCAGCTATCCATCACTGAATGCGGTCCTGATGACCATCATAGGTGATCAAGTGACCCTAGATAGTAACTCGTAAGATCTACCATACATCCTCTAAAGTGATGCTCATCTCACCGATAGGCAGTCGGAACATCTAACTCTTACTCCATCATCTCTCATCTAATTCTATGAATAGGTTGTGATCTAAGGTAATCTATGGCATGTGAGCCACGTAAGATAAACTAATCATCTCATGGGTGATCTCTAAGAAAATCTAGTCGCATTGGCTAAATGTCGCCTCGTAGGTTGGGAGTCACCCCTATTGCTCCTGCAACTCTAGCACATCCAAGTCCACATGGAGAACTAATCAGATCATTTATTATGATATTATTATTCTATTATATAAAATAATTTTCTATTTCTATCATTAAATTCTTCTATTTTATTGTCCAATTCATCTATTTTTACCATCCAGGGTTTCCAAAAACCTTCTCTTTCTTCTAAAGGAAAATTTAAAGTTCCTTTTGTGTATAGGCACACCCCTGAGTGTACCAGCGCACTCCCTAGTGCATAGGCACACCCATTTCACCAACACACTCTTCATTGCACCAACACACTCATCATTGCGTAGGTGCATTCTCATTTCTCCTCAAATCCCTCAGTGTGTAGGAACACTCTTATTTGTATAGACGCATATGCCCCCTCGCTGCCCTGAGCAATTTTTCATAGGCACATACACTTGTGCAGCAGTACATGCATGCCCACGCTCCACAAGAAAAACCAAAAAAATGTAAAAAAAAGAGAACATTTCCATAAGCACATGCATTTTTACACCACCACAAGCATGCCCATGCAAACCCTGATGAATGGTGCATAGGCACACCCCTTTGTGTACTTGCACATATTGGACCCCGTAAAAATCAAAAAAATAAAAAGCAATGAAATCATCATAATGCATAGGTGCACCCATGAAAGTGCCAGTATAGGCACACCCCCCATTTTAACCCTAAAAAATGCATTTTAACCATAAATTAAATGCTTTAAAAAACTAGGGTAAAGGGGGGAGCTTTGTTTACCTATGGTCCATCCACTGGGAGCCTCATGTAGTGTCTCACTTGATCCACATAGTATCTCTGGTTCTGCACCCTCGCCATTTCCTCCATCAAGTCAGAGGTCAAATCAATAGTAAAATTTTGGTTCTTCTACATTCTTCTACAACTCGGCGTGATGATTATTTTAAATAAATAATTATTTTCACACCCATTTTTACTACACTAGGGCATGTTTTGCTTCCCGAAGACCTTTTCTACTACCTGGGGCATAATTTTTCCTTACGGTGAATTTTAACGAGGTCTTGCAGCTTCATTATTTCTTCTACAATATCTTCTTCCTCAAAATTCAAAAATTTAAAACAATATAAAAAATTTCAAAAAACCCAAAAAAATTGGTTAAATTATTAAAAATCTAAAAAATGGAAAAAATTTAAAATGTTTCAAAAATTGGTAAATGACATGCATATAGCTGAATCCTGTATCAGATGAATTTTCCTTGAACATCGAAATTTTTCCTAAAAAAATATCTTTCTAAGGTTCTTGCTTGTTCTTGTCTCAAATGACTTGTGGATCATCGTGATCTACCTCTATTAATAAAAGTTAGGTTGTTTACTATGTCGATACTCCCGTGAAATAGTGATTTTTCAGACACTATGTCATAGTGCATGAATTCTTTCCATGGGACTACTTGTGTCCTCTATTTTTTTCCCTTGCATGTATCCTTACTTGGGGCACCATTTTTAACCCTTGTCGTTATAACACGAACATTCGGGAACTGAAACTTGATAACAAAAACATTGGTGCAGGGTAAGTGCATGAAGTTGGGGGGCCAAAAAGTGGACAAGAATCTGAAAAAAATCAAAACACGTACATGTTTTATTAAAACACGCACATGTTTTGTTAAAACATGCTCGTGTTTTGTTACAACGCACTCATTTTTTATTTTTTTTGGCTCAAGAATCACCAAAGCATAACGTGTACGCATTATATAATGCATACACATTACATAACACGTACGCATTATGCTTACTATAAATGAAAAAAAATAGGCCTAATCCTCTATCATTTCACCTCCCTCAAATGCGAGTTTCAGAGCTTAACCGTTCCCTCGCATTTTTTCATTCAGCTGGATCTCAAGCTCAAAGGATTTTTTCTGGATCACCAGGAAGATCTGAATCGACAATGGCGCCACATGGAGAAGAGGTAAGCACAATTCTTTTCTCAAAATTGCATTGAAATATGATAATTATAGATTAAAATTTGAATTGAATACATATTTTTTATTGTTACAGTTAGAGGTTGATGGAATCAACCACAACCAAACTCTGTTATTCTTGTCATCCCTCCCGACACTCCCATAGTTGCTCAACATCCCTTGGGTAGTCAAGAAGATTTAGCAGCCCAAATAGTTGAAAACAAAATTGAAATTGAGGATTTAATCAAAACAATGAGGGATGCACAATCTACAAACCCCCACCGCGCCTCTCTTGCAAACACATTGGAGGCATTACTTGTTTAAATTGTCGCAACAACGGGGCAAATTGATCATTGGAAAACTTACAGAGAGGGTTGTAGGGTTTATTATTCCAACAAATTATCATATGTGGATGTAAAGAAAAAATTAATTTCAAAAGATCTCATATGCACCTTATTCATGGATGCCCGCACTAATTTTCCTATTCCGTTGACATGTAAATTATTTCCCATCCATTGGTGCAGTAATAATTTGATTAAAAATAATTTTTGGGACCGATGGTGGATGGTGTTTGATTTTCCACCTTGTAATAACAACGAGGTGCCACTATACTTTCTGAGGAAACTCTATTGCGAGTTTATCCTCAATACGATCCCAAATTATTTTGATTTTTGAGATTTCCAGGGCCGAGGAAAAGGATCTACACATGATTGACCAGGTGCACAATATGCACCTATTCAGCATGGTAGATTCCCCACACAAAATCCCCCTCACCTTGAGATTTACCCTCAAGCAGTGAAGGAGACAGTAAGAGATTGATACACTCCACGCGCTTTAGGGGCTATCTACGACCCTTGTTCAACATACGAGGGAGATTTCTGAGCCAGATGCTCGTGAAGGTACACAGAGTATTCCCTCAGGAAGTACTATCATGAGGCCACATCTTTGCTCGTCATGTGGTAGCATATTTTTGGGGCCCGAGGAGGACGATACTTTCATGCATACTGATTTTGGTGCACCCGGTGCTAGGGGTGAACACAATAATGTCACTATGTCAGATGTCCTTTTGAGTGATACATTTGGATTACATTCATCGGCATCACCTTCACAGGTAAATTTGTTATGTTTTGTTATGTGTGTTACAAAAAGTTTGGAGTACCTGATTTACTTATATATGTTAATTTTTTGAAATAATTGTATTTGTACATGTACATGCATTGATATTACAATGCCCAGGAGGTGCATCTTCATCCCGACCATAGGCGGTGAGGACCATGCATACACATGCATTCACAGAGGTAATTTAGAATGTTAATTATGTAAAATTTTCACATACATGTGTGTGTGTGTATTTGCATGTATGTGTGTGTGTGTGTGTGTGTGTGTGTGTGTGTGTGTGTGTGTATATATATATATATATATATATAAGTTTTGAAGTCAAATATACGTATGTTCTTGTATGTCCATCTAACTCACGTGATATACATGTTTGATAAAGATGTTGACTTCACTAGACACCCCACCATCTCTGTGACAAGTAGATAAAGGTGTTGTCCGTTGCGATTTCATCTGCGCAACAACTCACTGAGGTATTCAAACAACATGTAAATTTTGTTAAATTTCTCGTGTAATTCATATTATGTTAAATTACATGTTAGTAATGTCTTTCATTGTAGAATTATTAAATTATGTTAATAACGTCCTTCATTGTGTATATGCAGGAGTTACCTGCGACAGGTAGCAACCCTGTTCATTTGATTCACAGGCGTGGCGGGGTAAAAACAATAGTTCTATATTGATAAAATTAGTTAAAATATTGTCATTATGTAGATACATGTACTTAGCTCTATTTTCGTTAATTCTGATGTTAGATTTTTGATCTTATGTGTATGTAGGTAACTTCAACCCCCTCCATTTTGACTTTGAGGGCATGGAATCCTCCATCTCGTCGTCTTCATACCCCCATTCGTACTGTAGGAACTCTCGATGACTCATCTGAGCGTGAGATGCAAATTCAGCATGATCAACAACTTGCTGTAAGTTTTTGTATTTATGTATATACTTTCATTCTAGCATGGTCTTAAATACATGTTGAAAACATATATAAATTAAGTTTTGAAATAAAAAACATTGATTGCATTTACAGGCTCATCTACAGGCAGAGTATTCAGCGGAAGAGGACTTGAAGCATGGGCTCAGATGATCCAAAGTCATCTCATGGATCTCCATCTTCGTCTGAGGGAGGGCCTTCTTCAAGCAAGGCCAAGAGAGGGATAGATTTTGATGAGTAGGAAATATATATGTCTTACATGACATTGTTTTTGTATGCCTATGTGCATGGCATTGTATGTATGCCTATATGGCATTTGAACTTGATGGTATATGACCTATTTGGGAATTTTTGTATTTATTATGCACATTAAAATGCTATTTGGAACTTGATAATTTTGTATGAGACCTTATGTTTTTGAGATTATTTTCGCATGAATCTAATATGATGTGCACTTGACAATATTTAAGACATTATGGATTATTTTTTCATTTATTGGTGATGTACATGTACTAGCATTTTCAATGTATAATATACATAAAACTTTGGAAATCAATATTTATATAATGTATGTATATAAAGAGTTACCTAATCTGAGTAATTATTCATTCAATTTATCAATGTGTATATGTGTATTTACCTTACTTGCGCTTCTTCTTGCTCATGGTATCTTTGTACTGGTTCATATCTTATCATGCACTTACTACATTCTTCTATGCTTTGTAGTCTTCTCCCCTGTTAAAACACCTGAGAGTCATCACAATTTGATGTCTTTCATCTATTGATATTTTGAGAATGTCTCTCCATATACATTACTCCAATTCTTGAGAATGTCTCCAGATACAATGACATTCTGATTTAGACACTCAATGAATTCTTGATTGTCTAATCCTGTCCAATTCATGTTATTACCTTTAAATCTATAGGCATTTCAAGTTATTTGGAAATCACATCACACCCTTCACTAGGCTTGATGACTACCCATATCCTTTTGAAGGCGCTTTTGAAAGCATCCATGGGTTTATCATAGCATAAATTATCAATGAATGGAAGGTCACTAAGCCGTAGGCCAGCTGACTCCCATCTAGAACTAAACAAGAAATATTTACTAGGCGATTGATAACTCCCGTGTGTTCTTAGACATACCCCTATCAAATTCATTCTTAAGCCAATCTAGTCATTCAGGGCTCTTAAGAAACTACACCCGAACGAGGTAGCCCGAAAGCATGGGGAGCGTAGGGAACCAAAATTAAGAATCCACTAGTGTTCACCTGGCCACTCTGATGTGTTGGTGTAGTTGGTTTGGTCCCACGAGCTTCCGTTTGTAAACTACAACGTCTGACAGCCCTTTATAAGATATTTATTTTTTTGGTCTAATTGCTCTCCAGAAAATGAAGTACCTGCATTTTATAAGAAATCAAATGATTACATGCCTGCAACTTTGTAATATCTGTGAGAATGTTCATTTCTAATCAACAAGTGCATGCATTCTATCGGTTTCAATAGACAGCGCTTACATGGATGTAGCAAAAAAACACATGCCAAATCATTTTAGTTCTCATGCGGCTCTGCCAAGCCATCAAATCGACCATCTATCAAGCCCATGTGTTGTGGACTCCAGTCGTGCACATAAAAACAGGTCTATGTGTAAGCTATGATTTTTTGGAGTCTGAAAAGTTGTCTTTGTTTATTATATGGTTCGAGTATCATGTAAAGTGTATAGTTCTTAATAGTGAATATGTAATTCAAATTGTATTCAATTATTTTGTCTCTATTATATTGTCAGTATATTGTCTTTGTATTTTTTAGATGTATCAGAGTCAATATTAAGTCATTGAGTATAAGTTGTGTTTGTTAGTTTTATCAAAAGACAAGTTAAGTGTCAATATAAAGATTATCATCAAAAGTATTAGAAGTTATATTGTCAAAGTCAAATAGTATTGTAAAAGTGTCATTTGTAGTATTGCATAAAAGTCAATAGTGAAATAAGTCATCATCAATAGTTCAAAAAGAAAAAAAAATTGCCTCACTTTTCAATAACTAGGTGTCCATCTTGTGTGGATAAATTGTACAATGAGCTCCATGATCAAATCCAGTTGAGTTAACAGCAAACTTACTAGAGGTCGGAGGCAATGGAGGAAGGACAGTGATCAAGCCTCTCGTCAATCAAGCCATACGACAGGGTGATTTCTGCCTCTCGTCAATCACCAACGACTGGTATGTGGCATCTTTTTTTCAATTGTGTGGTGTTTGCAGAATAAAATGGTGGGTGGTTTCTCCTTCCCCTATTGTGATTGAAACGAGGAGAATGTGCATTTTGGAATATGAGAATAGTTGTATAGGAGGGCAGTTGAACTGGAGTGATCCTTTGTTTGTTGAGATTCTTCGACTGTCGTACTTCTAACATCAATCGGTCGATGAAAGAGCATTCACTGGAAGTGAAAGTAGGAACTGATGAGTTCGCGTATGAAGGTGAATTGGTGGAAGTGTGATCATCCGGTATGGAATTCAACATGGTGAAGCGGATTGGTCATGTGCAACAAGATCCAAGCCAGAAATATGCAAACCTAAAAGTATGCGGAGGCATAAGATTCAATTCCAATTTTTTCGATATGTTTTCTTCCCATGTAAACACTAAGGGGGGAATGTTAGGAAATTAGTGTTTATTGTAGGTAATTATTTGTGGTTAATAATTACTATGTCATAATTATGCATTATATTAGTTAGGTTGTTATGTCGTATATATATTGTTATAACAATATATATTTACGACATAGTTTATTGTTAGGAGTGGTTATAGGGGGTTCCTATATTTTATGAACTATAATCTCCTATAAAAGCGTAATCCAAGAATATCATTGTAATGGGTATTATTCCTATATTGCGAACTATTATTCAAATCTACTGTGCAAATATCTTGTTCTCTAGATGAAGTGAGAGAGAGGATAATGATAAATATTGACCATCTTAGGTAACATACACCTAATGCTTTTTGTTAGACGAGTAATATGTTATCATTCGTTGATGTTTATTTCAAACTACAATTTGCCCCACCTCCTTGTGAGTTGTGATTTCTTTCCCCTTGAATTATGTCTATATTAAAAGGTAATGTTGGGAATTATCATAGATTTTAATATATTATAGTCAATGGTGTATTAATTACTATATTAGACATATAGAATAGTTTTTATTACTCATGTAGATAAGTGAGTATCTGATAGATATTACAAAGTGAGTGGTTTTGACTCTTATAATATAGGATCAAGCATGTGCACATGCACACGCACATACACACACGTGTATGTGTATGTGTATGTGTACGTATGCGTATGCATATGCGTATGCGTATGGGTATGGGTATGGGTATGTGTATATACCCATTTTAAACATATACATATACATGTGTATGTTTATATAGACATTTATAAACATATACATATATGTGCATACATACATACATACATACATACATACATATAATGTTGGTAGATATCAATCTAAAGCATCTTATCTTGAATTTTATGCATACCACATTAATTAAATATTTAATTACATTCTCCTCATATTTTTACTAGGTGATAAAATAAAAAACTTTTCGGAAAAAGCTCCCCAAACTCAACAGTATGGTTGGGATATTACTATTTTGTGATTGACTTTTTAAAGTTTAGCAGAATTTTTAAGTGACACTCAAATGAACATCAAATTTAATATATGAAATAAAATTATACAAAATCACAACAGTAAATCCTTTCTCTTATTCATAATTATATAAAATATCTCAATTTTTAAAATAAATAATGTACTTATTATTTCTTTATATATTTTACATTTCTTTTAAAATATTCAGAGCTTTATATATTTAAATTAGTTTGTACCACTATGTGAGAGATAGGATTAACCTTCCATTCTTATATTCTATGATCATATATATATTTTGAAATGTATGTGGCTACTTGTAATGTAGTGTAATGTGCAACGTATGTAGTTACTTTTCGTGCATTATAATATAAAACCATCTATATTTAAATATATAAAATAACAATACATAAAATAACAAAGTGAACATTATATTTCTTAATATTAATAATGTAAGATAAGAAGGTTGGAGTCTTTTTTAAGATTTTAAAAGTTGACTTGCAAGTTCTTTCCCATAAAACCAACATTTGTGAAGACAAATTGGATTCACCGACCTCGTCCATTTCGAGGAAGAAAGATTTTCATTCCACGTCGCCGACTCGCCGACTGTCAGCGGAGTGAAATGAGATGATGATGTGGCAGCTCGCCAATGGTCATATTTTACCTGCGTCACGTCACATCCCTTGCAGGCAAACGGATTGCTCACCTTTTTCCCGCAATTAAATCATGTTATCACATGCTCAAAAGGTTGCCAAAATGATAATATGTGTTCATATTGATGTTTGTGGGGCTTCTTATTGTTTATTGCTTTGTCAATTATCATTTGAAATTATTGTTTTACTGGCACGATTTCATAATTTTGAGTGGTATGTCTTTTGTTTTTTTAATGCATTTTAATTGTGTTCTTACGACTTTTATTATTTATGAATTGTTGTTAGGTTAGAAAGTCCGCAAATAAAGATATTCTATATGAGAAGGTCATTGACAATGCTTCCTAGGAATGCGGAACTACAATATATGGTATCTATTCTCAATATTTAGTGATTGAGTTTTTTTTAGACACAGAGGTCCCATCAACCCATGTTATAACCCATAGCGAAAACTTAAGTCTCCATGCTCACCTCCTAGTGTTGCTTCTTTTCCATTAGAGGGAATTATTTTCTATTCTCTCCTTGAGACTTCCCTTACTTATGACCACGCAATTGTACCTAGTTTTACGGATACACTTGATGCATGTTCTAATGATAGTCATAGGTATTGTCATTATGATTATGATTCTAGTGACAATTTTAATAATAATAAAAAAGATGATCCTTTTCTTCCTCTTCTTAGAGATAAAAGTGAATTTTTTTTGGCACCACTAACATATATAAACATGTTAGTAATAAATTAAATAAAATTTTAAATCATACAAAATTTAAACAAAATCATTTAAGTAAATATACAAATTAAATTCATGAAGAACATACCTTTAAAAATTTAATCCAATGAACCACAAGGATCAACTCTATTCTTGACAGTAGCAAGAATTGTTTCATGATCTGATTCACGAACCTTCCAAAAAAATTATTTGATGTCCGACCTCAATATTTGATCAATTTAATATTTGTTGTAAGGACCAAATTTGAATAGTGAAGTATCTTCCGATTTACTTCATAGTCTTCAAACAACCAATTTTTTTTTATAGGATATCGTCAAAGCCAAGTTCCAGTGACTACCATTGATCCAGTGGGATACTCAAGGTCTTCACCATCAGTGACTATGGAAGTCAATTTTTTCCCCTCTACACAACAAGATAAGAAGTAGTTTGTTCCCTCTTCATTAAATTTCATTGCAATAACTACAAAAACGTGCCCTATGTATCACAAAGTAAAACTGTTTAGTCAATTTATAAATATATTAAGAGTTGAGCATTTAATAATTTATAAATCTAAAACATGGCATGTACATATATGTATGTACCTTATTGCACTAAATTAGAGACTTGGTCAAAGTTAGGTGATGTTGTCATTTGTTATGAAGACCCTGCAAGTTGTAATGCTCGTGGAACTTGATGTGTGTCGAGTGGAATTAGAGGTCTACAAGTCCATTCATCCACCCACTGCTATGACTCACATTCATCCACACAAAATCAATGCATGATATAAAAAAATATGTCATGCACCTAGTATAAATAGTCCAAGCATTTGCATCTGAACTACGGAATGAGTGTATATCACTTGATCCTGCAACTATCATACAATCTTCAAAGTTTTTCAGATGTTGTTGCTCTATCAACAAAAAATATCTATGAACCGTTAATCTCTCTTGAGATTCATGGCCCATATTCTTGACACACCAATCAACAATTCTTTTTGCATCTGTAAATTTAGCACCATCCTTGAACTTTAACTCTTCTCTTGCAAGTGCTCTTTTCACACATGCTCCTACACCATCATGCTCTCCATTTCCATGCCCTGCCTCAGTAAAACTCTAGATATGTTGTACATTTGTTTCTTTGTGCATCCTATTTAGCCAATCAAACATTTGTTTATTCTTTAATTTTGATGTGTAGTTGTCTGACCAAATGTAATGTTGATCGAAACTAATGTTCCTCTCATTCAAGTTCACATAAAACATGTGGAAACACCCTTGTACATATTCTAGAGAATGTGGCTAATCATCACTGATGTAGAAATGATACTCTCTTAATATTTTTTGATCTTGCTTAGTGCTTTTAGGAGAGTGCATTGATGTTATATGCACGAAAATAGAAACTTGCACTAAGTTATAATATTGAGACTGAACCTCCTTTTGTGGATGCAATGTGTAATTCTCTGCAAATTCAACTACTGAAACAATAGTACCAAGTGGGAATGTGTCCTTTCTTAACTTGAATTGTTCATCCAACCATCGAGCTCTATGTGTGTGCCTTGCATACTCATAAAAATGTCCTCTCTGAATTTGACCATATATTCTGATACAGGTAATTGTTTTGTAACAAGCTCACACCTCTTAGATTTTTTTCCATCTTTTAATTGATATGCCACTGATTTATATTTGGTTAAATTAACCAAATCTTTTCCTATTGAATATGTACTCTCCTCGTGGATACAACTTTTCAGATTTGGCACACCACCGCATACATTGCATGTTCTATCCAAACATGCTTTGTTATAAAAAAATTGTCTTGTTGATTTTTCACAAAATATTGTCAAAATAAATTCCCTTGAAGATTTTTTTGGGACATTTATTCCACACTCTTGCAACATGATGTCAGTATGTAAAACACTATGTATTTGACAAAAAACATCATAATGCATTAAAAATTCAACATGATGCCCGCAACAACAAGTGGTGCGTGAGTGATTGATTTTCATATAAAAGGGTTTTCTCATTTCAAAGAATCTTTGGCTAATGTTAATTTGTGGATTTTCATTTTTAAACTTAGAGAACAATTCTGTTTGAGTCATATCTAAGAAATTTTTTGCACACAATTCACGATTACGAGAACCTATTCTTCTTTTTACTATATCTATTCTATTCGGTGACACCCTTGTGTTCTCATTCCAAAATTTTACAATTAATTCTTTTAGAATATCATATGTATTCTTGTCTTTTCATGGAAGTCTGCTAGAGAAATTCCAATAGTTAGTGTTATTGACTAACTCAAGACGTTTATGTCTCTCTATTGCTTTCATTAGTGTTTTATGTTTAGCTTCAAAACACTGCTTGTTTTTCTAATCAAGTGTTTATTAACTGTTTTATCACTTACTATACAATTAACTTTAGTGCACATCGTGTAGCATTACTATCTTTGGTGCATCTTTTTCCACCTACAGTTCGGTATGCTTTATGTATGTTTTCAACAATTGACACATTTTAATCAACAACATTAGATGTTCTTAACCCCAAGGTCTTCATTATAGGTCTCATCTTAATTAATTTCATCAATGAAACAAATAATTGACATCTTTCTGTGTCATTTAAATTCTCAAAGTAATTATCCCAAATTCCACTAGCTTTTCTTCTCGCATTACTTTCAGACATTTTTTTAGGCATTGGTTTTATATTGTTTTCATAAATTTCAATTAAGTGAATTGGTTTTCTTTGCGAAATGGAAGGAGGTGTTCTTAGAGGTGAAGATTCGTTTACAAGGTTACTTTCTTCATTTAGTGTTTTCATACAAATTTTGGGGTTAACATTTGGATTCTTAAGTAAGGGTTCAACAGGATTCATATCAATTTCTTCATCCATACCAAAATTATCATTCAATTCAATATCATTATTCATTACAAAATCATTATTCTCTACATTTTCATTATGTATTTCATCCCAATTTTCTAATACATTAGCTACATTTGATATAGAGGATGTACCATGCCCTGCTCGAATTTTTTACATTCTCTTCAATTTCTTTATTATCTTCTCTTCCAACTACTCTAGTGTCTTATTCTTTACTTTCCTCTTGTCCTTAGTTCGACATTTATCATCCATTATTAGAAAAAATCAACTAGTGGGGTAGGGGACGATGAAATACTAAAAAATTGTGCAAGAATGTAAAAAATATTTGTAGAATTCTTGTGAAAGAGATGAAAGGGACGTTGGGGGGCCACAATATATAAAACAAATAAAAATGCGTATGCATTTTCTCTTTTCCCAACCCATGCCTCAAGGCTTGGCATCTGATTTGGATCCCCAATCCTGAGGCATGGACTTGCACAAACACAACAAACATTGAGTTTTTATAAGAAAATGTAAAAATGACACTTCCTCTATGATAAATCAAAATAAAACAATCGGTCCATTTTTAAAAAATTATACCACGCCGTAGAGCAAAGTCTCTTCTTTTTAAAAATATAATTTTCCAAATTTTCTGTCTAATATAAGGTTTCCATATTATTTATTTTCTAACTATGCCTTTTTATAGCTATTTTTTGAAGTGTAAATATGTCTATCTTTCATGGTGTATCTTTATTTTGGGTGATCGAAATTTTTAAAAAAATTATACTAGCCCAAACTAGGTATAATTATATACGTATTCAAAAAAAAATCTCATTTTTGATATTTTTTGAGGTAGTTAGGGGGGGCACGGTCGGAGCTCCGTTATTTTTCAAAACATAAAAAATTTTGTACTAGAAAAATCATAAATAAAAAAATATTTGCTAAAAAAATATTTATAAAATGGATCCCAAACTCGATTGTCCTAGCTATCTTTCTACTAAAGGGTTTCCAAAAATACTAAATGGTGCTTAAAAAAATGGTGGGGGGCACAAAAGTCACTCTATTATGTTTTTAACAAAAACAGGAGCATCTATTGGTATTTTAGTTGTTTGATCCACTTAAACTTATCCATTTTCAAAATTCTACAATTCATATTTCTACATCTTTCAATTTTGAGTGTAACTATTTCAAAAAACTCGTACAAGTTGAAGTTTTTTTTCAAAAAAATGCGTCCACTTAAGACCCCCTTTTGGCCCCCCAACTTGGTGCACTCACCCTACAACTGTCTTGAACGTTGTTTGTTTGAGTACGTGTGATTGTACTTGTTTTTATGTTAGGTTAGTTGGAGTACTTTCTCATATTGCATTTCATTCTTTGTGTTGTATGGAGTAACGCATCATTTTTTTCTCGTATTGCATTGTATAATGTATGTTGCATGGAGTTACATATTTTTATCAGTAAACAATTGTTTATAATATAGTTTTTCATGTTATTTACACTTTTGTTTATTTTAATAAATGTCGATGATGTAGATAAAGGGGAAAATGATACAACAAAGTTTCTTATTAAAAGATTTGATGCAAAGATTCAGCTTGTCCTATATTCTCCATTATCATTTCTTCTCACTACTAATTTTTCTTCCAAATCACCCGGGGAAATAAACAACCATGTTTATCCCTATCATTTTTCCTTCTAAATAACAAAAGGTTTCACGCTAATTATATCCATTTCAATCATTTTTTCGATCGTCGATTGACTTATTCTATCACCCCATCGACACTTGAGGGGGAATCCTTCATCCTACAAATTTTTATTCAAAAAATTACCTGTTTATTCTTGCCTATTATATTTGAAGAGAAGTTACTTACTTCACCTCAAATAGGAGAAAATGTAGACACCTATATTCTGCTTTTGCAATCTTATTGCCAAATGCACACAAATCACTCTCATTCTTGTCAATATACCCTATTATTGACCTAAACCCCTCTTCCAACCACTCAAAATCACCCCACTTCTCTCCACAATGTCTCAACAAGCTTCAAAATCTTATCCTAGCCTCCTAGTTGACCCTAAGTGGTTGATTAAGGCTCTTCACATCCTAATCACTTAGTAATTCACTAATTATGATTAGAAAATCTTAATCATGATTATAAAATCTAAATCTTCTTTGTACTTTTAGTCCCACATGCACCAAGATGCAAGTTTTCCCTAAATAGAAAACTATGAATAAGACTAAGTACTACCTTCCAACTTTACACCATGCTTTGATTTGCATCTCGTATAAGAAATATGATTTATAGCCAAGCTCAATCCTTGCCTAAAGTCTTCAATGGGGTTAGTAGATGGATATCCAAAATGACCTTGTAGTCATTTGGAGAGGCTATTTCACCTTGTTTGGAGTAGCAACCATACCATTTGATTTCCCTCTTAGATATATTTAGGTCTTTGTTAGTTTAGCAATTCAATATATTAGTAGGCATGATTAGCTAGATTTTGAATTGTTTTCATGTTAGTTAACATTTCATTAACGTTTATCTTTAGTGTTACATTCATGGACTTAAAGCCTTGGCTATATATGGAAATGGTGTTAGCCTCCCTTAATTAGGCATGTTTTTTCTTTATAGAGTTTAAGGTTCTTCAACAGGTAAGCCATTTGGTCACACACTTTGGCATAAATTTGACATGGTCATTACCTTGGACACAAAATGCTATCAACTAGGTTACAATCCACAACAATTGGAATTCAAAAATTTACTGACCAACATAAAAAATACACACCCATAAAAAAAAATATGCACACTGAGTATTACAATGCACTACAGTGGATCCGTGAATAGCACTCTGTTCATAGGGTGGAGAATGTTGTATGGAATGGATATTCCAGAGTGTGGTGGTTTTTTTAGAGTAAAGTAACATGGATCTGTGAGTTGAACCTCATGCACGAGTAAGTGGAAAGCCTACAAGTAAGTTTCTATGTTTGCGTCAAATTCTGTATTTTCTGCATTCATTTCTCAAAGAAGATATGGAGTGCTTTCAAATCTCATTTTCACTAAGTTAGCAGCCTACATAACTTTCATGCAAAGGACTAAGAAATACAATAGATCATCAAAATTATGATTCGAATCTGAATTGGTCTAGTCTGGCACTCGAGTCCAGGCCATTGAGCTTGTCTACAATATAGCATCATAACCCATGAATTGTTCTAAAATTAATATATTATTGCCTCCTCTGTGATTTCTATACCTCTGAGCAATGTGATATTTCCACTACCTTCTGTCATCCTTGAAATCATTGAAAGTATCCCATTTAGAATTTCATGGGGCCTCACCATTCATAAGGTGTAAGGTATGACATTTAATATTTGTTGCAACAATAAGCCCCTCTACTGATTTGGCATATTTTATTCATCAATACCTCATTGTCATTGCCCATGTCATATGATCCTAAGGATGTTTTCAACCTCGTACAATTGATTCATGATTCACCTCCCATTGTCTTTCATAGTTAATGATGCTTTGTTGACTTGATGTAATATTTTTGTTTTATTTGTTTTTCTTTAAAACAAAGGAATGTTGTTGGCAACCTGAGAGTTTTATGAAGTGGGGTAAACAAGGACCATGGCTGAAATTTTGGGCTGCAAAAGTTTTAGCCTCACCTCTCATAAGTTACGCTATATCCCCGGCTTCACACTATTTCAAATTTTACAAATCAGTGATAAGACCAATTGAGGCATTTATCGATTATGTACATTTGGGTCAGAAATTCCCTTCTTCCATTATGCATTGGTAATTTTATTTGTTATTAATCAAAGATGGTATAAAGTAGGGATTGTATGCTATTTCCATTCTTGGCACCATATCCTGTCAGTGCTTTCACTTGTCAGTAGATAGAGCCAGGGATAGATGGAGTGGTTCTATTACCTTCGTCATTTGTGACAGATTTCAATTTTTTCCATAGATTCTAAACTCCTCGCATCCAGAAACATAGGTCATTCCCATATAAGATTCTAATGGGATTTCATTTATAGGCCATATTTGTGCTTTTCATCAACATGATTTTAAGGTTTCTAATTTGTGGAGATGCTTGCCGAACGATATTTATAGAAAGCAACCAATCCTACAGTAAATATTCATGATGGTAGAGATGGTTCCTCATCCCGGTATTTTCATCTTCCAAGCTTGTCTAACCCAACAAAAAAATCCATAGCCTCTCTAATCCGTAGCCATTTTTAGTAATATTATCTATATACTTAAGCCAACAAAAAAAGAAAAGAGAAAATCACTAACTTGGAAAGAGAAATACCGTCGGAGAATCATCCTTATTTTTGGTGGTACTATTCGTCAACCATTTTCCATGAAAGAAATTAAAAATGTAGGGCATCTTCATATGATTGAATGTGTTGATCCCATACTTTGGCAGTTTGTGAAATCATTGTGATCATGAGTCCATCTTATATTTTCTCATGAACACCTTCAATCTTTAGTTCAAAAGGATACTATGTAGTGAAATCCTCCAAATCTCCCTACATATATTTCAATAATCAACTTCCTTAAGAATTCAGAGGATCACTTGAAACCATAAGGGCCATCAGAAAAACTATCTAATCACCATTTACTCTATATATATTGCAAATGTAGAATAGAAAAGCCTCATTACACAACATATTTAATTTTTCAACCTCTGCATTTAAGTTCAAACACAATGGTTCTAAATACATAACAATTTCTCGTTTCAATCATCAAAGAAAATCAAATGCTTCTTGCAGTTCTCCCAATTCGGACATTTATAACATGTTTTGTAAAGTGATTTCTACAATAAATTCTTGCACAGCAAGACAAGCAATGTCATCTTGACCATTAATATTCATGGGTTGAAAATATGGGTCTGGTTAACAAACTAAGAATGTTCTCCATATTGTAGGTCATAGATTCTTTTTTAAAATCCAAAAAGAATGTTAACAAGCAAGTTAACCAAATGACTTGTCCACATCATAACCTAAAAGCTTTTGTAAAATCCAAAACAGAAGGTTGCCCAGCAAGTGACATCCTACCCATACCCATGTTTGGTACAAATCTATACACTTCATCAACTCATACCGAAATGCCTAGATAAACTCATACTCAGACATGTTGTGAATATCTCAGCATCTGTGCAGTTCTTAATGGTAAAATCTAAGAAAATATAAAAAGGTAGATCTAGATAGACCCCTCTATAGATCTGTCATAGCTTATTCCTAATGACCCCTTTCGGCAATGTAACATGGACATTGTCCTGCACGCGATTGCTAGTCTATAAGTTATGAAATTATTATCATTTATTCACCTCCCATCTTCTCTTGTTGTCTTATGCTTGTTCGATAGAGGAAGATCCTAATGACGAAACCAAGTGAAAGGGAAGATATACTATGTGAAACTAGACAGTTCACATGAACTGGGATTAACTCTATGACTCGTGCATCTCTTAACCCCAAAACTGTTATTTTTCTTCCTACATCATAGTATTAATGATTCCAGATTTGAACAAACAAAATGTTAATATTTTTTCATATATTCAATTTTAGAAGGGAGTTAATCAATTGTGGACTTGCATTTTATTTAGGATCTAACAAAATTTGGCCTTTGGGTCCATTACGCTCTGGTCCAAACAAATTTGGTTTTTATTCAATACTGGAACAAAGCATACTAAAGATGAAATTTACATAACTTGACATGATTGGTGGAGAGAGATAAGCCCTTTTAATTTGTGACTATAATATTTATGCTTATGTGCTTATTCAGTAGACAATAATTAGTGTAATCTCCTTTCTTCCACCTTTATTATGTATATCCTCACGGATATTTTGACTAGCCATCAACCATACTTCTACAATGTCCTCATTTTTTAATAACTATATGTAAGGGTAATAGAAGATCTACCATAACCATGCTTCTCATGGTTATTAGTTTTTGTATGCACATCAAACTTTTACCCAGTAGTCTAGGTGCATTATAAGATTTTTGAAGCCCTAATTTTAAAACAAATCAACCCATGATAGTCACCATGTCATGTTGATTAGTGACGATTTCATAGTTTATGTTCAATGGAAATATCTGGCATAATAACATTATATTTATGTCATCCATTTGTAGTAATTTTTTCTTCATAATCTAAGCATTCTTATAGCGAAAATTCAAATTCAAGTTTTTAGAGAGGATATAATATTTACTATTTGTTGAACTACATGAGTGAAAGCAATAAGGGTAGAGACTCTTTGACACTGAATTGATAAGGCACTCTTCATTTACATATCATCGAATACATACATCCCATACCATATAGAGTGGAGGAGTATGATATCATTTTAACCATGAGTCGTTGTTTATGTTTCTTACCTAAAATGTTTAGGATTATGACATTGATCCAAGTGCACAATGCATGCTTGAATCTAATCTAGTATAATTTTTGGTATTTTAAGAATTCGAAGGATTACTTAGGCCATAAGGGTCATAGAGAGACCAATATAATGAATAAAAAATCTATATATTGTTGAACTGTGGAATCCCTTTTTTTAACAATTGATATGCTCGTGTAAAAAAGGTAATGGCTATAGTTTTTGTCTCATATTAAATATGTTTATCCCTTAAATGGAAAGATAAATAAAGTTGAGAATAAGTTGTAATGACAGCTCGTCCAAATAAATTGAATGGAAACATAATTTTTAATATAAAAATATGGCTTTTAAAAAAATATCTTTAACCATGAGTCTAACAGTTCTATGCCTTATTAAGAATTTCCATTGTCCATTCTTTCAAACCAGCATAGAATTTGCCACTTGGTTAGGGAGGAAAAATATATAAGGGCCTTTATCCACTATTCCCAGTATATAAATTGTTATCAAGAATTCTATAAATGGAATTATTTTAGATATTATATCCCATCATTTGATGTGTAAAATGGGTAAGGAAAATTCTTTATTAAACAAGGCCATGATATGGCAAATACTGCCGAATTCGAAGCATTTTAAAAGTGGAAGGTAAAATAAATGAAGTCGTAATATAACAAATACTACCAAAGTTGATGTCTTTTGAGAGTGGAGCTCAAATTAATAAATAGGAAATACGTGGAAGTGAGAGACATTAGTTTTATTCTTCTATGTTTGCATATGTGAAATACAAAAGACAATGTTAATATAATATTACAATACATTAAAACTATGCATTGTTTCTAAATGAAGATGAACATGTAAGTTTTAGAAGAATAATTAGCTAGAAACAAATGATATATGATGTACAGTATCATGATGTTGTAATGGTGTATTTTTAATGAAAGATGTTTAGTGAGTTAAAAAATACTAACTGATATAGTGAAAAGTACTTGATTTTAATTTCAAAATTAAGTAAAGTATAATGTTAATGCACTATGTGAACGATTGTTTTTGAAATGGAAAATAATATGCAACAGGGAGATTCAACTTTTAAAGCATCAATACCATCATTAAGCCTAAGTTTTAGCTTCTATATCATGTCTAGATGTAATACTTAGATCGTGCATTTGTTTTAGAAATTGTTGCAAATTTACAGTAGAAGATCCTTCTTCTACATCTTTTCTTGCTATTTCCTTCCATTTTTCTACTCAATCTCTCATTTTAAAATGAAAATTTTGTAAAATTCATATTATAGTTTAAGCATAGAAGGGTGGAGGTGAAACCCTCTCACTTCTTTGTTTAACTAAAACTTATGTTGGTACACCACTAGTTTAGTTATTGAGCTGATAGGCACTTCTTATGTTAATCAAAAGCTTTTAGAGTTACATAAGAGACAAAGATAGACATACACCCAAGGCCTCTTGGAATAGATCAAGTGGATATAAAAACCTAAACAAGTCATGCATAACTAAGGACCCTGGATATCAACAAAGATAGGTTGCAATTGGTTACATTCAAAGTCATAATATCTAACATCTTGAAGAAGGCAAGTACCTATAATGAATTTGAATTTTGAGGGAAATTCAGATGAAATCAATTCATTGAAAAATTCCTTGCTTCCCCCATACTTGACTCCTCTCTTATGCATGCATAGATATTTTCCAAAGAAAATGATGGAAAATATATCATTACCCTCATAGGAAGAGAGGTATATTGTCCATCAAATAGGGTATCAAACCAATTTGACTCTGAAGAAGAAAAGATGTAATAAAATCATTGGAAAACTCCTTGCTTCCTCATACTCGACTCTTTTGCCTATGCATCCATAGATATTTTCTAGATCAAGAATGGATTGGGTAACATTCCCCTCATAGAAAGAGAGCTACCTTGTGCGCAAAATAGAGTATAAAACCAATTTGACCGTGAAGAAGAAAAAATAATCCTATTTAGATGGAAAGAGGGTAATGAATAGGTGGTTAAACATGGGGTATTTTTAACCATGTAAGAGGATAAATACTGAAGCATAAATTAAATCCCTAAACATGCTCCACGCACAAAGAGTGGTTGAGGGAAAAGAAAATTTTGAGGATCACGTGGAAAAATTGGCTAAGCAAATAAACCTTCTTAGGTTAAACGTTAAGCAGGCCGGCAAGGATTTTCAAAGGTTTCAATATACAGATGAATAAGTGACACTTGAATGAGGAATGATGAAGTCATGTAAGGAACTCACTGCGCTAGTATATGTAGATAATGACATACAAAATGTTAAGTTTGAGATGTTTATGAAAATAAATAAGCCAATCACTTCAATGTTAGTCATCAACTAAAGATTATTCTAATCCAAAGTGTCAACTTGAGGTTTTGAAGAAAGTCGAACTCCGCATATGGCACAGATAATTTCTCCAAAACAATACACAGCAAATAACCATTGATGCACAACATGCTAATATTATAGTTTATGAGGCAAATACACATACAATTTTTTTTTATGTGACTGAGATTTACCTAGAAAAAAAACATGGACAATTTCATTCCTGTAGAAAATATTCTAAAGGACAAGCTCACTTACACCTCTTGGTAAAATTGCATACAAATATGTCTTTATAAGCAAACCCAACCATTGCTATCAACAGATGAATGTTTTTTCTTCTTTAGAAACTGTATTCTAAATACAAGCTAATTCATAGGAAATTTGAGTGCCAAAACTAGTCAAACATATTGCAAAATCCTGAAACTCTGAGAGAGGTTGTCTATAGTCCATTGTAAACATATCATTTCCAATCTTTCCAAACTGAAGGAGAACCATGTATTTAACTTGTACTTCAGGTACACATTGAGGAATGTAACATGGTAATGGCATAGCCTGTGCATATGCAGACATGAAGGGCATAGTGAGGCTCATGTCCTCCGCACATGCAACACTAAAGCGGGCTTTAGCATGCTTGGGGCTTTAAAATAAATGATTGTACATAGCTTTGCAGCATGACCTAGTGTAGCCCAAGCACAACATGATCTTGTACAATTTTTGAATAGTAAATAGTCTATTCACAGTCTAATCGCTGAAAATATCAAATTATGTTTTGACAAGTAAGTAATATGGTACAGAGTAGGTACAGACCAGGGCTTAGGCAAAGAAATATCCATGTGCGTAAACCAAGGGCCCTAGTTGTCTGACGCCATTTCTTTGAGAGCTTTGCAGTGGGCTTTTCCTTCACCATGTGCGTAGGACTTCATCCCAACATGTAGTCAATGGGCATTTAGCCCTAGTTTCCACACATGAGGGATACAACCAAGCCTAGTCAAATAGATGGCAGTTTATGTAAGGCTCAAAAGTTTTTTTAATATTAAATTTTGTACCTCTATAACAGGTTTGTCATTGACCCTCCCTACATCCTCCGCAGTAGTACCGGCTGCTACAATAGCCCGCATTTTATAGCCAGAGGGTGCCTGGTGTGCACATTTTGCATTGTTTTAAGTGCATGTGCATGGGTGAACAGAGGTTCCGCACATATTGAACCTCGAGCCAATGTAAAATTTTTAGTGCAATGTTAGGAAGAGAGGAGGCATATTTTCAACCTCGAGCAAAAACAAAAATAGTCATCCACATAAAACAAGCCAATTTTTTTGTACGATGAGGAATAAAGGGTCTTATCAATACAATTGAAGCAAAAGAAAAAAATTCATTATGAACTTTAGCTAATTTTTTTCTAAATACACATGGCATTATTTGATTGGATTTTGTCAAAGTGAGTATTTGTTAATGTGAAGCCAATAAACTTGCCTTTGGGAGTATAAGAAATGAAAATGTGGCGTGGGGCTCATCACTGAGTAGTTAATGGAAAAACACACCTACGAAATGGAATTAAATATGTTTGAAAAAAAAACCACATGTAAAAAGAAGCCAGTAGGAAATAAACTACCATTCAAAAACCCCCCTGAAAACATGGACGTTGGCCGCCAATGCATAATGCCATATTTGAAGGGCTGGTCTGAATTTTATTCTGAAGGGAAAATAATCAGTAATCCAAACAAAATGGCCCCATAATCATAATGGTGTAAAATAAATATGTATTTAAAATGGTAAAATAATCAAATTATGATGTAATGAATGCCCAAATTTGTAATATTCTAATTTCCTCTAAAAATCATCATAAATACAATAAACGTTAAATAAATTTAATAAATAAATACATCAACAAATAATTGAAATTAATAAAAACCATCAAACTGAGTGTGGTACTCTAGTATCTCTTATCAAAATCATTATGAAAAACTTGTAAATAATAAAATAAATAACTTTAACTTCTACTTGGATTTTAGTGCTAAAAATTAAAACCCATTTGGATTCTTATCGCTTCAATAAAAAATTTATTCAAATTTTAACCACTAAAATTAAAACTCATGTAAATTTCAATTAGTAAAATGCATTAAATTAGATTGTTTCCAACTAAATTAAAGAAAATGTACATCCATACATTGAAACACCCACACTATATCACCAACAAATACATTGAGATATTCTTGGTCATATTTCATAGCCAAGAGCTTCACCTTGTACAAAATATGCATTCAAATCTACTACACACAAATGATGTATCACCAAATTAGACTACTTCATTAAACACACAAACCCTTCATAATCCTCCATGAATCTATCCACAACCTTCTTCCTCAACTCCTTCAACATATAGTTGAGTCGCACTGTCTTGAGCACAACTATAAATATAAAATTATTTTTTGCCTCCACATCACTACTATTAAACAATGGTTAGAGATAAGATAACAATGATGACTTGGAGGGTTGCTTTCAATGGACAAAGAATCATATCTCTGCCTATCCACCACCTCTTCAACGAGTTACTCTCCTTTACCTTGTATTCTACAATCTCGTATAGGTCCAATCAACCTTTGCATTAGGGAATATCTCATAACTTAGCTCATTTCTTCTTTGTAAGGGTCATAATGGATGAGCTCCTTAAATTAATCGATCTTTGTTTTTCCTAAAAGTAAGCCCCAACTACCTTTTCCTCAAGCTCCTTCTCCATTTCATACAAATCGAGCTAATCCAATCATCTCGGCCCCTAACTTGTCTACACATGGAGCTTCAATTGATCTGATTGATCTAGATCAAGACCATTACGAGCCCATCCTGCCCTTTGGCACCAACATGGCTCCCATTGATCCTTCTTGACACCCTATATTGCAAGCCATGAATTGAACTCACCCTTTGAGACTAGTTTAACACTTTTCTCCAAGCTCTTCCCTAACCTCGAGATATCCATCTCATCCCTTATCTGATCCAGTGGCCACTTTGTATGCTCCATCTATTATAAATCATGTTGTGCAGGCTCCCAAGTGGGAAAATATTTGTGTGCAAGTTGATCCAAGCCCTATTCTCAGCATCTCAAGGTGGCTCTTGTAACAAATAATCCTAAAAAATACAAGGAAATAGATCAAACATCTGAATGAATCCCAAGCAAAGGCCAGAACCCTAAACGGTAATATTAGATATTTGATTTGTAGGTATTTGTGCTCAAGTATTCGTTCATATGACATCACCAACTTGTTAGAAACTTAGGATTTGACCTTAATAGTATAACAATAGTAGTATATTTATTATATTCAAACTTTTGATACTTGATTAATACATCTTGTCTAACGTATAAGTAAGTCATGTGTAGAGCATGGAAAGTTGGAGGTGATTATTATTTATAGAATTCATCAAAAATATTTAGTAAGATTTAAAATTTTCACACAAATTTTTGACAAGAAGTTTTCACCAAAGCCCTTCTTTTGACACTTTTAAAAGTAACTTGCACTTCTCTATTGTCAAATGATTTTTACATTTTGAATTTTTTTGACATGCAAATTTTTACCCACCCTTTTCTAACGGGTTTGAGGCCTTGGGAAGGGATATGACGGGCCCAATTTTGGACCTTGCTTCCGACGTAAATATATGAGGAATATTTTTTTGTGTTAATGACTATCTAAGGTGGTCATAGAAGATGAAGAATAAGAAGATATTTTAACATCCACGAGGCTACCAAAGACAGCATATGGGACAACATATTGAAATGACTTAAACATGCATGAGTAAAATCCCCACAAAATGTTAAAATGCATAGTATGATTAAATTCCTAGAGAAAGAATTCAATTAATTAACATAAAACTTACATAATGTTAAGAGAAATACCTTGTAAAAAATAAAATTGGATGATTCACACATTTCATGCCACATCTTGTGGTCCATTCATTTAACAAGGGCACATTGTGGCTTAATAGGAGTGATTATTACCAATCGTAGTGTTGTAAATTTTAATAATGAAATAGTGGTTATACATTCAACATCACCCTTCAGATAAAGCTCCACTGCAACATTTGGAGTGAATAATGGCAAATTTAAAGACAAGTCCAAGTAATTTTAGTGTCATCCCATAGTTGAAAAATGTGAGAATTTTCAAAAATAAATCATGGCTAAAGTCAAAAATAGTGACGTTATGTGACTATAGCCCAACATTAAATGTGTTACTAAATAACCTTTTTTAAAACAAACTAATCTCATGATCTAGACAGGGTATAACATCGGGCTATAGTCAACCCAACATCACCATGTAGTCAATGACACTAAGGTGACATTGGGTTGGCCATAACTTGACTATAATTTAACTTTTAAGTCTATGACTATAGCTTGATGTTATTTTGTTTATATATTAAATTTTAGGATGACTTTATCAATGATTTTAACATTATTTTTTAGCCTGACTTTATTTGAATTTAACATGAATTTAACCTATAGTTTCCCGCCTATTTCTTATTCTCATTTTGAGTTGTATCGACTCATTGTATCTTGATTATTTATTTTGACAGGGATATTACTACTATGTTCTATCATTTTGATGTGACATTGCCTCATGATATGGTTATTTTCTAGCACTAGGATGTCAACTCTTGTTGACAGGTTATCGATGGAGCATACGATGCCACGTTTATTGATTAGTTATATGTGTTGAGATGATATCATGATTGCTTTAGTTACAATTTTGTATTTTTATTTGATTCACACTTGATGCATGGTCGTAAACCTTCTTACTATGTTAATGATTCATTTCTATGATATATTGGTTAACTAACATGATTATGTATGGATGATTGTTATGATGCATATGGATATTATCATATTTCAGTTTTTAGTATAAGGTTTTCCTTAAGTGTGCAGGTCAAAGGTATATAGACCATGTGGGAAACGTGGGATTCAGAGAAAATATTCCAACTAGCACGAAAGGCCTTAAAGGGAACAAATTTTTCCTCTTGTCGATTGCGACATTTTATTCATCTTGTTTAGACCTTGTCGTATGTTTAGATTTTATTATATTTTTTATCTCATGGTTCTTATTCTATCTCTATGATATGTGTTCATCTTGTTATAGTTATATGGTTTTGAACTAACCCTCTCTTGTTCAATGCTTACCTAGTGTCTAATGTTCCTTCTCTTTGGCTTTTGGCATTTTTAGTGGCTTGGGATTTTTTGCATGGGTTTAGGAGGATTTAGGACACCTAATCATGGATTGGGTGAGCCTAATTGCCCCTCCTAAATGTCACATTTTCCCAAACTCGGATTTGGGAAAAATGTGTCATTTAGGAAGGGTATATTGCAAGCAAATGACCTCATTTGCCTTTAAAAAAAGGCCCTATCCCCTACCTCTATGGGTGGGTGGGCTTTTTCAAAGAAAATGAAGCCTATTGGCTCAAATTTCCTCTTCTCACATACTTCTTATTTATGAAATTTTGAATTTGGGGAATGTGTTGGAATTTGGAAATCCTAATGAGTGTTTTGAGTTTAAATTTATTTCCTTTCTTTTATTTTTGGATGCAAATTTTGGAGGGTGGGCATTGGTTGTGGTTTTGGTGGAGGGTGACACTTTTCAACCTTTCATTAGATTGGATGATGGTTCTTTTCCCTTTTTAATCTCTCGTGTTCATGGTTAGGGGCTTCTTTTGCTTGAAAATTTTTGGGAGAGCATTGTTTTGGGGGAAAAGCTTAGAAAGAATTTGGTGAATTGGTGATCAACTTGGATTGGAATTTGGGGCTTGAAAATTGTAAGGTAGGATATTGCACACTTGTAATTACTTTTTGTTTAAATTTGTTGCATGTGAAATGTTGATTTTAAAAATGGAAAATTTGAATGTTTAAATTTGGTTCATTTTAATCCATCCACCCTTGAAGGATGTAGATTTAGGAGCTTGTGGGAAGAGGGATGAATTCCTCCTTATTCACTTTCTATGCTTGTTTGGCAAGCTTGAAAGAATTTTGGTTTACCCAATACATTTGGCTTGTAGGTAGGGATTGATTTCCATTTGGTTTGGAAATTAATTCCTATCTCCATTGAAGGAAACTTGGATTTTGAAAATCCTTCATGGGGAGGGAAAGGGGGAGATAAGGGGAGCATTATGGAGTGATAAGGGGTAAATTTTGTATAGAGTGATAAGGAGAAACATGTTGATTAATTTGGAGGTTTTTTGTTACCTAAATTGGTATTTTCTCTCCCTTATTCCCTTGAATGAAGCTTGGAGCTTCTATGGTTGTTTTTCCTTTGTGAATTTAGCTTGATTGTTGTTTTGAAACCATGTTTTGGATGTGAATTAAAAAAATTTTATTCTAAGTTTTGGTTAGAATTATCTTGCATCTTTCCTATGGGCTTGGGGGGAGGCTATCATGTTGTATTTGATCCCTTGGTGGCATGTGATGATGTCAATTGGTTGGGTGGTCAACCAAGATTTCTTCTATGGAAGTTAGATTTTTTTCTCATGTTGTATTGAAGCTGGAATAGAGTTGTTTGGAGGGAAGATTATAGGTTTATTTATGTTTAGAAGTTGTTCAACGTTTTGGAAAAAAAATTCCATGTTGTCTCCACTTTAGTGGAGGGATTGTAGCTTGTATTTTTAGTTGTTTCCCCTTCTTGTTACTTGTAAGAAAATTGTATGAATTTGACTTCCAAAAATTGAATTGTTTCAATGTTAAAATGATGTTTAAAAGACTCATGACAAGACTATTATATGTTGTTTAAAAATGTATCATGTTGTTGATATAAAATGGAATTTTGCCA
>CM034150.1:612639646-612973389 GCA_019776745.2 Taxus chinensis
CCTAGTTCACATGTTTTTGTACTTTTAAGAGCCACAAGCATTTATTTCCATGGTTTTTAGATGTTTGGAATGTTGTTTTCTAAATTTTTAAAATATTGTAAAACATTTAATGTTTCTCTGATAGAATATTCATCAAAATACAAATGGAGTGTATCAATTAATTTACATAACTTTTTTTCTCTAAGAATCAATGTCAAATGATGGTACATACATACCTTTATTACAAATAATGTGTGGAAAATATTGAAAAAGTGTATCAAGCCAATGCATTGAATTATTGTTTTTATAAAAGTATCATGTGAATAGTAGGAGGGACCATAAAAATCACCACATTAAAAATATCAAGATAAGAAAACCTCTCATTTTTTAAATTTATTAGTCGTTGAACATATTCTTTAGTAATTTGTATGAATCTTTATAATGTAACAACAATACTAGGATAAATATATATCAATGATATCACCATGTGCATCTAAAATTTTTGTGTAAGGAAATTAATGCTTTTGAATAAATCCCTATTTATATGTGATTTGTAAATAACTATGTTGAGATTCCTAAAAATATATAAGTAGAAACCACCATTTGTAAATGAATTATTCTTCAGAAACACTCTTCTTAAAGTGTTGATAGTAGCATCAATAGTTTCTCTTATGGAAGTGACATCAATATCATCCAATTGAAATTATTTGGTTGATTTTTTAATTTCATACATTTAGTAGTAAGCATGTGTAAACAATATTTAACTAATAAATATTCTTTAGTTTTCATATCATGACTTTTTCTTCTCATGATTTCAAAAACTATGTATGGTAGCCATCAATGTGACAAGATTTTAAATGATTTTCCCTGTGAATAAATATTCAAATATGTTAATCTAAACCTAGTGAAGGGTTTCAATTTTCATAAGTTCCTACAATGTGTTTATTTCATTAGCTATTTTTGTTGAATTTTGAACCCAAAAATAAATTATATTTTCCACTTTCTCAACAAATACTACCACATGTATTCTTATAGAATCAATGATGCAATTTTTTACACTTAATTAAATTATTGAGATGAGTGATGTATAATTTCATTATGTTTAATAGGGTAAGGCTAACAGACTAATGATTGCTCTAATTAATTAACTTCCAACAACAATTATGTAATACTATAATAGTGTTCTATATCACACAACACAAGATATAACTTTAAAAACAAGATGGAATAAGTAAATTTAGTTAATTGCAGATAATTCTAGAAATATATGGGAGTGCACATTTCTTGAACAAGTATATTTGCACCTAGAAGATCCTCAGAACTTAGAATATAACTCTAAACCACCTTGGATCAAGATCATAACATTCAATCAATACTATATATTACAATGTTTCTCCTTTTGTGTGGTCTTAAACCTACTCTTCTTTTGCTCTTATAGCTATTGTGGTGTTCTTTCTATATTTTTCTATTAATATCAAGCCCTAGTTTTTGCACATGCAACAAGGATCTCTAAATGGGATGTACTTCACCTCAAACCCTATCCATGGAAGAAGAAATGTGTAAAACAATCATTATAAGGGTTTTGGCACCCTCGTGCACCATCGATGTCAGCTCTAATTTGAATATGCCTTATACCACATGTCATTATTCACCTAGCATGTGATATCTAGATAGATCACTCAAATTTGAAAATTTATTTTACTATGCTTATTTTTACTTGGGTTTTTCTAAAACACTTGGAGAGAGGATGTTTGATTGTTTATGGATAAGAGATATGGTTTCCTTTACCCCTTTTTTTTGCTTTAGACATGATGTGGGTGTTGTCCTGATTAATTAAGATGTGACAATGTGAGATTTAGGAAGCTTTGGGTTCCTTTGGTAGGTGTATGAAGTGATTGCTTTATTTCATTCCCTTAGGAGTTCTAGGTTAGAAAATGAGGTAGTGTTTACTTGTTTATTAGGGTTCTGTAGATTATTTATCTAAGAAAATATGACCTGTATGAAGTATAAGACCCAATGAAAAATATTGATTTGAAATAAGAGTTGGAGGAAATCTCAGTCTAATACTGTATAAATGGGTCAATACTTGATATAAATTCTTGACCAAACTATATGGCCCTAGCTAGGAGCAAAAACTATGCAAAGTGAGGTTTGGGACTTGGTAGTTGATGTTTTTCTATCAATATTTTACATTGTATTCTCATAATGTATCAACATGTTATTGTACAAGGGTAAAAAAGATAAATAATGGACCTCAAAAAGTGCTAAGAGAGAATGGATAAGTTGTATTTATCATAGCAATAGTGCACAATCAAATCAAGGGTTGTCAAAGTGCAAGATACCATATTTGAGTGTTTACATTTATGAATTTGAAATTGCATGCTTAAAGGATATTTTACTTGAGTGTGTAAACACACTTTTCCTTTTCTTGAATGTTTTTTTATGTTATGCTTAGTGTTGGTATGCTCCATGATGAAACCTACAACACAAAGTGTGGTCAATGTCAACGATAGAGAATTGACCTTAACCCACATAGAACATGTAATAAAAAAACATTTGTATTTGCATATATGTAAAGGGGAAATATATAAACAAAGAAAGAATAAGTTTTTTTTCTCATTCTTTTATTTTTCTTAGATATTTAAATTTGTTTGATTTCACTTAAGGGTTGGTAGTGATCAATCCCCAATTTGTGTCAAGGAGAAATGGGAGTGTTAGTTGCATGCAACCTAACATGAAGATATTCAAGAGAGAGAAGAAGAGGTACAAATACACCCCTTTGAAGAAAGAACACTGTGTACCAAAGTTATTCAAAAAATCTGATATCTTCCCCTTTGAATGTAATAGGGGAGGAAATCCTACTCATGGATCCCTTAGCTACTTTACTACCTTCCATAACCCCACAAATCACATCACTACATATGGATCAAGGCCTAATTTTGGAATAAGGACATATAGTACAAAGAGAATAGGTACCCCCAAGGTCTTCCCATATGTTGCAAAAGTAGGTATAAGTTGAAGAATTATTGAAATATGTTGAAAATATGTTAACAACGTTCAACTAAAAAGAATATTTTTGCCCCAAGATTCCTAAAACTGATCTTGAAGCTAAGTGTTGATACAAACAAGGAATGAAAAATTTCATGCCCTTTGTATTGATCTGAAAAAGTATTTTGGATGTGAAAATTTGTAGAAAACTTGTATACATAGGTGGAAATCTAAAAATGTTGAAAAACTTGCTAAAATTTCCCCTAGTCAAAAATGTGTGGGGGGTTAGGACCATACATACATTTCTGACCAAAAAGTATAATTTTGACCCTATGCTAATTTTGTGAATTTTTTATGTATGAATGCATTTTTAAGTTCATGTACCCTATTGGTACCTGCATCTACTCCTATAAATATATTTTTATATGTTGAAAATTTAGAATAAACCTACATAGATTCCCCCTGTTTTGAGACATATGCAAAACCCATGTTGTGAATGTGCCTCAAAATAAATGGATGTATACTAGTGAAGCAGATGTCTAAGAAGATATGTAGAATGTTAAAGAGGTGGAAACCTTATAGAAATTTTACCTATAAAAGGAAAGTTTATTTATGCATGGTGGAAACCATGACATGCAATAAAAACAATGCTAATAACATACAACAATAGTAAAATCTAGAGAAACTAGTAGTAACGATATATCTAGAAGACAATCCGAACAACAACAATACATCCAATTGAAAATCATTTGATGAAAAGTATACAAACAAATTGGATCTGATAAACATGGGACACCCACAGTGTCACAAGACAATCAAGGCACTTAAGTTGCAATCAATGAAGAAAACAATCAGTAACACGCATAACTAGAAAGCATGTATAACAACCAAGATGATAAAAATGTGATAAAAAATGACAATAGTAAATAAGAGAAGTAAACGTTACACAAGACACATGTGTTAGTCTTGATAGTCTTGAGAATAAATGAGGAAGTGCAAAGGAACTAAATTAGAACAATAACATCTATAGGATGTGGAGGGGTTGTCCCCCAGATGATAATATAAACAAGTAAGATTTCTCCCATAATCAAGTTTTAATTTGTGTTTCTTGCATCCAACTTAGTATACCCAATGAATGCATGTGTGTAAAGAAATAAATAATGTAATCTATTAAACCAAAGTGAAAAACAACATGTATAATGGAAATTACTAACAACTTAAGTAAAATACACATGTCCTAATTTTCTATTTTTCGCCAATATTTGAATGTTTTTATATTATTACAATGCATAGATATGTAAAAAAGGGGTGGGTAGTGAGAAAGATATCTAATGATAGCCTCCTAAAGAGGGGAAGAAGTTATCAGGAGATATAGAGGCTTATTAATCTTAAATTGTGATTCAAGTGGTAACATGGTAGTAACATGTGCCAAAGAAGGTCTGATAGATACAGAAGTAGCATTTGAAGAATGGTGTCGATGTGGTGGACTAGAGGGACGAGTGTGGTAAGAATTGGGATTTTTTTGAGAATATATGTAGGTAGGATGTGCACTAAAGGATTGGCATGTAGCTCTAAAGGATCGGGGATAATGAGAAACAATGCATGGGATCATAGTCCTATGAGAAGACCTAAAGTGGTGAAATAATGTGTGTACATCCAAAGGCCTATCGAGAGACCTAGGAGGACTAGAGTAACTAGGAATTTTGTACAAGAGGACAGGCCTAGGGAGGAACTTATAAACTCCACAACCATGAGATGTATTGTGAAAAATGAAATATCTATCTATAGAATGACTTGGAGGAGGAACTTCTTAAGGAGAACTAGGCATGCTAGGAGGGGCTACCTCTATTTATGATAACCTAGTGATTGTGGATGAATATAACACATTGATGGATAATTAAAGGAATGGATTGAAGAGTACGTAACCAAGGGATACCTAACCATAGGGAACCAAAAATAAGAGTGTAATCAACCAAGGATCAAATTGATGTAGTAATACGACCTTTTGGAGATCAAAATTACATCCATCCTAGATTAAAATAATCTAGGTCTTTGAGGAAACATGGGAATATCTCAAATTTTTGGGACTTGAACTAAGACAAACCTCCAGAGAAGGCTAGTTCCTCTACTTATTCCTACTACTAAACTACTCCTAGGAAGGGAAATGCAACTACCTAGCACTAATCTATGATTCCAAGGGACTAGGGAGAGAGGTAAAAGCATAAATGGTAAATCCTAAACTAATGTATGTGATAGCACCAAAATAAGGGGAAAGCAACTTTTGAATAAGAGAAAAATAAAGGTGGAAAGGGAAGAAATGAAATCCATAGTCCAAAGAAACATTTAAACTCCCATTTTCTATAATACACAATAGAAATAAACCCTGTAATATGAAGAAACATATACAACACACCTACAATAAATGAAGATGTAAGAAAATGCAACAGGCCACCAGCTAGGGTAGAATAATAGCCACAAAAAAAGTATTTTATTTCTTTAAGATAATGCATAGATCATTACAATGGAGGAAGAAGGTATAAACACACTGTAGAATCACAATCTTAGGCCTCCAACTTAGAAACACTTGTGCAGCACTTTACAATGATGCCCTTGTATTACAAAATTATCCAACATTACAAATTATTCCCTTTTTACAATATATAGAAATGGGAGAGAGAGAGAGAGAGAGAGAGAGAGAGAGAGAGAGAGAGAGAGAGAGAGAGAGAGAGAAGAGGGGAATTAGAGGGAAACTAGAATTCCTCCTTCCACCCACTAATAGCATGCATTAAATCTCTAAAAAGAGGCATGGGTAACCTCCCAATACCATTCCCTCATTAAATATGTTTGTTCAGCTACATGGGACTTCATCTTTAAATGTTGGAATTGTTTTATCCTTTTTCCCACTAAATATCATCAATTCTTGAATCTGATGATGAAAAATTGAGGGGCTCGAGGAGACCTTTCCAATGAGACTGGTTTTTCAAGATTTGAAGTAGCAAAGAGAAATTTTTGGCCATTTAAATATTTACATGTCAAGATGAACAAGAGAGTGATACATGTCATCATTTTATTGGCTTCTAGGATTACATTTTTCCATGTGTGTGTCTCCATGTTTATTTTCCTTCTTCCCACATGTTCCTTTCAAATTCATTTTCGGGGGCTGGTGGACTCAAAACTTTATACAACATGGCTTATTCCATGGACTTGAGGTCCATCGCATACATCTATTTGAGAGGTTCATGGAATATTTTCATGTGTCCACATTTATTCCCTTGATTCAACCTCCACATGTCTACCTTGACTACCCTTGACTTTCACCTCCACCACGGACCTGAAATCCTTTAAAACTTAGCTCATTACGTAGACTTTATGTCTGTGGGATCCCATCTACTCGCCCTGCACTGGAATGATGACATTTTTCCACTATCATCTATTGATATTGCAACATGCGATGCATCATATTTCCACCACCTATCTAGCTCAACCCACTAATTGTTCAACCCTTTCCTAGACCTGAAATGCTATCCTCTACAACCAATTCTAGGGACTTAAGGTTTTTAGAGCCTAAATGTTATAAAGAGATCCAAAATTATGCCATGTGTCCCTCTTTATACTGCATTATGTGTCCTTGATCTTGCACCACACGTCAACTTGATATCCAATTTTGGGCGCCCAAGATCACTTTGCATTCCCTTTCACTGATCTTCCTGGAATGAGTGACACACTTGGTCACTCCATCATTCACTATGGGTTTTCAAAAGGTTTAGCAGCCCTCCGAACTATTAAGTCCCTTATTTAAATAAGTTATCCAAATTATCCTGGGGGTTAATTTGGGATAATATTTTTATGACTCATGGGGATATTTACCTTCTAGATATGAAAGATAAATGGCCTTAAGCATCCGTTGGGCATGGGTTTGAGCTCAAAAACCTAAAAATCTAGTCTGAACTTGAATTTTTCTTACCCTTGAGCTGCATGAAGCACACGATGAACTTAGTTGATCTAAAACCTCTTGAATTTATCTATGGAGCTCTGAATGATCTAAGAAATTGCTCTATCTAATTTTTCCATGAAACCTACTCAAGATTTGAAACAATCTGAAAGCTACCTTGGTCTGCTCTTGAAGCTTATTTTTCATTTCTTGAATTAACCATTCTCATTATAAGAATATTTTGGATTGAACTTTATGGGAGTGGAAATTTTTTTTACTTAATTATTTCACCTTATTTCCCTGAAAACCATGAAAAAACTTGAGTAGCATCAGCCCCAAAATCAAATACATGCCACTTTGATCTTATAACTGGTCTATTGGGGTTGAATGAATAAGCTCTGAAAATGGTCCCAAAATCTTATTTTAGTTATTTTGCATTTGTCTCTATGAAGTATTGCAGCTGATCCTTGACACCTTGAAACTCTTATCTCTACACTTTCCTCTAGAAACCATCATGAAAACTATGCAACAAGATCATCCAAAAGAAATAAAACTATGAAAATCACTTAGGGAAGGTAACCCTATACTACCAACAATATAATTCACTACTAGCACTTGGAAGAATTGAAAACTAAACTACTATGTACAAGATGTAATGAAACAACTTAATGGGAATGTTTAAGATAAATCCTATTAATTGGTATTTATAAGGAATTTCCATCAAGTTATGACAACTCAAAAGAGTTGGTTTATTTGTGAGCACTGATGATATAAGGCCCACTCCAAATTGCATCAAATTTAGAGTGTCTCCCTGGTTTAGCTCTGCCAACATCCCATTTCTAGACCAAATCACCAACCTTAAACATTTAAGGCCTGAACCTTTTATCAAACAATTATTTGGTTGATTTTTTATGTTGTTCTAATCTAATCATGGAATAATTCCTCAATTATTCAAGCTCAACTAGTTCTTTCATTATAATTTCTCTTTGATCTAATCCTTCAAAATCCAATTGTTGGGCCAATTCAAGTGAAGGAAATTTAAGTGACAAAGGAAGCCTAACTTCTTTTCCATAGATAATATTGTAAGGAGAAGTGCCAATTTCCTTCTTCATTTTTATCCTATCAGTCCAAAGAGCATTTTTATGCCACTACCTTTGATTTAGATCCATTTTTCTCGTCATGGTCCTAATCAGGTTCTTGTTAGTGGATTTTGTCAAACCATTACCTTACTGAAGGAAATGGTTGGAATAATTCTTCGAATAAATACCAAGTTCAAGATCCCAATAAAAAAAATTATATCCTAATAATGCCTTTACATTATTGGAAATGATAGTTTAAGGTATACCAAACCTTATCACAATATCCTCAAAGAAATCAAGGATGACCGATTCAGGTTACTTCCTTTAATGGCATAGCCTTTCTCCACCTGGTAAAGTCATTTGTTGTTGTTAAGACTCATTTGTGACCAGTACTTGATGGAGGATCGATCATGCAAATGAAATGAAGGCCCATTGGGAAAATGGATGATCTGCTTGAATTGGATGAAGTGGGAAGGAAGCCAACCTTTTCTTACCTATGAAAAAAGCAAATTCCCTACATTTTCTAACCCATCTATGAGAATCATCAAACAATGTGGGCCAAAATTAATCTTCCTTTATGATTTTCATTGCGATGGATTTGGTAGAGAAATGTCCACCTGAGAAACCATCATGGAATTATGCTAAAACATTCTCTCCTTATTCACCCTCAATGCACCTCAGCAAAACAATGTCAATGTTTATCTTGAATAAAATCACATCAACTATTGCATAAAGAATAGACTGTAACCTTATATATGTTTTTTTTTTGTTTTATTCAAGCTAAGGGGGTATACACCATTCGATAAAAAGGTATTCATATCACCCATCCAACTGTGATTATTAACTTCATCTCCTTCATCCTATTGAATTTCAGCATTATGTAGAAGTTCATCATTCATGAAGGAGGTCTCTTGATCATTTTGGGAATCTAAAGAAATCTTCTCACAAATTTCTCTTCCTCTTACTAGTTTTGTAGCCTTAATAGTCGCATCATTTTCCATGATTTTAATGACCCATCTAGTTCTTTCCTCACTACTCTTTATTCCCATGATAAAGTCTCTCAAAATGGAATGTGAGACTAAAACTTTGATATGATTATTAGAAATCATACTTTTAAAATTTTTTAGCGCACTCATAATATCAAAAACCTATTTTTCAATGTTACTGTACCTCAATTCATTATCCTTGAGTGATTAACTAAAGAAGGCCATTGGCTGCTCCAATCCTTGATCATTTTGTTGAGTTAAAATAGCAATAATGTTGGATTCATTTCGATATTCATATAGGATGAAATCCTTGGAATATTTAGGATCAATAAGTGTAGGATCTTGATAAATTTCATGTTTAATCTTATAAAAACTCTCATTCCCTTCTTCTGTCAGTTTGAAAATTGAATCCTTTTTTATCATTAGAGTGATAGGCTGGACTAATCCTGTAAAATTAGGAACGAATCTCCTAACAAAGTTAATATTTCCAAGGAATGAGTACAAATATTTCTTATGAGTTGGCAAAGGGAGAGAAAATATGGTTGAGATTCTGTACATATCAATGGAAATTCCATCTTTGAAACAATATGCCCCAAATTATTACCCCCAGGGACTACAGAATTTCATTACTTGGGATTAAGAGATTCCTCGTGTCCCCTACATCTCTTAGATACTTTCTCAAGATGAATGATATGATCTTTACTCTATTTTCAGAAAATGGTAATATCATCAAGATAACAAGGATGAATTCATTGATATACCATTTGAAATAAATTTTCATTACTCTTTGGAATGAAGCACATGCATTTGATAGACCAAAAGTCATTTTTTGATAAGCATACAGTCCCCATTTCGTTGTAAATATAGTCTTGTATTGATCCTCGTCCCTAACCTTGATCTAATTAAAGCATGAGTAGCCATCAAGCATGGAAAACCTTTCATATCTCACTACGGTTTGCATAATTTATTCCATAGAAGGTGAAGGATAATGATCCTTTAGGGAGGTTTTGTATAAGTCTTTGAAATCAACACAAAGTTTGATGCCTCCATTATTCTTCCTTGCCAAAATAATATTTTCCATCTATGTAGATTATTTGATAGGAAAAATTAAATTTTCCTCAATTAGTTTGGATAAATCCTTCCTCATGGGGGGCTCTATCTTAGGGTTAATTGGTCTTTTATTTTGTCTAACTGGTTTCATGTTAGGATAAATCCCCTTTATATCTTCATAATCCCATGAGAAAACATCATTGAACCTTTTCCATAAGGAGATAAAATATTTCTTCTCATTCTCATCACATACCTTTCCAAGTAGAAGCTCCTTTCTTGATGCAATAGTAATTGGTTGATAGTCTTCTTATCTCATTATTATGTTCCTTTCTTCACCTCTGAATTCATCATTAGGACTGAAAATATTCTCCAAAGTGACCAATCCTTTTGGAATTTTTTTTTTCTTTAGCTGAATAATTTGGTCACCATAGTTGTCATATAAATCAAGTTGTATTTTTAGGAGAATTCAGCTTCATTCTGGATGAATTACACAATTTTTCCATCGTTGTAAAATACTTTCCAACTGGTTTCATTTTCTAGAATGGAGGGTCTGATCACTACCTTAATGTGTTACACATTGGCTTTAATAAGATCCTTAGCAGGTTAGAATTGATAACCAAGGGCTGTCATTTGATCTTCCTCCTTTTTCAATTTGCTTGGCACCACCTCCAAATTAAGAGCATTAAAACTCTTAAGAAGATCCTAGACTTTATGTTTTTAATATTTTTAAATCTTATTCTTTGTGGCACACTTCCCTCTCCATTGGTGGACAACCAGTTTCATGTCCCCAAAAATTTGCAATGCCTTGATTTTCCTCTTTTTGGCAATTTGAATACCATGAACCAATTCCTCATACTCTGATATGTTGCTAGAGAATGACAACTACAATCTATAAGAAAAGAATAACTTATCATTCATTGGAGAAATTAGTACAACACTTATTCCGACTCTATTTCTACTTTTAGAACCATTAAAGAACATTTTCCACAATCGAGAAGCATTATCCTTTTTTTTCTTGAGTGACACAGGTAATGTAGACCCTTCTTCAAAAATATAGTAGGGTTCCAATCCCAATTTTCAAAGTTGTGCCATAAGGATCAAATGCATAGCATTCTTTGGCCTATTCATCTAATATAAGATCAAGAATAGGAGGAGAAATAGGTTGTTCTTTTGAAACTGACTCTTTCTCATGTTCTTCTTGTGTTAGGAAATTTGATTGCGGAGAGGTAGGATTATAAGACTCAATATGATAGGAATATATAGTCTTAGATCATATTTTAAATATCGTACCATATCTAGTTCTTAGGAGCATATGAGTCCAATCTAAATATAGATATCCACCCACTTTAGTGGTGAAATCTCTTGACAAGAAAATGGAAAACATGGGAGGCAAGTCAATTATTAATATATCATGAGTTATGGCTAGACTCAGGAAAGCATGAAGGGTTAACTCAAGACCTTTGATCACTCCTAAGACACCAACTATTGAACCATCAAATTATAGAACTCCTATAGAAACAGGGCTATACTTAAGACCTAAGATATCAACAACCTTTTTGGGCATCACAAAAGTACTAGCTCCCAAATCAATCATACAATTATGAACCAAATTTTTTCTCATAATTATTTACATAGAAAATGGTGGGGTCTTGAAAAATTTACTTACGTGTTCTTCCTTTACTTTACATAAGTAAACAGCAGCATGAGTATTTTCGACCACTAGATCAACTTGGGGAATCTTATTGAGAGCTTCACATAGGAGTTCCCTTTTGTGATGGAATAGCTAGAGCATCCCACATTTTCACATTAACATTTTTATTCTTCATTTGATCAAAAATATTGAATGTAAGTCCCATGGGTTTCTACATTTTTGGTACAATATTCTCCTTCCTTGATTATTTTTGCATTGGAATAGGCATTTTTAGTTGAGGAGAAACTTCCTTTTCTAAATGGATCTTCCAAGAACCTCAGGAAAAAAAAATATGTGCATCTATGTCAACTTATTTTCCCTTGTTGATAGTTTTTCCCAAACTAGAAGAAACTTAAGGTTAAGAATCCAAAATTACCTTTTTAAACCTTGTATTATCAGCAACATGAGTATGAGGATTGTTGAATCTGACCACTACTTGATTCACTACGCAGAAGTCATTATTCCCAAAGAACATGTGATTAGCATATGGATTGACCTCTTGAGCTCCTCCACTCAGATTCATTGCTTCTATAAATGTTTCCTACTAGTTGGAAGAGTTTTGAACCATAAAGGCTTGATCTTGCAATGCATTTATACAAATCAATTGATTATGTGGCTTCTTACATGGTAAACACCATTACGTTTCTTGTATCACATTTTTTTTCATTAGATCAATGCTTGAATTAGATAAACAATGGTAAGTGGCTGAGTAGGAGAAATTAGTTGGAGTGGGAGAGGTACATTTAGACCTTGCCACCTATCTTTTTTATGATTTTTCCCATGTCATTGGTTAGGGTATTGGTTTCTATAAGGTTGGCAACATTGATTAAATCATTGGTTAGAATATTTCAATTGATTATAATAATTTCTATAAGGATGGGATTTTATTTCGTTAGACAAATTTCTAATCAAGGCCTTCATCTCTTAATTCTCCTTTTGTTGTGCAAGAGACAAGGATGTGGAGGCAGTGGGTTAGGAATTATTTTCAAGAATGGGTGTAATAGGGGGATGAGCAGGTTGAGGAAATTTAGGGTACAAATTCATAGGTTGTAGATAAAAAATCACTTACTTGGAGTCATTATTTAGTCCCAGTCTCATACTACTATTCATATGGTTCTTAAGTGAAAAGAGTAATAGTTAAACCATGTCTTTGTCCATATTTACATTACTTGTTTTCCTATTTTCGATCTTACACCTGAATTTTCCTAGTGTGTATTTTCATTATGTATTTTCCCTATTTCTGACTAGGATGCCTAGCCAGGACTAGGGCACCTATTCCTCTCTGGGGAACCCTGATCCTCTTCACACTTTACTCTCACCATTTGGGCACTTTCTAGATGTTTTAGATTTCTATATTTTTTAGGTTGGCCATTTTAGGGTTAATTACAAAATTAAAACAAGAGATCCATATAAATATAAATTTATGTGACCATAATGAGGGACCAAGCACTAAGCATCTACTATCACCATCTAGATTTGCATCCATCAAAGGCATCTAAATATATATTTAAATCTATCTAGCTCTATCACAATGCACACAAGGTTAGTTCATATACATCACACTTCATAGGAGGGGATTCTATTGTTTCCATGGATACATTTACTACATTCTACATCTAGTTATTTTCTCACTAATTCAAAAAGTGCAACTTCTGCAAGAGTAACCTAGGGCACAATTTGCACACACCCACACCTAGAACTACGTTAGGTTTGAAATGTAGTACAGTGCTTAGTTAATAAGTTCACCAAAGCTGAGGAAAATCTGAAACCCTCGTATGCATGTTTATTTTTTAGGCTTTTGATGTTTTGCTTAGGGTTTTCTAGGTGATTCTTCCACCTCATATTTACAGCGACATCTGGCGTAGTTCAACAACATTAGTGCAACAAGGAGAAATTATAGGAGAACATCCAGTGATACATCAGAGGAGGTTTTCAGGCCATTTCCGTAGACTGGGGCACCCAGATCTCATATCAGGGTGCCCACAAGTGCCCCTATCCCTTTATAAGCACCTCAGTCTAGTCAGATAGCTCATATCTATGTTTTTTCAGGATTCTGTGTTTTCGTTTCCTCCTCATGTTCACCTATTTTGCACTATGACACAATCTCACACCTTCATCAAATCAACTATGGATTTCTTAACCCTTCTTACACATTAGGTTTTTATCTTTCAATTACATAGTTTCTTGATTAATTTGTGTATTACATTATTCCATTTATTTACTGCTCCTATAACATCAGACTAGGATAGGATATTACATTTTAGCATTAATCATAGGCATCCTAGGGGATATTTTCTCGACTTGTAATAGACGATTTTCAACCCTAATGGATATTTTATAGGCCACAGGTAATGTTCCACCCCCTATATATTCAATCATGATATCAATATCAGAATTTAATGCTCTTATAAAGAAAATAAAATCATCTTATGGAGTTGATCTCAAGAGAACTAGAATTCTATCCCATGTCTTCTGAAATATGAAGTTGAAGTTTGTCATGAGCTCATTAGGATCCCTCTTTATAGTTATCAATTGTTCCAACGAGGAGAGGTTATCTACCTTTCCCAAAATTAATTACAAAGCATTGTTGAAATATCATCCCAATTAGTAATTGTTCAAGGTCTCAAACTCTTGATCCATTGAAGATATTTTCCTTTGAATTAAGAAGCTGACAACCTTATAGTTATATCTTGTTCAGTCACTTGATGGACATCACAAACATTAGAATCTTGAATATGGTCATTTGGAGTCGTATGATTTTGCGTAGTGAAGAAAGGGATACTTTTTTGTTAGGAAATTAAATATTAATGTTTACATTATAAATGGGATATTCATAAAAGGTAAATAATAATTAGTTATCTATATTATTGTTATATAAATAATAATATATTAGTTGGAGTTGTTTTAACAACTCGTATGATTTGAGTTGTGTATTGTTACGTGATAACAATCACAACTAAATAATATTTTTTAGGAGATATTATGGATAGAATGTTTCCATGAATAATAAGAAATCATTTCCTATAAATGTGTAATGGTGTAAAAATAAATTACATAGAGAAGAAATTATCAGTGTGTGTGATTATAATTATTGTCAGTTTATTAGTGTGTAAATCTGGTCCATAGCCATTATATTTGGTATCAGAGCAGGGATCTGATCTACAGAATGGAGATCTAATGGATCAAGAAAGGACAGCGATCAATTTGTTGTCCATGTAATGGATAGTTATCTGTGTCTATCTACGGGTAGCTTCATATTGTCTTATTAGGCTTGTTATGAAATGGCATTGCAGCAACTTTGAAGGTTGAATTGACTGTCATCTATCGGATTGATATGTTCATGCTATATTGGTATTCGAGACAACAATCAGACATTAGCATCTGCGTGTTATTCGTGATCCTAGCCGCCTTTTCCAACAGGATTTGTTTCCAGAAAATGCATACTACAAATCATGATCCATTTTTTTTACAAGTATTGATTTTATCATTGCTCTTGCTTCATGATCTGGTGGAGAACCTATATCATGAGAAGCAACCTGCATGGTGCAGTATAACAGATAGATTGGATCATAAAAAAATTACATTAGTTTTGAATATATGCTAACTTGTTATTTAATGGATTGGTCCTGTGTAGACATTTGGAGGACAATAAACTGCTAATAATGAGATTATCTCTGCAATCAACTGCATGCACACTTGAGACAAGTAGGAGTTTATGATTAATGCTCCTAGCTGTGGTGTTTGAGGTGAAATTAGCGTTAACTCAAAAGAAGCGTGTGAACCTGATTCGGGTCCATTAAAGCTTCATGTGCGATTTGACTCAGATCCAATAAGCAGTGATTTCATGTTTGACTAATCTCTTGTTCCATCTAATTTTGCAAGTATAAACCCAACTTGCTACAGACTCAGCTGCAGTGATCTCAGCAGTGTTGACCTATCCAATTTTTTTTTACAACAAGCATTGATAGAGATTCGAATGTAAGATCTGCTACGCATGTCTTATCTTGGAAATTTTATCAAAAGTTTCAAAGCAACCTAGCAACAGGTACGCCACATGGGTTATTTATTAGTGTTTGTGCTCACGGCGTCAAAATATTCCACGGTGGTTCAAATAATTCACGTGAGGATTGCATTATTTAGTCGATCTAATGTGTGTGGTCGAGTTATTTTAGAATAATCACCTTCCATTTAGTTTGAGTTTTTGATGTCTCTCATATTTACCCATCTTAATATTTAGTCACATTATTGCTTTTAGGACACGTGTTACAATCCTATATTCTCATCCAAATGAACCATGAAGACCTTCGTGGCTGAGGTCATATTTTCTTATTATCCATTTGTGACATTAGAATTACTAATATTGAGTTTTTGGTTTTTTCTATTATCTTGTCTATTTGTTTAGTCAATAGTCTCGTATAAAGTTATTGTCCCTAGATCATTAATCAGTTATTGTTTATCTTGTTTTGTATGTTGGCATTTTCATTGTATAGTTAATTCATTATTCAAAGAGTTGTCATTATAGTCATCATTGTAATTTATGAGTACTGTAAAAATTATGTCATTTTGTCGATGTTCTTGTCAAAAATTTAGAGTCGATCTATTAGGTTGTATCAAAGTCTGATAATTGAAAAAAAATATTGCCTCACGAGACACATTTTCGGTGTTACCCCGATGTCCGGAAAAATAAAGTCTTTCACATTGTAGAAGGGAATAAAGAATAAGGTCAAAGTGGAAACCAAATGTAGCTTCATGTTTACATCTCAGCTGAGTTAGCAGGATGTTAATGGAGGATGGAGGCACCAGAGGCTGGAGGTCAGACAGCGACCTCTCGTCAGTCACCAACGACGGGGCCGCACAGAATGATTTGGTGGCACAGGTGTGCAGTGTGAGTTTATTTTTGAGTTTTGTAGTGTTCCAGATTCAGTTTGTTGTGAATTTGCAGTTGGTGTGATTCTTTTTCAGAGTTCCTGTTGTGTGATTGAATAAGTGAAATGTTCACATTGAGGGGGGAACATGATCAACATTGATCCATGTTCCATGTTCTAGTTTTTCAATTGAGTAAGTGGCTATTTCCTATAAATTCCCCAAATGCAAAAACATAGTGTAGAACAAATAACACAGTGAAATGCAACATCATGAGGCTTGATGAGGGTTCATACCTAGGTTTGTGGTTAGCCTCTTGAAAACCATTGAAGGTTGTTCAGATGTGTTCCTGCTTGAGTTCCCACACTGCTAGGTTAGATGTGTTCCCTAGAGTGACTCAATTGATAAGCAGATGATTCCTGAGGTGTGTTCCCATCCTCGTCGGTCAGATGTGTTCCCGACAGTGCATGTTCGATAAGAAGTTGATGTGTTCCTTCTTCTACCTTCAGTTCGAGTGTGTGCCAAGATCATGAGCACGCAGAGGCGGCAGGCTACAAAGGAAGTGTGAGAGTTATTTTGTTACCATGTAAACATTAAGGGGGGGAATGTTAGGAAATTAAATATTAATGTTTACATTATAGTATGGTTATTTAAAATGTTAATAATATATTATTATTTATATTAACAATAATATATTAGTTAAGAGTTGTTTCAACAACTCATATGATTTGAGTTGTGTATTGTTACGGGAGTAACAATCACCTAAATAGGTTTATTGTTGTAACTCTTTCCTATTTTATAGGAAGTCAGTTTAGCTCCTATATATGGCTAATAATAGCCTCATGTATTGCAATTCATATTGGGAAGAAAATATATCACAGAGAGTGAAAACCATAAATCTGTGCTGCTCTTATAGACAAGTAGCCCAAAAAGGTTGCTATAGAATTCATGAATAAATCCATTGTAAGAATGTTATGATTCTCCGTGCATACCAGTAAAGTATTTTGCAAAATAAGTAAACTCTATAGTGTTGTCTTAGATAAAAATAGGGTCTTAAAACTTGATAAATGCTTGACCCCCTTAATGAGGTGGGTAGAAGTAGACTCCACATCGCGCGCTTGCAGCGTGATTCCCTTGAAACATTGACTAAGTTTTGTTCCTTAATGAGTGACAAGGCTGCAAGTATTTTCCAAAAGATCCTTCTTTTAGTAACATTGGGACCTTGTTTAAATTTTTTTTGATATAGAATTACTTATGCACCAGATGAATTCCAACCAGTTGCACTCTTTTTAATGGTTGTAGTACACCATATGTGTAGAAAAGAGACTCCAAACAATGAAATTTAATAGATATAGCACTAGATGTGTTTCCGGTATACTAAAAATATCAATTTTCACTTTGAAAATGATGAAAAAATGTCAAATGAGCTCAAAATTTCACCCATCCTAAGATTAAAATAATGTAGAACATGAAATATTTGAGGCAACATGTGACTATCCCCAAGTTATGGGAATTAAATTGAGACAGACCTCCAAAGAAGGTTGGTTCCTCTACTTATTCCTACTGCTAGATACTCCTATGAATGGAAATGCAACTACCTAACACTAATCTATGATTCTAAGGTACCAGGGAGAGACGGAGAAGCATAAAAGAGAAATCCTACACTCAAATAGGTGATCTAAATGCTAAAATAAGGGGAAAGACACTTTTGAATGAGGGAAAAATGGAGAAAAATAACTAGGTGTTAAGGGCAATAAATGAAAGCCACAATCTATAGCAACATTATACTCTCATTTTTCTACAATGCACAGTAGAAATAAACCTTGTAATATGAAGAAACGTGCACAACACACTATGCAAGTAAATTAAGAGGAAATAAAATGCAACAAATTTCTAGCTATGGAAGAATAATATCCACACAAAAAAGTATTTTATTGCTTTAAGATGGTGCACAGGTAATTACAATGGAGGAAGAAGGTATAAACACACTCCATAATCACAATCTAAGGCCTACAACTTAGAAACACTTGTGCAACACTTTCCAATAATGCCCTTGTATTCCAAAGGTATCCAACATTAAAAACGAGCCCCTTTTTACACTATATAGAATGGGAGAGAGAGGAGAGGGAAAATAGAGGGAAACTTGAATTCCCCCTTCTATCATCCAATAACATGTATCCAAATCTCTAGAAAAAAGGCATGGGCAACCTTCCAATACCATTCCCTTATTAATTTGTTTTTTCAACTACCTAGGACTGCATTTAAATGTTGGAATTTTTTTCTCCTTTTTACCACTAAATCTCATAAATTCTTGAATCATATGATTCCAAATTGAGGGTCTCAAGGAGACCTTTCCAACAAGACCAATTTTTCAAGAATTGAAGTAGCACATAAAAAAATTTATGGCCATTTGAATATTTACATGTCGAGATGAATAGAAGAGTAACACGTGGTAGCATTTTATTGGCTTCAGGTATTTCCTTTGTCCACATGTGTGTCTGTGTGTTTATTTTCCTTCTACCCACATGTTCCTTTCTAATTCATTTTGAGGGGCTAGTGGACCCAAAACATTATCCAACGTGGATTATTTCATAGATTTGAGGTCTGTCGGACACATTTGTGTGAGAGGTTCAGAGAATGCTTTAACATGTACACATTTTCCCCCTTGATCCGGTCACCACGTGTCTACCTTGACCACCCTTGAATTTCACCTCCACTGCATACCCAAAATCCTTTGAAATATGGCTCATTCCATGGACTTTACATTCGCAAGATCCCATCTGATCGCTCTAAGCCAAAATGATTATATGTGTCCACCTTTGGTCGTTGATCTTGCGCCAGACAATGCCTTCTATTTTTGGCCACCTTTCTTGCTCAATGTGGTGACCATTCAACCATTTCCTAGACCTGAAATGATATCCACTCCAATCTATTCTGAGGACTTAAGGTCTGCGGATCCCAAATGCTATGAAGAGACCTGGAATCCCACCACATTTCCCTCTTTCTACTATGTTGTGTGTCATTTATCTTATGCCACACATCAACTTGATATATAATTTTGACCACCCAGGCTTTCTTTGTATTCCCTTTTGTTCAACTATGTAGAATCAGTGACACTTAGTCACTCCTCATTCACTGCAGGTTTTCAAAAGGTTTAGCAAACCTCCAAACGACTAAGTTCATTATTTAAATAATTTATCCAAATTAGCTCAAGGGGTTAATTTGGGATAACAAGACCAACTATGATATTCAGAGTGATGTGGTGGTAATGAGGATTTTTATCAAGTATAAAATTATGCGTATAAATTCCCAAAGCTTAAATTAGCATGAGAGAACAAAAATTATTCTTATTCTTGTGGATTGAAAAAAACACCCCATGTGGATATGTGATTAATAGAAATAGGAATGGACAAGGTATTTGAAATAAGCATAGTATTCATATTAGATTCATCAAAAGTGATGATCAGAGTACAATATGGTGCTTGATTAATTATGTCAGTCATTGCATCTAAAGCGTGATCATAAAATGGTGGTGGAGGCATTGCATAATAAGCATTATGTACATCCAAAGAATATTTTTCAGTGTAACGCTTAGCAATTGGACCATTGGAAATTTTCAAGATAGATTTATCATCCATTAGATTTGAGTATTTATTTAGATCATCCCATTCAATAACTTTAGAATTGATAAGATCGTTAATAACGTGATGAAGCTTTAAGCATTTATATGTAGAATTCCCAACACATTTATGATAATCACAATAGGAATTGGAGTTAAAATTATTCCTTTGAGGTCTACTCATATCATCATGAAATAGTGGAGGGAGAGATATGAGATTGCACTCACGTGATTGTTTCAAGGCCATGTGAGGAGGACTTGGAAGATGAGTAAATTATCAATGCATAGGTTGTGATTATAGCTTAATAGGTTGGAAGAAAGTATTAATGGTCATACTTATTAAAGTATATTTGGCATCATAACCTCCAGGGATTTGACTTGGAACTTTTGTTTTCTAGGAAAAATTGATAGTAGGTGATGGGAGGAGAGATAGTAATGTACTGCTAGATGATACCCTTATATGACGTATAGAGACATTATTTCAAGGTGTGGCATCAGATGGTTAATAAGGGAATGCCCTTGTACCCCAATACATGTATCAATGCTAACATATTGATAAGAGATAGCAAGGATTTGTTTGAAGATGTACTCTGTAATCCACAACATGGCACAGCCAAGGGATAAATGATGTAAGTGTGATGCAGTAATCATGAGCAGGGCATGTCTAGATGGGTTGAATGCCTCGCAAGTTTGACTTGGATAACATGGATCTTTGCCACACTTAAGGCAATGTCAGGTCTAACATTGTAGATCTCTCGGATGAATTCTTGGATTCCTTTGTTCAAAATTCCACTTTTAGAGGATCTACCCTAACAGCTACTGGCGCAAATGCCAAAGAAGATTACAAGAAATTAAAGTTTGAATGCATTGCCTCAAACAGGATTGGTTGTGTTTCCTTACAAAATCAATCTACATCGTTCAGATACCTGCATGATAAGACATAATATGATGAGAACCATTGTTATTTGATACCCAAGTGCATTCATTGAAAGCAATGATTCATAAGATACTGGCAGAGAAATCATCCATAGACATTATTGTTTTCTCACAAAATTTGATACAATGGCCTTAGAATTGTACTAATACCAGTCAAAAGGGGAGGTAAGACATGAATAGTCCAACTCAACAAAGTGTTTGTATCCACCTATGTTTAACCTATGGGTGGGCAGACAGCAAAACTTCTTCAGCCACAATGACCTGCACACTGTGTTTTTTCATATACGTTAAATATGAACGAATGGAAAGAACAAAAATATCAAACCCCAGTGCTTTGTAATACCTATCCTCGTTATTCAGGATACCAAACTGTCGTGCTACTTTCACAAATTGTAAGCTCATTCTTATCCATCTTCCAAATAGATCTAATTAATTTCCACTCAAACATTAACCAAATAATGTATTTCTATTATAGCAAGATTTTTTTAGTCAATAGTGCCTTATTATGTTCAAATTACCTTATCCTCTTTCGCATTCAGGATAACTCACATACCACTAGTTAAGCCTCTTGTAATGTGTAGACACCTAAATTCCACTTTTGTAATCTTATTGCCAAACGCACACAAATCACTCTCAATACCATTTCATTATAATTAGTAATTTCCACTAACTAACTAAGTTTCTTATCATTTTTTTCAATTAACAGATTACCTATCCTCTTTTGCATTCAGGATACCACTTTACGACAAATTGTAAGTCAATCCTCTTCCAAAAGACAATTCAATTATTTATAAGTCTATTATACTCTTTTTATAGTCAATATACCTTATTATTGGCTCAAACCCTTCTTCCAACCATTAAAACTCACCCCACTTCCTTCCACAACATCTCAGAAGGCTTCAAAATCTTATCCTAGCCTCCTAATTGACCCTGAGTGGTTGATTAAGGATCCTTGCATCCTAATCACTTATTAATTCATTAATCATGATTAGAAATCCTTAATCAAGATTAAAAATTCTTAATCTACTTTTTGCTTTTAGTGCCACATGCACCAAGATGCGAGTTTTTCTCAAATTAAAAACTATAAAAAAAGACTAACAACATACCTTTAAACTTTACGCCATGCTTTGAATTGTGTATCATATAAGAAATATGATTAATAGCCAAGCTCAATCCTTGCCTCAAGTCTTCAATGGGGTTGGTATATGGGTATCCGATATGATATTGTATTCATTATTGGAGATACCATCTCACCTTCCTTTGAGTAGAAACAAACTCCCAATTTGATTTCTCCTAGATCTATTCAGGTCTGTGTTAGTTAATTAAACATACTAGTAGGCATGCATTAGCTAGGTTTTGAATTATATTCATGTTATTTATTTTCAGCATTAAATTAAGCTTTTATATTTAATGTAACTATTGTTATATTCAATAAGCATTAGCTCAATAATACTATGTGATGTTAGTCTTATCTTTGCTTGAAAACTTTTAACAGTCTTCATTTGGCACACCCGGTGGGATAATACACATTGAAGTGATAATCAAGTGTAAGAAGGTCAAGAGAGTGCTTGTGGACGATGGATCGGGTCTAAATATTTGTACTCTTAAACTATATTAACAACTAGGTTTCACATAAGTTCATTTGGAGACAAAGGTCGTCATCATAAAGGCATATGACAATGAAGAATGAAAATCAGTTGGAATTATCACTTTCTCTTTAGAAGTTGGTCCCATAAACCATGATAAAAAGTTCCATGTCTTAAAATTGGAGCTCCATTATAACATATTACTCGATTTCCCATGGATCCATGCCATGCAAGTTGTGTCTTCAATGTATCATCGGTGTTTAAAGTTACAACATGAAGGACAGACACTTACAATACAAGTAGATCCCTAACCATTTTCTCATTGCATAGAATTGTTGGGTTCTTTTCCTACCATTTATGAGTGTCCCTCTATAGAGATCATTGTTCTTGTTCAGTCAGAATCCCTTGCTTCATGAGTGGACTATACGTACCCAAAATTGTAGGGTACTGCACCGTCGAAACAACGTAACACGTACCCCAATGATGATACAAGTCTCCTCGCAAGGTGTTCGGGATCTAGAAAAGCTCTCCAAGTATGCGTTATCATCCCGCATGCCCCACTTAGCCCCCACGTGCTTTGTTTTTCTCTTTGTCCCCTCTTTTCTTGGCCTTTTTATCGTCAGTTACGAAACCACCACCCTGCCTAGGCGGCAGTCTCGTGACCGCTGCCCTAAGCAGGGCGGCGGTCCTGTAACCGCCACCCTACTCAGGGCGGCGGTCCTTTACGTGTTTTCCAGAATGCTCTTTTACCACAACTCACATAAATTTTAATGATTCACCAACTTTTTTTCACCACAATAAGCTTGCATTAATGATTTTGGTTCCTTGGAATAGTGTTTTGCCATTGTTTATAGTTTAAGAGTTCTAGTTGGTTTTTACCTTGGGTAAATGTAAATGCTATAAATAGATGGTTTGTGCTAAAGAAAATGGCCACTCAAATTTTCCTCTGAATTTCTCATTGCAATAGATTAGTCTGTCATTTTATTTAGAATTCTTAGTTTCTTTCATTACATGCTTAGTTAGTGTTGTTTTGCTGTTAGGAAGCCACATATCCATCTTGTGCAAATGCTATTGATATTTTATCCAATCCATTGGAGTAAAATAGTTTGTTTTCAATACAAAACCATTAGAGTTGTAGGTTTTTTTCTTCAAACAGGATAGTTTCAGGTTCTGGACATTTTATGTTGCATGACTCACAATAAATCCCGCTAGGAATTGCATAAGCCAAGCTCTGTACTCTTGCGCTATCCCTCTCCTACTCGTATCGTATTTCAGTCTGTATCCTAAGCTGCCTTTGTCCCAATATCTACTTCTGTTGATGCTAGCATTACACAGTTTTCTGGATCCATGTGAACACGAAGGAACGAGGAGATCACACTAAGGGGACATAGCCACACACACCATCAGATTCACCACTGTTCTGCAGAATCCAGGTTCTATCTTTCAAAGTTCTAAGTAGAATCATATCAAATAGAGTAGTTAATTGCTTTATTTCAGTCAATCTTACTTTCAATATTGCCAGGGGAAGCTGTGGGGATTGATAGTTTCTGAGAAACTATGATTCTTTCCTCACTTCTAAGGTAGGATAGAGAGTCTTTCAAATAGATTAGATCAGTTATTTCATTGTTTAGAATAGATTTACAACTGCACAGGCAAGCAACTATACTAGGTTACTTTGGTTGTTTTAAAATTCGACACTAGGTTAATTGTCAATTTCTGGATATATTAAAATAGCTTCTCTTTCAAATTCATTTAAAATTCATCAGACAATAACAACAATATAGAAGTTATACATGTTATAGACATACTTCGCATAGTTAATTTTATCTTGCTGCATTTAGTTTACATTATTGCTTTTGTATGACAATCACGAGACCTAGAGAGCCCAGGGAATACGTATTCGAGCCAATCGTGCCCCAACCCAATCTCGTCACAGCCATAATTGATATAGATCAGAATCTCAGGGTCCAATTCTTCGAAACAATGGTAAACTTACAACAAATCAGTTTCTAACTACACGGGTTAAACATAGAAGATGACCAAGCACACACATTTTGGTCAAATCAACCAAACTATAGATTACCCTAGATTCATATCCACATGACTGTAGAAGGGTTTGAAAGAGAGCAGACCTTTGGTTGTGATCCTTTGGTCCCACAACTAGACGTAGGAGATACTCTCACAAATAGAGATACCAGCTTGAGAATTCATGCTGCACAAACGCCTGTAAGATATTCTGAGAAGATCACACAATTATTGATTCTGAATATAGAAGTTGAAAAGGCATATGACTATTGGATACTAGGGATTAGGATTGATTCAGCACATGACCATAGTAGGACCACAACAAATATGAATCTACATGACCATAGTAGGACCACAACAAATATGAATCTACAGTTGTGACCCACAAATCCCACAGCCCAACGAGCCCATAGGTGAATCAGACATAGATGTTGGCCTACGTACATTAGTATTCATATCTACTCCACTTCCACCTATCATCATCGAAAAATTATCCTTATTGGACATAACAACTAACAAAGCTAAGGAGTTCTGGACTAGGCCAGATAATCGCCCATAGAGACAATTATATTTATCATTCGTCCTATGACCTTATCGGGAGACATACACGAAACTATCCCAGGACATTTTCCACATATTCCACAACCTATAGACCGAATCATGCCGGAGCTCGATATTGATTGGAACCTTTGAGAAGTCATCCTTGCTGATCAATCTATCACACCAGTTCAGGTTAGGAGGGCCATCTTTGCCTTAGATTCACAATTTCCACTAGGTGCGTGTCAAAGACATCAGGTTGCCCAAGTAGCTTTTCTGAATCCCACACATATTTAATCCCCACCGGCTGTCTCGGAACAACCTCGGAAGGTCAGGTGCGAGGAGAGGTTACTTGTAGATTCCTATGCTCCGCTTTTCACTTTTCCATCGTACAAAATTGGTGAACCCAACGTGAAATTTCTACTTTCTGGTCTGGAGTCATATTTCTACTGGTTCTTCCAAATTAAAACAAACTCTTTCATCTTTACAACCTCATTAGCTTTCACCATCACATTCGCTCCTTTCCATTATTCTGTGGGTATTCATATACCCCCTGAATATGTCAGGATTCGATGCATATGGTAGGCCTCTCTTAGGTCTTGAGGCATACTACGCTCAACTGAATAGATAGTCATCACCCTCGCTCTCGGTATGGGGTGATAACTATTCAGATAACCAATTATCAACACAAACTCCATCTCCAAGGATTAGATATAACTCATCTTTCCAAATAGAGGAGTTGGATCAGCTCACTCAACAAATAGAGCCTTCAGGCTTGAACAACATGACGCTCAGAGGAGAGTCTAGCTCATCTCCTCAGGTACTACTTAGACCACAAATTAGTAGAAAATATAACCCGTACCAAGGTTTAGATGATGAACATTTGGTATGTTATGTTAGGAATGAACAACATTCTCGAAGTATGTACCCACCTATAGGAGGCTTACAAACACAACCTGAGGTCTCTTTTCAAGGAAATACCTCCATGCCACTACATATAGGAGATGCCCTCTTGGAAACTTGGTAGGGAAGCGATCAATTCATAGTAGGATATCACATGCCTATACAACACCATGATATACAAGAAATGCCACTAAGGCAAAAACCCATGACTTCACCATAGGAAGTCATTTCAACGTAAGTAGAAACAGTGAGAGGGTTAGAACTTGCCCTGGAAAATCACCATTCTCAACTCATGCAAGCAGGAAATTCCAAACCTAGCCAAATAGACCTCCTCACGGGAATAGGTACGTTAGGCGTGACTCCTCAGTATTCACAACAAATGCCAATTAGAACCACCGTTTCTAACACCGTTCCAATACCTCCCGGTCTGGTGCAAAATAATCCATTCTTGGACAATACCCCTTCATACTTAAACATGTACTCCAAATCACCACAAGGGGATATGTTCTCCTCTCCCAGTATTTTTACTCAACCACAGGGGTTCCCTTATTCTCCTACCAATACATATCCAATGCCATATCAACAACCCATTCCATCACCACTGCCTCAACAGGCACCATCAATGGTCGAAACCTATGTAATAGGGACATATTAAGAATACTTGAAAGAACCATTAGATTTCACCATATGAAGCGTCATGCTTCCAAGACCTCTTCCCGATTTTCCCAAATAAAAAGGTGAGGGAGATCTGAACGCACATATCAAAGCTTATGCTACAGCCATCCGAGAACTACTCCCATGGGATGGGGTTGTTCCTAAAATATTCCCCCAAAACTTTGGAGGGCATCGCTATCAATTGATATTATAGAATACCTAAGGCTTCCATCCATTCGTTCAAGTAACTCGTGTCAGAGTTCATCAAGGCCTTTGACATGAACCAAACTATTAAGGACAGGAATCAGGGAATTCTTGCACATTAAGCAAGAACACAATGAATCTGTCACCCATTTCATCTAGAGGTGGCACACAGTTCTTTATTCCTTGGTAAGTGCTCCGAACATGGATCAAATGGAACTATGCAATCTATTCCTTCATTCTCTCAGCAGAGAGGTGAAAGAAGAAGTCCAGAAGTTCCCGCTAAGAACTTACAATGAAGTACTTGAGAGTGCTCTCTGAATAGATCAAGCAGAAATTGATAGTGGTTGCAAGACATATGGAGCAAACGGGAGGTTAATCACCTCCAACCAAATCACTACAACTTATCCTACTATCACGAATGTCAATCAAGGACCTAAAATCCTTAACAAAAATCATGGACTGACAACAGATGGAGTAACCAATCAGGCTAGAAAGGTACATGTTGTGAATACTCCACCACAAATAAACAATCAACGAAACAATAACTTTACTCCAACAATCAATACAGTGGATTTTAATCATCCACAACAATAAAACCAACAACGGCAAATCCCTACATGGCATCCAAATCAAAGTTCAACTAGGTATCAAAACTAGAATTCAAACCAAAAACAACAAATGCAAAAATTTACTAGGCAACGGTTTGATCAAAGTTTTAGGCCACAATATACACCGAGCTGAAAAACTAGGAATTACAATCCTAACTCTTATTGTGGTTTTCACAAAATCTGAGGCCATGACACTAGAACATGCCATGACTACAATAAATTCATGCAACATTTTCCAGAAGAACAAAGACAACCTTTCATAGATATGTTCTTGGCAGATCCTACCTCACCAGCACCCAAATACTTTTACAGGGGCAGTTTCCCCTCATAATGCACCCCTCAATATCTTCAATGATCCACTCCCAAATCACAACAATAACAAGTTAAATACAAATGGGACAAACAAGGGTGTAATTGTAGGAAACAATGATCATGAAGCTTCAACTTCGCTAAATCCATTAGTTGCGCCACAATTAGGAATTCAGCCATGACCTAAGATAGTCAGTTTAGTGGAGTTAGATGCCAAACTACCCGTAGAAGTTGTAACAAGGACACGAGAGTATTCCTCTTAGCTAAGTCCAAGCTACCCACTAGAAACATATAATATCCAACAAGTATTAACAAAACCCATAGGTGCTTATGATTTAATTAATGACCTAACAAAACACCTTCTCGCACATCTCCTTTTTGGATTTATTAAAGAACTCCCCTACTCACAGGGCTGCTCTTTTAGAAGCAATGGGTTTAGGTCATCTAATTAGCATCACTCCACCTCCCGTAACATAGGTAAATCATATAGAATTTGATATCCATCCTCCGGGGCAGCTGGATAGGGACACTGAATTCATATTCGAAATAAACAAAATGCCAACAGATGTTGAGATTGCACACTGAGGTGATCCGGCCTTACACTTGCAAGTGTGGGTCTATAACAATTATGTGAAACGTGTGATGGTTGACGATGGGGTAGTAGTTAACATGGTCCCTTTTTCTTTCCTTCAAAATCTAGGGTACAAAGAAACAAATTGTTCCACAACCCGAAATACCGCTAAGAGGCTATGACAGCCTTAAAGCCACTTCCATTGGAACTATAATACTACCGGTCACCTTAGGACCCAAAACAATCTTGACTGAGTTTTATATTATAGATCAGGAAAATAACTATAATCATGATCCTCAGCTGACCATAGATACACAGTATGAAGGCAATCCCTTCTACGTTATTTCAAGAAGTAAGATTCTTGCATTTAGGAAAGGTGTTCATAGCCAAAGGTGATCCAAAACCATTCAATGTACACCTGGCTGACCTAAAGAAAAGACCAGGCATACACTCAGATTTTGAACTCCCAACAAACCAACTTAATAAACCTACCGACGTGAAACAAGAAGAAAAGTTGGTACCTACGACAGATCTCGAAACTATGAGCCTAGCCAAGGTAACCCCAGCCCCCAAAGATGAGGCTAATAGTGTAGAAACAGTATCATTAGGAACTACTGTAAACAAATTTGAATTACTAGAACAGGATCTACTAATGTTCCTACCATTTGATTCTATAGGAATTGGGTGCACCCTAGGTGTCGGCTCTCTTCCAATAGTGGATCTCTGCATGATAGAAGTAGAGAATGTTAACACAATAAGTGTCCAAGCACCCAGGTTCCTAGCTAAGTATTGGACTCTCCATTTCAATGGAGCTAGATGCCGTTACGAAGTTGGGGCAGGTGTAATCCTTACTTCTCCCGAGGGAAAAGTCATACCATTTTCCTTTAAGCTAAAATTTGAATGCACTAACAAAAGCACTGAGTATGAAGCCCTTCTCCTTGGCCTCATCCTAGCTAAGAGAATCGGTGTTGATAACTGTATGATGGAAAAGTGACAAGCAAGCTTAGGAATCTGCAAGTAACTCTTCCTCACACCTCGACCTCTCGAGGTCGTGCCAAGACAAGCTGGTGGGGATGAAATATGTGTGGGATGCAGACAAACTAGTTAGGCAATCTGATGTCTTCGACGCGCACTAGTGGAAATTGTGAATCTAAGGCAAAGAAGGCCCTCCTAACTTGAACTGGTGTGATAGATCGATCAGCAAGGATGACTGCTCGAAGGCTCCAATCAATATCGAGCTCTGGCATGATTCGGTCTATAGGTTGTGGAATACGTGGAAAATGTCCTGGGATAGTTTCGTGTATATCCCCAGATAAGGTCATAGGGCAGATGGTAAATATAGTTGACTCTATGGGTGATTCTCTGGCCTAGTCCAGAACTCCTTAGCTTTGTTAGCTGCTATGTCTAATAAGGATAACTGTGTGATGATGATAGGTGGAAGTGGAGTAGATCTGAATACTAGTGTGCGTAGGCCAGTGTCTATGTCTGATTTACTTACGGATTCATTGGGTTGTGGGATTTGTGGATCGCAACCGTAAACTCTTGGTTGTTGCGGTCCTGCTATGGTCATGTATGGAATCAGTCCCTAATCCCTAGTATCCAATAATCATATGCTTTCTCAGCCTCTATATTTAGAATTAATAACTGTGCGATCTTCTCAGAATATCTTACAGTTGTTCTTGCAACCTGAATTCTTAGGCTAGTATCTATATCTATGAGAATGTCTCCTGCGTCTGGCTGTGGGACCAAAGGATCACAACCGAATGTTTGCTCTCTTTCAATCCTTTCCACAGTCATGTGGGCATGTATCTAGGGTAATCTGTAATTTGGTTGACTTGACCAAAACGTATGTGCTTGGTTGTCTTCTATGTTTAATCCCCTCAGTTGGAAAGCTGATCTATTGTAAGTTTGTTGTTGTTTGGAAGACTTGGATTCTAAGATTCTGATCTATGTCAGTTATGGCTGTGACGAGATTGGGTTGGGGCACGATTGGCTCGAATACGTATTCTCTGGGCTCCCTAGGTCCCGTGATTGTCATACAAAAGCAACAATATAGATTAACTACAACAAAGTGAAATTTAACTACTTTGAAATATATCTATAGCATATATGATTTCTCTATTTTTGTATTTTCTGATGAACTATTCGAATGAATCTAAAAGAGTAACTATTTTAACATATCTAGAATTGACAGCTAAAATAACAAATTAAAACAAACAAGATAACCGAGTATAGCTATTTGTCTGTGCAACTATGAATCTATTCTAAATAATGAAATAACTGATCTAATCTATTTGCAAGACTCTCGATCCTACCTCAGAAGTGAGGAATGAATCATAGTCTCTCAGAAACTATCAATCCCCACAACTTCCCTGGCAATATCGAAAGTAAAATTAACTGAAATAAAGCAATTAACTACTCTATTTGATACGATTCTAATTTAGAACTTTGAAAGCTAGAACCTGGATTCCGCAGAACAGTGGCGAATCCGATGGTGTGTGTGATCTTGTCCCCTCAGTGTGATCTCCTCATTCCTTCGTGTTCACGTGGATCCAGAAAAGTGTGTAATGCTAGCATCAACAGAAGTAGATATTGGGACAAAGGCAGCTCAAGATACAGACTGAATACAATGTGAGTAGGAGAGGGATAGCGCAAGAGTACAGAGCTTGGCTTATGTAATTCCTAGCGGGATTTATTGCGAGTCATGCAACATAAAACGTCCAGAACCTGAAACTATCCTGTTTAAGGAGAAAAACCTGCAACTTTAATGGCCTCCTATTGAAAACAAACTATTCTACTCCAATGGATTGGATAAAATGATAACAGCACCTGCACAAGATGGATATGTGGCTTCCTAACAGCAAAACAATACTAACTAAGCATGCAATGAAAGAAACTAAGGACTCTAAACAAAATGAAAGACTAAATCTATTGCAAAGAGAAATTTAGAGGCAAGTTTGAGGGGCCATTTGCTTGAGCACAAGCCAACTATTTATAGCATTTGCATTTACCCAAGGTAAAAACCAAATAGAACTCTTAAACTATAAACAATGGCAAAACACTATTCCAGGGAACCAGAATCATAAATGCAAGCTTATGGCGGTGAAAGAAAGCTGGTAAAATGTTGAAATTACGTGAGTCATGTTAAAAGAGCTTTCTGGAAAATGCGTAAAGGACCGCCACCCTGAGCAGGGCGGTGGTTACAGGACCGCCGCCCTGTTCAGGGAGGCGGTTTTGTCACTGAAGAGCAAAAGGCCAAGAAAAGAGGGGAAAAGGGAAAAACAAAGCCGCGGGGGCTAAGCGGGGCATGCGGGATGTTAACCACACTTGGAGATCTTTTAACGCACCTTGGAGACGAACACCTTGCGAGGAGACCTGTATCATCATTGGTGGCAGCAGGGCATGTGGGATGTTACACTTGGAGATCTTTTCCAGACAACACCTTGCGAGGTACCTTGTATCATATTGGGGCAACATTGTTTTGTACAACGCAGTACCCTATAATTTCAGGTACGTACATATTGCCCTCTCAGAGAAGCATTTTAGCCATGAAGAGGCATACAAAATGGTGGGTCCGAGTATGGCAGTCCCGAAATGGGAAGTTAGAAGTTATACCTGATACGTCTGTGTGTTGAAATGACGCCATCCAAATTTCCCGTTACCTGCAAAACGAAAAGAGAACTCAAGTGCAGATAGACACAATAACTTGGAAAATAAACACTAAAATAATAGGAAATGAGGACGTACCATTTGTGCGAGGATAAATTTTTTTTTTACCTCCGTCGGCGCTCCAAACCTGCGAAAAAGGCATTTAAACCAGTCAGGTTGCTATATATATGAAAGTGGGCCCATTTTCCTATTCATTTGCGCGCGTTGATTTGATTGATTCTGAGCTCTGGGACCCACGGTGATGGTTTCTTGCATGAGTAGAGTCAAAACGTCTGTGACGAGATAGTGATCATGCCTCCATGAGCAGAACATCGACCCGCGAGATCACAGGTTGGTTTTCTTCAATTTACTGCTTTTTCCCCCTCAATTTTAAAATGCTAAAATCTTTGTCATGGGGGGATAGTTTTTGAAAATGTTAGGTTCAAAAGGTCTATCTAGGGGGGGTGCCTACTGGGTAGGCCTTTGTTTTTAGCTAAAATGGTTGTTTTTTAGTGTTTTTAGGCTTTTTAGATTACAAAACCCACGTGGGTTTTCGGCACACACACGCAGTTACATGACCGCCGCCCTAACCTAGGGCAGCGGTTACATGACCGCCACCCTTAAGGTGGTGGTTACGAAACTGCCGCCCTGCTCAGGGCGGCGGTTCTTCACAGAATGTCAAAAGAGTACTTGTTTGAAGTTGTTTTTTGCATTTTTAGCATTTCTACGTGTTTTCATGATTTTTCTAGTATCACTTGGATGCTAACTTGCTCTATTTTGTGTGTTTTTGGGTGTATGCAGGTGAGAGAGGAGTACATTCGGTGGAGCCGAGAGAGAGAGTGCGACTGGCTCCCAGTAGTATTAGATGCCCTCTCACAGGATGAGGAGGATACTCTTCAGCGGGCTGGTATACTGCGTATATCACACGTGCCCCACGTTGCTCCTTCCAGTCACATTCTTTGTGACTTGTTCTCATATTGGGATGCTGATCGGAACACCTTCCGATTACCAGGGGTCCGCGGTGAGTGGACCATCACTTTAGAGGATGTTTACCGTATCCTGGGGGTCCCGATCATTGGGAGACGACTCACCCTAGAGACAGCAGGTTCACGGGCCCAGATAGCACAGTGGGCCACTTATATGGGAGATGCAGTCATCTCCATGGGTTCGAAGAAGGGGGTCAGAGTTCGATCTATTCCCAGCTTGCCCATCCCCCTACTTCACCAGGCTATTATGGGGATCCTTGCCTCGAGACTGATCGGGGACAAGGGAGGAGACACATTGTTATATTGCTGGTCCCCCATTATTGCACAGATAGAGGGACATGGATGGATATATGCCTGGGGAGAAGACATACTTGGGACCACCTACCATGATTTATACAGGGTAGTCCATTTACAGGGGCAGTCCTTGAGCCACCCGACCCTGGTCATGAGTTGGGTCTATGAGCACTTCATCCCCTATGGCAGAGGTGTAGAGGTGACAGATCCCGGAGCTGTGAGGGCAGCTAGATGGACAGATATGTCGGTGCTCCGAGCACCTCATCAGCTAGTTGCTTCTCTGACCACTATTGACATGGAGGCCACACCGTATCAGACTATGGTAGGTATATGGGGCGAGGAGGCTCTTACTTTGATCTCCTGCTCCACCACAGGGCAGCTTATTGATAGAGTGGGGCGAGTGGAGATACACCCCTTTGGCCGAGTTCCTCAGCAGTTTGGCCTACCTTACATGGGCATGCTTCCCCCGGTAGCACCAGTATACAGGTCAGTCAGAGAGGCCAGAGGGGGTCCTAGAGGCCGGGGTTGGACAGTGGTTACTCCTGGCGTTCCTATTGCGGCCAGGAGGGTAGTACGTGCCAGAGGGAGAGCCGGTGCACCTCAGGCACCCTTGCTTCAGATTTCCGTGGGTCCTGCCCATAGCAGCGATGACCCCATTGACATAGACTCTGAGTCTGAGGAGTTTACAGGGGGAGAGACAGAGGAGGACAACGATCCTGAGTGGCATGACACTCAGGATATTATGCAGGCAGCGAGGGCCGAGTAGAGTGCAGAGAGAGTTACTCTGGTCTCAGAGGAGCCACTCTCCCAGGGCCATGGTGGGGAGGATGAGTCTGTTGCGGGACGTTACGTTGCTCCAGTCACAGGAGCAGCCCCTCAGTCAGCGGTGGCATCCGTAGCAGGTGCTGTCCCTAGCGATCCATCCTGGAGGCCTGGTGATCCGAGTAAGTTACCCTCCCTCCTTTTAATGTTTGTTGTTAACTTAGGATTGCTTTAGTTACTATCTCTCCTCTTGTTTACTCTTGTGTTTTATCTCTTGTTTATTTCTAATTTGTTTTCTCCTTTGTTTGCAGAGACCACCGATGAGTGGCGAGACTTGATTCGTAGGGTATGCACCGATACCCTGATGATCCCCATGGAGAGGACCCGCGCAGAGTTGTCTGTGGATGCTGGGGAGCCCTCAGCAGCTGGTAGACACACTGACATCTTTGCTCCAGTTTGGCATGTGGCCAGGATGGTATCAACTCTTCGCACGGAGCTAGCGGGGTATAGGACAGCCGAGCGCCTGATGAGGAGTCATTCTTGTGGTGAGACTGCGGCTGCCCCTCGGGATCCTGAGCCCTCTGTGCACTCAGAGCACCGGCGTAGCCGGAGTCCTAGGCGTGGGCGTGCACCTTCAGAGGGGTCTCATAGGGATTGAGAAGCCACTTGGCTCTCGTAGATTTTGTATGATACATTCTTTTGTATATCCCGGGCTCTTTGAGCATTTTGACCATGCTTAGCGCATGATGGCATTGTACAGAAACTTTGATCATATATATATATATATTCTTTTTGGATCAGACTTTTGGCATTTATGGCTTTGTTTCCTTTCCAGTTTCCTCATGTAGATTATGATGTATGTATGTATGCTCCTTAGAATGTATGCAATGGAGAACAAATGATGCAAGTGTTTATTTTCCTTTTGTATTTCATGATGCTGATATATGATAATGTAGATACAATGTGATTTTGAATCTTAGTTTCTGTAAGCAATTTTGGATACTTCATATTTGTTTTGGCAAAGTGGTGAAGATAAACTGATATGATGAGGAGATAGACTTGCCCCTCTCCTAACTCCACGCAACTAGTAAGATGTGAGGGCTCATCACCGAGAGTTGGGAAGGGTGCAAGTTATGAAATGTGTTGAAATGATAGTGATGAAAGATAGACAAAGCTTTGGCGGAACCAAATTAGGATGCCACAAGCTTACTCCATTCGAGTGACTTCATAGTTTTGGATGTAACTTGCTTTGCGGTTTATCCAGACTTAGATCCTTAGATGGCCACATGGTAGACAAAATCTGGGTTTTTAGGATTTTGAACTCTTTTGGAATTTTGGACATCTGATTCATTTGTTTTTTACTCAAAGACTTCGAGATTTGAATTGTTTGTGTATGACCTTTTGCATTTGTTTGTCAAGAGGACCCCCTACACTTTGCCCCATGCTACTAGTAAGAAGCGTGGGTTTATCACCATGGGAAAAGCATAGGTGAGTAAGGGCATTTCCATCCTTTCCCAACCCTACGTCACTAGTAAAAGATGCAAGCTCATCACCAAAGGTTGGTGGGGCAAGGAAATGTGTAAAATTAAAATTTTCTGCTTGATTAATATTTGACTTGTTTACTTGAGTAAAATGTCAGTATGTTCTTATTTCCAAAGAGATATACATATGGGATAGATGTGACACCATGAAGCTTCTAGAACAGACCATAGGCAAGACACCTATCCTAAGAAGAAACCAAAAGTGAGAATAAACCCGCAGATCTTGGCATGGTTACCGTTTAAGACTTTGTCATATCTAGTTTTATTTGATAAAATGATTCCGAGATAATTTGATGCTATCATGGAAATGGAGAAGTATGATTAGAGTGTTTATGCCAACAACATCATGAGTTTGTAATGAATTGCTTTGAGAATAAATTCCTTGATCACATTTTTTTTTTTGGTATAAAACAAGCGGACAAAATGATCCTAACTATATGAAGATGCAATGTAAATGTAATTATAAATAGTGCTAGTTGCTTACGCGTAGAACTGCTTGAGGTGTAGGGAGTTGACTGTTTCACCAAATTCCTCACCTTCCAATGTACATAAGAGGTATGCACCATTTCCATAGTCCTTCATGACTCGGTATGGGCCCAACCATTTGGGTCAGAACTTTCTTCCTTCGCCGGTCTTTTTGTCGATCCGGCTGTCTAGCCTTAGAACTAGATCACCTTCATATATGTCGCGTTCATAGACTTTCTTGTTATACTTCCGGCACATCCAGTCAACATAGACTCTGTGCCATTGTTCAGCATCTAACCTAGCTTCATCTAGGCTTTCTAATTGGGAAAGACGTGCTTCTCTATAAGCGTCTTCATCTAGGATCCCTTGTAATGAAATGCAGAGACTGGGTATTTCAACCTCAAGCGGGAGAACTGCTTCTGCCCCGAATACTAGCGAGAAAGGAGTCACTCCTGTTGGTGTTCTTATTGAGGTTCGGTGGGCCCATAAGGCTGGATATAACTTCAAGTGCCAATCTCGTTTGTTTTCTTTCACCGTTTTAAGGAGAATGGCTTTTAATGTTTTGTTTGTCACCTCAGCCTGTCCATTGGCTTGAGGGTAATATAATGAAGCCGTATGATGGCTTATTTTAAATTTATTGCACAATTCATGAACTTCATCATTCTTAAAAGAAGTTCCATTATCTGAGATAATGATTTGTGGGATACCATACCTGCAAATGATTTGGTTCAAAATGAACTTGGCGATTACAGAACCCGGTACAGTAGTAAGAGGCATAGCCTCTACCCACTTGGTAAAATATTTGGTGGCCGTGATTATAAAATTATGGCCATCTGTAGATGAGGGAGAGAATTTCCCTATTAAATCTAGGCCCCACGTAGAAAAGGGCCATGGAGTCGCGATTGGTTGTAGAGCTTGTGCCGGCATGTGGATCTCATGGGAGAACTCTTGGCACTTATGACACCTGCGTACAAACTCTACTGCGTCGTGTTCAAGAGTGGGCCAGAAATAGCCCATTCGATGTATTTTACGAGTGGTGGCATGGCCACCGAAGTGGCCTCCACACATTCCACTATGAGATTCATGGAGAATCTTCTTGGATTCTTCTGTGTCGACACATCTTAGAAGCATTCCATCGAACGCCTTTCGATAGAGCACTTGTTCTATGATGACGTATTTAGCTATGATAATGCGTAATCACCTTCTTTGTTGTGGTGTAGCCCCTTCTGGATACGTATGGTCCATGATATAATTAATGATATCAGTGTACCAAAAACACTCAGAGATAGAAGGTCAGGTTTCGATGTAGTATACGCACTCATCTGGAAAGTCCAGATCTACTAGATCACCTCCGTCTAATGGGTTATCAGCTAACCAATCCGTGATGATTTGTCCTTTAACTGACTTCTGATTTACAAATGTTAATTTGAATTCTCCCATTAAGGTTATAAAACATCCAGCATTTTTAGACAAGGACCCTTGCGTGAGAAAAGTTCGTAAATGGTCTGTTTTTACCATGACCCTTGTTTCTTGATTTAGCATATAATGTCTTAAGCATTTGGTTGCAAAGACTATGGCGAGGCATTCTCGTTCTTCTTGTGTATAACATGTTTCATAGTCGAGCAACATTCGGCTAATGAAATAAATCACTCGTTCTCTTTTGTCATCGTCTTCTTGAGCCAACATACAGGCCAGCAAGACATCGGTAGCTCGTGAATATAAAATTAACGGGTGGTCTAGCTTAGGTGGCATTAGCATAGGTGGTGATAACAAGAAACACTTAACTGCGTAAAAAGCTTCATTGCAATCTTCAGTCCAATCAATGCTATAATCCTTCTTGAGTAGATTGTTAATTGGGTGAATGGTGAAACTTAAGTCCGGGATGAATCTCTGGATTGCACCAAGCTTTCCGAGAAAAGACCTGATTCTAGATTCATTCGAAGGTGGGACCATTTTGAGGACAGCCTGAATTTTGGTTGGGTCAACATCTATCCCTCGTGACGATATGATGTAACCTAGGAGCTTCCCTCCTGTTACACCAAAGACGCATTTTTCTAGATTTAGCGTGACTCCGTATTCTATCAGATATGAAAGAATGATGCGAAGTACTTCCGGATGGTCACAACGCTTCTTGGCCTTAGCCAACAAGTCATCTACGTAGGATTCCATGATTTTATGAATTAGATCATGAAATATATATGTCATAGCTCGCTGGTATGTAGCACCAGCGTTCTTGAGACCAAATGGCATAACAACATAGCAATAAGTTCCCCAAGGAGTTATAAACGTGGTTTTAGCTTGATCTTGTTCAGATATTCTGATTTGATTGTATCCCGAGAATCCATCCATGAGAGACAAAAGTTCAAATCCAGCTGTTGCATCAACAATGACATCAATGGATGGCAATGGGAAGTCGTCTTTAGGACATGCTTTGTTAATGTCTCGGAAGTCTATGCAGATGCGTATCTTTCCATTTTTTTTTGAGAACAGGAATGATATTAGATACCCATTGAGAGTAATCGACTGGTTTGATGAATCCTACTTGGAGGAGTTTCATTACCTCCTCTTTTACCATGAGAGCTACTTTGGGTTTCATTGGTCTCGATTTTTGTTTAATTGGTTTTGCATCTGATTTAGTGACGAGGTTGTGCACCACAATGTGGGGTGCAACTCCTGTCATTTCCTTATAATTAAATGAAAATGCCTTCTGATGTTCTTTGAGGATCCGAGTGTGTATTTATACTTCTAATGGAGTTAACGAGGATCCTAACTTCAATATCCTTGGTTCATCTTCCGTTCCGATGTTAATATCAATTGTTTCTTCGATCAAAGAGGTGTTACCTTCTTCAAACTCAGGCGGGGCTGGAGGTAAATCTAAATCATCTCCATTCTCGACTGAGTATATGCTAAGTTCCTTTTGTGGGAGAAGCTCCATCATGGGATTCCCGTAATAGGAAGATGAATGTGGGATTAAGGACAAATCTATCATATGATAAGAGAGATGTAATGCTGCATAGGCGTTTAAGTAATTCAGAGTGGCCATATCACTATCAATGTGGTCTAGGATAGTAGATTTGTTTTCATTTCCATTTAAAAGAGAATTTTTCATTGTTTTTATCAATGGTTCATCATGAAGGGATACCATGAAACGGGTATCCTCTAACTTATTGTTTGGAGTGAAGCATGATGCTGAAGTTGCTATTGAATCAGCGAGAAGATTTTTCTCTCGTGGGATTGCTTCAATTGATATGAAGTCAAACTCCTTGCTTAAATCTAATACAGCTGTTTTGTAAAGCTGTAAATGCTTGGCTTTGGTTTCATATATCTCAGAGACTTGGTTTGCTACCAATTGTGAGTCTCCTAAGACTCTGATGTTATCAACACTGATTCTCTTAGCTAAGATGAGGCCAAGGAGGAGGGCTTCGTACTCAGTGCCGTTGTTTGTGCATTCAAAATTTAGTTTAAAGGAAAATGGTAGGACTTTCCCCTCGGGAGAAGTAAGGATTATGCCTTCCCCAGCTCCATAACAACATCTAGCCCCATCAAAATGGAGAGTCCAATATTTAGCTGGGAGTATAGATGTTGGGATATTTGTTGTGTTAACATCTTCTACCTCTACCATGTAGAGATCTACCGCTGGGAGAGAACCGACACCCAGGGAATATCCCACGCCTACAGAATCAAATGGTAAGAACATTGGTAAATCTTGTTCTATCAATTCAATGATTTTTGCAGTAGTTCCTAATGATACTGTTTCTACAGTGTTAGCCTCATCTTTGGGGGCTGGGGTTGCCTTGGCTAGGCTCATAGCTTCAAGATTTGTCGTAGGTACCAACTTTTCTTCTGGTTTTGCGTCGGTAGGTTTATTAAGTTGGTTTGTTGGGAGTTCAAACTCCGAGTGCATGCCTGGTCTTTTCTTTAAGTCAGCTAGGTGTACATCGAATGGTTTTGGGTCACCTTTAGCTACAAATATCTTTCCTAAGTGTAAAAACCTTACTTCTTGAAATAGCATAGAAGGGATTGCCTTCATGCGGTGTATCCATGGTCGGCCGAGGATCATATTGTAGTTAGTTTCCTGATCTATAATATAAAACTCAGTCAAGATGGTTTTGGGTCCTAAGGTGACTGGTAATATTATAGTTCCAACCGAGGTGGCTTTAAGGCTATCATAGCCCCTTAGTGTGTTTCGAGTTGTGGAACAATTGGTTTCTCCATACCCTAGCTTTTGAAGGAAAGAGAAGGGGACTATGTTGACCGCTGCCCCATCGTCTATCATTGCACGCTTTACATAGTTGTTATAAACCCATACTTGCAAATGTAAGGTTGGATCACCTCGGCGTGCGATCTCAGCATCTGTCGGCATTTTGTTTATCTCGAATATGAATTCGACATCCCTATCCGCCTGCCCAGGAGGATGAACATCAAAGTCTATATGATTTACCTATGTTTCAGGAGGTGGAGTGATGTTAATTAAATGACCTAAACCTAATGCTTCTAAAAGAGCAGCCCTGTGGGTAGGAGAGTTCTTTAGTAAGTCTAAAAATGAAATGTGTGAGAAGGTTTTTGTTAGGTCATTAATTAAATCATAGGCACCCACAGGCTTTGATACTATTTGTTGGAAGTTATCTGTCCCTGGTAGGTGGCTTGGACTTGGCTGAGAGAAATACTCTCGCGTCCTTGTTACAGCTTGGATGGGTAGTTCGGCGTCTAACTCTACTAAACTGACTATCTTAGGTCATGGCTGACTTCCTAGTTGTGGTGCAACTAATGGATTTAGTGAAGTTGAAGCTTCATGATCATTGTTTCCTGTCATTACGCTCTTGTTTGTCCCAGTTAGACTTAGCCTGTTGTTATCATGATTTGGGAGTGGATCATTAAAGATCTTTAGGGGTGCGTTTTGAGGGGAAACTACCCCTGAAAAAGTATTTGATGTTGGTGACGTAGGATCTGCCAAGAACATATCCATGAAAAGTTGTCTTTGTTCATCTAGAAAGCATTGCATGAATTTATTGTAGTCACGACATGTTCTAGTGTCATGGCCCTGAATTTTGTGGAAACCACAATAAGAATTAGGATTGTAATTCATAGTTTGTTGGTTTGGTGCGTATTGTGGCCCAAAATTTTGATCAAACCGTTTCCTATTAGGATTAAAATTTTGCGTTTGTTGTCTTTGGTTTGAATTCTGGTTTTGGTACCTAGTTGAATTTTGGCTTGGACCCTGTGTGGGATTTTTCCATTGTTGTTGTTGTTGTTGTTGTTATGGATGATTAAAATCCACTGTATTGATTTTTGGGGTAAAGTTGTTGTTTCGTTGGTTGTTTATTTGTGATGGAGTATTGACAACATTTACCTTCTTAGGCTGGTCGGTTACTCCATCTGTTGTCACCCCGCAATTTTTGTTAAGGATTTTAGGTCCTTGATTGACATTCATGGTAGTAGGATAAGTTGTAGTGTTCTGGCTGGAGGTGATTAACCTCCCGTTTGTTCCATATGTCTTATGACCACTATCTATTTCCACTTGATCTATTCGGAGAGCTCTCTCAAGTACTTCATCGTAAGTCCTTAGTGGGAACTTCTAGACTTCTTCCTTCACTTCTCTGCTGAGAGAATGAAGGAATAAATCACATAGTTCCATTTGGTCCATATTTGGAGCACTGGCTGAAGAATAAAGAACTGTACGCCATCTCTGGATGAAATGAGCGACAGATTCATTATGTTCCTGCTTAATGTGCAAGAACTCCCTGATTCCTGTTCTTAACAGTTTGTTCATGTCAAATTCCTTAATGAACTCTGAAATGAGTTGTTTAAATGAATGGATGGAAGCCTCAGGTATTCTATAATACCAATCGAGAGCGATGCCTTCCAAGGTTTTTGGGGAATATTTTAGCAACAACCCCATCCCAAGGGAGTAGTTCTCGTATGGATGTAGCGTAAGCCTTGATATGTGCGTTCGGATCTCCCTCACCTTTGTACTTGGGTAAATCAGGAAGGGGTCTTGGAAGCATGATGCTTTGTATGGTGAAATCTAAGGGCTCTTTCAAATATTCTGAGTAGGTCCCTATCGCATAGGTTTCGACCATTGATGGTGCCTGTTGAGGGAGTGGCGGTGGAATGGGTTGTTGATATGGCATAGCGTATGCATTGGTAGGGGCATAAGGAAACACCTATGTTTGAGAAAACATGTCAGGAGAGGAGAACATATCCCCTTGTGGTGATTTGGAGTACATGTTTAAGTATGATGGGGTATTGTCCAGGAATGGATTGTTTTGCACTAGACCAGGAGGAACGGTGTTAGAGATGGTGGGTCTAGTTGGCATTTGTTGTGAATACTGAGGAGGCATGCCTAACGTGCCTATTCCTGTGAGGAGGTCTACTTGGCTAGGATGGTGTGGGGGATTGGAACTTCCTGCTTGCATGAATTGAGAATTTTGGCTTGCTTGGGTAAGTTCTAACTCCCTAACCTTTTCTACTAGAGCTGAAATGACTTCATTTGGTGAAGTCACAATACTTTGCCTTGATGGCGTTTGTTGTATATCATGGTGTTGTTTAGGTATGTGATATCCTGCTATGAATTGATCATTACCCCTACCAAGTTTCCCTGAGGGCATTTCCTATATGACGTGGTATGGAGGTATTTTGTTGGAAAGAGATTTTCAAGTTGTGTTTGTAAACCTCCTATAGGTGGGTACATTCTTTGAGAATGTTTTTCATTCCTGGCATAACGTACCGAATGTTCATCATCTAAACCCAGGTATGAGTCTGATTGTCTACTAATTTGTGGTCTAAGTAGTACATGAGGAGACAAACTTGATTCTCCTATGAGCATCATATTGTTCAAGCTTGAAGGCTCTGTTTGTTGAACTTTTGAGTGAGCTGATCTAACTCCTCAATTTGAAAAGATGAGTTATATCTGATCCTTAGAGTTTGTGTTGACAACTGGTTAGCTAAGTAGTTGTCACCCCATACTAAGAGTGACGGTGATGATTACCTATTTTGTTGGGCGTAGTATGCCTCAAGGCTCAAGAGGGGTCTACCATATGCATCGAATCCTGACATATTCGGGGGGTATATGAATACCTATAGAATAATGGGAAGGAGAAAAGGGGTGGTGGTGAAAGCCAATGAGAAAAATAAGATGAAATAAATGTTATTTGAAAGAGCAACTATAAATATGACGCTGAACCAGAAAGTAGGAATTTCATGTCGGGTTCACCAATTTTGTACGACGGAAAAGTGACAAGCAAGCTTGGGAATCTACAAGTAACTCTTCCTCGCACCCGAACCTATCGAGGTCATTCCAAGACAGCCGGTGGGGATGAAATATGTGTGGGATGTAGACAAACTAGTTAGGAACTCTAATGTCTTCGATACGCACTAGTGGAAATTGTGAATCTAAGGAAAACAAGGCCCTCCTAACTTGAACTGGTGTGATAGATTGATTAGTAACGATGACTACTCGAAGGCTCCAATCAATATCGAGCTCTAGCGTGATTCAGTCTATAGGTTGTGGAATACGTGGAAAATGTCCTAGGATAGTTTCATGTATATCCCTAGATAAGGTCATAGGGCAGATGGTAAATATAGTTGACTCTATGGGCAATTCTCCAGCCTAGTCCAGAACTCCTTAGCTTTGTTACCTACTATGTCTAATAAGGATAACTGTATGATGATGATAGGTGGAAGTGGAGTAGATCTGAATACTAGTGTGCGTAGGCCAGTGTCTATGTCTGATTTACTTACGGATTCATTGGGTTGTGGGATTTGTGGATCACAACTGTAAACTCTTGGTTGTTACGGTCCTGCTATGGTCATATATGGAATCAGTCCCTAATCCCTAGTATCTAATAATCATATGCTTTCTCAGCCTCTATATTAAAAAATTAATAGCTGTGTGATCTTCTCAGAGTACCTCACAGGTGTTTGTGCAACCTGAATTCTTAGGCTAGTATCTATGTCTATGAGAATGTCTCCTGCATCTGGCTGTGGACGAAAGGATCACAACCAAATGTTTGCTCTCTTTCAAGCCTTTCTACAGTCATGTGGATATTTTTCTAGGGTAATCTGTAATTTGGCTGATTTGACCAAAACGTATGTGCTTGATTGTCTTCTATGTTTAATCCCCTCAACTAAAGTCTGATCTGTTGTAAGTCTGTTGTTGTTTGGAAGACTTGGATTCTAAGATTCTGGTCTATGTCAGCTATTACTGTGACAAGATTGGGTTGAGGCACGATTGGCTCGAATACGTATTCTCTGGGCTCCCTAGGTCCCGAGATTGTCATACAAAAGCAATAATGTAAAAAAACTACAACAAAGTGAATTTTAACTACGTGAAATATATCTATAGCATATATGATTTCTCTATTTTTGTATTTTCTGATGAACTATTCAAATGAATCTAAAAGAGTAAACTGTTTAACGTATCTAGAATTGATAGCTACAATAACAATTTAAAACAAACAAGATAACCGAGTATAGCTATTTGTCTGTGCAATTTGTAGATCTACTCTAAACAATGAAATAATTGATCTAATCTATTTGCAAGACTGTCGATCCTACCTCAGAAGTGAGGAATGAATCATAGTTTCTCAGAAACTATCAATCCCCACAACTTCCCTGACAATATCGAAAGTAAAATTAACTGAAATAAAGTAATTAACTACTCTATTTGATACGATTCTAATTTAGAACTTTGAAAGCTAGAACCTGGATTCAGCAGAACAGTGGCGAATCTGATGGTGTGTGTGATCTTGTCCCCTCAGTGTGATCTCCTTGTTCCTTTGTGTTCACGTGGATCCAGAAAAGCATGTAATTCTAGCATCAGCAGAAGTAGATATTGGGACAAAGGCAGCTCAAGATACAGACTGAATACAATGCGAGTAGGAGAGGGATAGCGCAAGAGTACAAAGCTTGGCTTATCCAATTCCTAGTGGGATTTATTACGAGTCATGCAACATGAAACGTCCAGAACCTGAAACTATCCTGTTTGAGGAGAAAAACCTGCAACTTTAATGGCCTCCTATTGAAAACAAACTATTCTACTCCAATGGATTGGATAAAATGATAACAACACCTGCACAAGATGGATATGTGGCTTCCTAACAGCAAAACAATACTAACTAAGCATGCAATGAAAGAAAACTAAGGACTCTAAACAAAATGAAAGACTAAATCTATTGCAAAGAGAAATTCAGAGGCAAGTTTGAGGGGCCATTTGCTTGAGCACAAGCCAACTATTTATAGCATTTGCATTTACCCAAGGTAAAAACCAAATAGAACTCTTAAACTATAAACAATGGCAAAACACTATTCCAGGGAACCAGAATCATAAATGCAATCTTATGGCGGTGAAAGAGAGCTGGTAAAACGTTGAAATTATGTGAGTCGTGTTAAAAGAGCTTTCTGGAAAACACGGAAAGGACCGCCACCCTGAGCAGGGTGGCGGTTACAGGACCACCACCATGTTCAGGGCGGCGGTGATGAGACCGGCGCCCAGTCAGGGTGGCAGTTTCATCACTGAAGAGCAAAAGGCCAAGAAAAGAGTGGTTAAAAGGGGAAAAACAAAGCATGAAAGGGCTAAGCGGGGCATGTGGGATGTTAACACACACTTGGAGATCTTTTCTGGATCCCAAACACCTTGCGAGGAGACTTGTATCATCATTGGGGCACGTGTTACGTTGTTCATGCAGCGTAGTACCCTACAATTTTGGGTAGGTACATATTGCCCTCTCAGAGAAGCATTTTAGCCATGAATATGGGCAAAAACGGTGGGTCTAAGTATGGTGGTCCCGAAATGGGGAGTTAGAAGTTATACCTGATACATCCGTGTGTTGAAATGACGCCATCCCAAATTTCCCGTCACCTGCAAAATGAAAAGAGAACTCAAGTGCAGATAGACACAATAACTTGGAAAAATAAACACTAAAATAATAGGAAATGAGTACGTACCGTCTGTGCGAGGATAAAAAAAAACATACCTCCGTCGACGCTCCAAACCTGCGAAAAAGGCATTTAAGCCAGTCAGGTTGCTATATATATGAAAGTGGGCTCATTTTCCTATTCATTTGCACCGTTGATTTGATTGATTCTGAGCTCTGGGACCCACGGTGACGGTTTCTTGCGTGAGTAAAGTCAAAACATCTATGACGAGATAGTGATCATGCCTCCGAGAGATCACAGGTTGGTTTTTCTTCAATTCACGGATTTTTTAACCCCCTTAATTTTAAAATGCTAAAATCTTTGTCATGGGGGGGTAATTTTTGAAAATGTTAGGTTCAAAAGGTCTATCTAGGGGGGGCGCCTACTGGATAGGCCTTGTTTTTAGCTAAAATGGTTATTTTTTAGTGTTTTTTAGGCTTTTTTAGATTACAAAACCCGCATGGGCTTTTGGCACATGACCGCCGCCCCTGCCCAAGGGCGGCGGTTACATGACCACCACCCTTAAGGTGGTGGTTACGAAACTACCCGCCCTGCTCAGGGCAGCGGTTATTCAGAGAATGTCAAAAGAGTACTTGTTTGAAGTTGTTTTTGCATTTTTAGCATTTCTACGTGTTTTCATGATTTTTCTAGTATCACTTGGATGCTAACATTGCTCTATTTTGTGTGTTTTTTGGGTGTATGCAGGCGAGAGAGGAGTACATTTGGTGGAGCTGAGAGAGAGAGAGAGTGCGACTTGGCTCCCAACAGTATTAGATGCCCTCTCACAGGATGAGGAGGATACTCTTCAGTGGGCCGGTATACTACATATATCGCACGTGCCCCACGTTGCTCCTTCCAGTCATATTCTTTGTGACTTGTTCTCATATTGGGATGCTGATCGGAACACCTTCCGATTACCAGGGGTCCGCGGTGAGTGGACCATCACTTTAGAGGATGTTTACCGTATCCTAGGGGTCCCGATCATCGAGAGATGACTCACCCTAGAGATAGCAGGTTCACAGGCCCAGATAGCACAGTGGACCACTTATATGGGAGATGCAATCATCTCCACGGGTTCGAAGAAGGGGGTCAGAGTTTGATCTATTCCCAGCTTGCCCATCCCCCCTACTTCGCTAGGCTATTATGGGGATCCTTGCCTTGAGACTAATCGGGCACAAGGGAGGAGACACATTGTTATATTGCTAGTCCCCCATTATTACACAGATAGAGGGACATGGCCGGATATATGCCTAGGGAGTAGACATACTTGGGACCCACCCTACCATGATTTATACAGGGTTAGTCCATTTACAGGGGTAGTCCTTAAGCCACCTGACCCTGGTCATGAGTGTGTTCTATGAGCACTTCATCCCCTATGGCAGAGGTGTAGAGGTGACAGATCCCAGAGCTGTGAGGGAAGCTAGATGGACAGATATGTCGGTGCTCAGAGCACCTCATCAGCCATTTGCTTCTCTGACCACTGCTGACAAGACCGCCACCCAGTCAGGGTGGCAGTTTTGTCACTGAAAAGCCAAAGGCCAAGAAAAGAGGGGAAAAGGGAAAAACAAAGCACGCGGGGGCTAAGCGGGGCATGTGGGATGTTAACACACACTTGGAGATTTTTTCCAGATCCCAAACACCTTGCAAGGAGACCTGTGTCATCATTGGGGCACATGATACATTGTTCCGGCAGCGCAGTACCCTACAATTTTGGGTACATACAATAACATCAGAGTGTTAGGAGACTCGCAATTGGTAGCAAACCAAGTCTCTAAAGTATATGAAACCAAAGTAGAGCACTTACAACTCTACAAAACAACTGTACAAAATTTAAGCAAAGATTTTGACTTCATATCAATCGAAGCAATCCCACGAGAACAAAATCTTATCGCTAATTCAATAACAACCTCAGCGTCACGCTTCACTCGAAGTAGTGAGTTGGAAAATACCCACTTTATGGTATCCCTTCCTACCAAACCATTAGTAAAACAAATGTCAAGCCCTTGTTTAATGAATAGAGATGAGAAAAAATCTACTGTCCTAGACCACATTGATAGTGAGACAACCACTCTTGATTACTTAAACACCTATGTGGCATTACATCTCGCCCATCACACAGTAGATTTATCTTTGATCCTGCATTCATCTTCCTATTATGGGAATCCCATAACAGAGCTTCCCCTACAAAAGGAACTCAACATATACACAATCGAGAATGGAGATAAGCTGGAGCTACCCCCAGCCCCGCCTGAGTTTGAAGAAGGTAATGCTTCTCTAAATCAAGAAACCAAGGTCATTGTAAAAACAAACCATTTACGAACTTTCCTCACGCAAGGGTCCTTGTCTAAAAAGGTTGGACACTTTATAACCTTAATGGGTGAATTTGAATTAACATTCGTAAATCAGAAATCGGTTAAAGGACAAATCATTGCTGATTGGTTAGCTGATAATATATTAGACGGAGGTGATCTAGTAGATCTGGACTTTCCAGATGAGTGCGTATACTACGTCGAAACCCGACCTTCTATCTCTAAGTGTCCTTGGTGCACTGATATTATTAATTATATCATTGACCATACGTATCTAGAAGGTGCTACACTGCAACGAAGAAGGTGGTTATGCATTATCATAGCCAAATACGTCATTATAGAGCAAGTGCTCTATCGAAAAGCATTCAATGGAATGCTTCTAAGATGTGTTGACATAGAAGAATCCAAAAATATTCTCCATGAATCTCACAGTGGGATGTGTGGAGGCCACTTCGGTGGCCATGCCACTGCTCGAAAAATACATTGAATGCGTTATTTCTGGCATACTCTAGAACACGACGCAGTAGATTTTGTACGAAGGTGTCATAAATGCCAAGAATTCTCTCATGAGATTCACATGCCAGCACAAGCTCTACAACCAATCGCTACTCGATGGCCCTTTTCTACGTGGGGCCTAGATTTAATAGGGAAATTCTCTCCCTCATTTACAGATGGCCATAATTTTATAATCACGGCCACCAAATATTTTACCAAGTGGGTAGAGGCTATGCCTCTTACTACTGTACCAGGTTCTGTAATCACCAAGTTCATTTTGAACCAAATCATTTGTAGGTACGGTGTCCCGCAAGTCATTATCTCAAATAATGGGACTTCTTTTAAGAATGACGAGTTTCACGAATTATGTAATAAATTTAAAATAATCCATCATACAGCCTCCTTGTATTACCCTCAAGCCAATGGACAAGCTGAGGCGACAAACAAAACATTAAAAGCCATTCTCCTTAAAACGGTGAAAGAAAACAAACGAGACTGGCATTTGAAGTTATATCCGGCCTTATGGGCCCATCGAACCTCAATAAGGACACCAACAGGAGTGACTCCTTTCTCGCTAGTATTCGGGGCAGAAGCAATTCTCCCACTTGAAGTTGAAATACCCAGTCTTCGCATTTCATTACAAGGGATTCTAGATGAAGACGCTTATAGAGAAGCACGTCTCTCCCAACTAGAAAGCCTAGATGAAGCTAGGTTAGATGCTGAACAGTGACATAGAGTCTATGCTGACCGGATGTGCCGGCAGTATAACAAGAAGGTCTATGAACATGACATGTATGAAGGTGATCTAGTTCTAAGGCTAGACAACCGGATTGACAAAAATACTAGCGAAGGAAGGAAGTTCTGGCCCAAATGGTTGGGCCCATACCGAGTCATGAAGGACTATGGAAACGGTGCATATCTACTATGTACGTTGGAAAGTGAGGAATTTGGTGAAACAGTCAATTCCCTGCACCTCAAATGATTCTACGTGTAAGTAGCTAGCACTATTTGTATAATTATATCTACATTGCATCTTCATATAGTTAGGATCATTTTGTCCACTTATTTCGTACAAAAATTGTGATCAAGGAATTTGTTCTCAAAGCAATTCATTACAAACTCATGATGTTGTTGGCACAAACGCTCTAATCGTACTTCTCTATTTCCATGATATCATCAAGTTATTTCGAAATCATTTCATCAAATAAAGCTAGATATGACAAAGTCTTAATGGTAACCATACCAAGATCTGCAGGTTTTTTCTCACTTTTGGTTTCTTCTTAGGATAGGTGTCTTGCCTATGGTCTGTTCTAGAAGCTTCGCAGTGTCACATCTATGCCGTATGAATATCTCTTTGGAAATAAAAACATACTAACATTTTTCTCAAGTAAACAAGTCAAATATAGAATCAAAGAGAAAATTTTAAATTTACACATTTCCTTGCCCCACCAACCTTTGGTGATGAGCTTGCATCTCTTACTAGTGACGTAGGGTTGGGAAAGGATGGAAATGCCCTTACTCGCCTATATCTTGCCTATGGTGATAAGCCCATACTTCTTACTAGTAGCATGGGGCAAGGTGTAGGGGTTCCTCTTGACAAACAAACGTAAAAGGTCATAGACAAATAATTCAAATCTTGAAGTCTTGAGTCAAAAACAAATGAATCAGATGTCCAAAATTCCAAAAGAGTTCAAAATCCTAAAAACCAGATTTTGTCTACCATGTGGCCATCTACGGATCTAAGTCTAGATAAACTGCAAAGCAAGTTACATCCCAAAACTATGAAGTCACTCAAGTGGAGTAAGATTATAGCATCCTAATTTGGTTCCACCAAATCTTTGTCTATCTCTCATCATTGCCATTTCAACACATTTCAGAACTTGTGCCCTTTCTAGCTCTTGGTGATGAGCCCTCACATCTTACTAGTTGTGTGGAGTTAGGAGAGGGGCAAGTCTATCTACTCATCATACCGGTTTGTCTTCACCACTTTTCCAAAACATATATGAGGCATCCAAAATTGCTTACAGAAACTAAAATTCAAAATCACATTGTGTCTACATTATCATATATCAGCATCATGAAATACAAAAAGAAAGTAAAACATTTGATATCATTTGTTCTCCATTGCATACATTCTAAAAAGCATATAAGCATAAGCTCATAGTTCATATGAGGAAACTAGAAAGGAAACAAAGCCATGAATGCCAAAAGTCTGATCCAAAAATAATATATATATATATATATATCAAAATTCCTGTACAATGCCATCATGTTTTGAGCATGGTCAAAATGCTCAAAGAGCCCGGTATATACAAAAGAATATATCATACAAAATCTAGGAGAGCCAAGTGGCTTCTCAACCCCTATGAGACTCCTCCAAAGGTGCACGCCCACGCCTAGGACTCTGGCTACATCGACGCTCTGAGTGCACGGAGGGCTCAGGATCCCGAGGGGCAGTCGCAGTCTCACCATGAGAATGACTCCTCATCAGGTGCTCGGCTGCCCTATACCCCGCTAGCTCCGTGCGGAGAGTTGATACCATCCTGGCCACATGTCAAACTAGGGCAAAGACGTCAGTGTGTCTACCAACTACTGAGGTCTCCCCAACATCCACAGACAACTCTGCGCGGGTCCTCTCCATGGGGATCATCAGGGTGTCAGTGCATACCCTGTGAATCAAGCCCCACCACTCATCGGTGGTCTCTGCAAACAAAGGAGAAAACAAATTAGAAACAAAACAAGAGATAAAATACAAGAGCAAACAAAAGGAGAGATAGTAACTAGGGAAATCCTAATTAAAATAAAACATTAAAAGGAAGGATGGTAACTTACTCGGATCACCAGGCCTCCAGGATGGATCTCTAGGGTCCACTCCTGCCACAGACATCGCCGCTAGCTGAGGTACTCCTCCCATGGCTGGAGCAACATAGCGTCCTACAACACACTTGTCCTCTCCACCATGGCCCTGGGAGAGTGGCTCCTCTGAAACCAGAGTAACTCTCTCTACACTCTGCTCGGCCCTCTCTGCCTACATGATATCCTAAGTGTCATGCCACTCAGGATCACTGCCCTCCTCACTCTCCTCCTCTGTCTCTCCCCCTGTAAACTCCTCAAACTCAGAATCTATGTCGATGGGGTCATCGCTGCTATGGGCAGGACCCGTGGAAATCCAAAGCAAGGGTTCCTGAGATGCACCGACTCTCCCTCAGGCACGTACTACCCTCCTGGCCGCAATAGGAATGCCAAGAGTAACAACTATCTAACCCCAGCCTCTAGGACCCCCTCTGGCCTCTCGAACTGACTTGTATACTGGCACTACCAGGGGGAGCATGCCCATGTAGGGTAGGCCAAACTGCTAAGGAACTCAGCCAAAGGGGTGTATCTCCACTTGCCCCACTCTGTCGATAAGTTGTCCTGTGATGGAGCAGGAGATCAAAGTAAGAGCCTCCTTGCCCCATATACCTGCCATGGTCTGATATGGTGTGGCCTCCATGTCATCAGTGGTCAGAGAAGCAACTGGCTGATGAGGTGCTCTGAGCATCGACATATTTTTCCATCTAGCTGCCCTCACAGCTCCAGGATCTGTCACCTCTACACCTCTACCATAGGGGATGAAGTGCTCATAGACCCAACTCATGACTAGGTTTGGGTGGCTCAAAGACTGCCCCTGTAAATGGACCACCCAGTATAAGTCATGGTAGGTAGTCCCAAGTATGTCTACTTCCCAGGTGTAAATCCGGCCATGGCCCTCTATCTATGCAATGATGGGGGACCAGTAGTATAGCAGTGTGTCTCCTCCCTTGTCCTCAATCAGTCTCGAGGTAAGTATCCTTATAATAGCCTAGTGAAGCAAGGGGATGGGCAAACTAGGAATGGACCAAACTCTGACCCCCTTCTTTGAACCCGTGGAGATGACTTCATCTCCCATATAAGTGGCCCACTATGCTATCTAGGCTCGCGAACCTGCTATCTCGAGGGTAAGACGTCTCCTGATGATCGAGACCCCCAAAATACGATAAACATCCTCCAGAGTGATAGTCCACTCACCGCAGACGCCTGGTAATCGGAAGGTGTTCCGATCAGCATCCTAATAGGATAATAATTCACAAAGAATGTGACTGGATGGTGCAACATGTGGAACACGTGAGATATGTAGTAACACTGCCCTCTGAAGAGTGTCCTCCTCATCTTGTTAAAGTGCATCTAGTACTGCTGGGAGCCAATCACACTCTCTCTCTCAACTCCACCGAATGTACTCCTCCCTCACCTACATACACCTAAAAACACACAAAACAAAGCAAGTTAGCATCCAAGTAATACTAGAAAAATCATGAAAACACATAAAAATGCTAAAAATACAAAAACAATCTCAAACAGGTGTTCTTTTGACATTCTGTTCAAAACCGCCACCCTGAGTAGGGAGGAGGTTTTTTAACTGCTGCCTTAAGGGTGGTGGTCTTGTAACCGCCACCCTGAACAAGGCAGCGGTCGTGTAACCGCCACCCTATGTAGGGCGGTGGTCGTGGCCCAAAAACCCACGCGGGTTTTATAACCTAAAAACCCCTAAAAACACCAAAAGAGGACCATTTTTACTGAAACAAGGCCTACCTATTAGGTGCCCCCCCTAGATGGACCTTTTAAACCTAACATTTTCAAAAATAACCCCCCCACGACAAATATTTTAACATTTTAAAATTGAGGGGGAAAAACGATAAATTGAGGAAAACTAACCTGTGATCTCGCAGGTCAATGTTCCGCTCGCGAAGGCATGATCACTATCCTGTCACGAACGTTTTGGCTCTACTCGCACAAGAAACCATCACCGCAGGTCCCAGAGCTCATAATCAATTAAATCAACTCACGCAAATGAATAGGAAAATGGGCCCACTTTCATATATATAACAAACTGACTTGTTTTAAAATACTCTTTTTTCGTAGGTTTGGAGCGCCGACGGAGGTAAGTTCTTACCCCCGCACAAATGGTACATCCTCATCTCCCATTATTTTAGCATTTATTTTCCAATCTATCTTGTTTATCGACACTTGATTCCTCTTTTCATTTTGCAGGGAGTGGGAATTTTGGATGGCATCACTTCGACACATGGACGTATCAAGTATAATTTCTAACTTCCCATTTCAGGACCACCATACTTGGACCCACCATTTTATGCCTCTTCATGGCTAAAACACTTCTCCAAGGGGGCAATATGTACGTACCCAAAATTTTAGGGTACTGCACGTCAGAACAACATAACACATATCCCAATGATGATACAAGTCTCCTCGCAAGGTGTTCGGGATCCGGAAAAGCTCTCCAAGTATGCGTTATCATCCCGCATGCCCTGCTTAGCCCCCGCGTGCTTTTTTGTCTCTTTTTCCCTCTTTTCTTGGCCTTTTGCTCTTCAGTTACGAAACCGCTACCCTGCCTGGGTGGCGGTCTCATGACCGCCGCCCTAAGCAGGGCAGCGGTCTTGTAACCGCCGCCCTGCTCAAGGCGGTGGTCCTTTACGTGTTTTCCAGAATTCTCTTTTAACACGACTCACGTAAATTTCAACAATTCACCATCTTTTTTTCACCGCCATAAGCTTGCATTAATGATTCTAGTTCCCTGGAATAGTGTTTTTCCATTGTTTATAGTTTAAGAGTTCTAGTTGGTTTTTACCTTGGGTAAATGCAAATGCTATAAATAGATGGCTTGTGCTCAAGCAAATGCCCCCTCAAATTTTCCTCTTAATTTCTCATTGCAATAGATTAGTCTTTCATTTTATTTAGAATTATTAGTTTCTTTCATTGCATGCTTAGTTAGTGTTGTTTTGTTGTTAAGAAGCCACATATCCATCTTGTGCAAATGCTGTTGATATTTTATCCAATCCATTGGAGTAAAATAGTTTGTTTTCAATAGGAAGCCATTAAATTTGTAGGTTTTGTTCTTCAAACAGGATAGTTTCAGGTTTTGGATGTTTTATGTTGTATGACTCGCAATAAATCCCACTAGGAATTGCATAAGCCAAGCTCTGTACTCTTGCGCTATCCCTCTCCTACTCGCATTGTATTCAGTCTGTATCCTAAGCTGCCTTTGTCCTAATATCTATTTCTGTTGATGCTAGCATTACATGCTTTTCTAGATCCATGTGAACATGACGGAATGAGGAGATCACACTGAGGGGACATAGCCACACACACCATCGGATTCGCCACTGTTCTACAGAATCCAGTTTCTAGCTTTCAAAGTTCTAATTAGAATCGTATAAAATAGAGTAGTTAATTGCTTTATTTCAGTCAATCTTAATTTTTGTATTGCCAGGGAAGCTGTGGGGATTGATAGTTTCTGAGAAACTATGATTCTTTCCTCACTTTTGAGGTAGGATCGAGAGTCTTTCAAATAGATTAGATCAGTTATTTCATTGTTTAGAATAGATTTACAACTGCACAGGAAAGTAGCTATACTCGGTTACTTTGTTTGTTTTAAAATTTGACACTAGGTTAATTGTCAATTTCTAGATATATTAAAATAGTTGTTCTTTCAAATTCGTTTAAAATTCATCAGAAAATAACAAAAATATAGAAGTTATACATGTTATAGACATACTTCGTATAGTTAATTTTATCTTGCTGCATTTAGTTTACATTATTGCCTTTGTATGAAAATCACGGGACCTAGAGAGCCCAGGGAATACGTATTCGAGCCAATCTTTCCCCAACCCTATCTTGTCACAGCCATAACTGATATAGATCGGAATCTTAGGATCGAAGTCTTCCAAACAATGGTAAACTTACAACAAATCAGTTTCCAACTGCACGGGTTAAACATAGAAGACGACCAAGCACACACATTTTGGTCAAATCAACCAAACTACAGATTACCCTAGATTCATATCTGCATGACTGTAGAAGGGTTTGAAAGAGAGTAGACCTTTGGTTGTGATCCTTTGGTCCCACATCCAGATGCAGGAGATACTCTCACAAATATAGATATCAGCTTGAGAATTCAGGTTGCACAAATGCCTATAAGATATTCTGAGAAGATCGCACAATTATTGATTATGAATATTGAAGTTGAAAAGTCATATGACTGTTGGATACTAGGGATTAGGGATTGATTCAGCACATGACCATAGCAGGACTACAAAAAATATGAATCTATGGTTGTGACCCACAAATCCCACAGCCCAATGAGCCCATAGGTGAATCAGACATAGATGTTGGCCTACGTACACTAGTATTCAGATCTACTCCACTTCCACCTATCATCATCGAACAATTATCCTTATTAGACATAGCAGCTAACAAAGTTAAGGAGTTTTGGACTAGGTCAGAGAATCACCCATAGAGTCAATTATATTTATCATTCGTCCTATGACCTTATCAGGAGACATACACAAAACTATCCCAGGAGATTTTCCACGTATTCCATAACCTATAGACCAAATCACGCCAAAAATTGATATTGATTGGATCCTTTGAGCAGTCATCCTTACTGATCGATCTATCACACCAGTTCATGTTAAGAGGGCCATCTTTGCCTTAGATTCACAATTTCCACTAGTGCGTGTCGAAGACATCAGATTGCCCAATTAGCTTGTCTGAATCCCACACATATTTAATCCTCATCAGTTGTCACGGCACGACCTCAGGAGGTTGGGTGTGAGGAAAGGTTACTTGTAGATTCCTATGCTCGCTTGTCACTTTTCCATCGTACATAAACCCAGATACATTGTCTACAAATGAAAAAGGTGCTTCCACCTCATAAAATCCTTTCACTACATGGGAGATGAAGGTTAAACCAAGTGGCTGTGGAGAGTATGATCTATAGCAAGCCCTTTTCGTTAACAACATTCCCCTATCAGCCCAAGCACATGGTAGACCCTACTAAAAATTCCAAATATCAAGGGAGAAATACCCCTTTGACAATTTCACTTCAGGTGGCTTACTAGAAGATGAGAGGATACTCAACGATATTTTATTTCATGCTCAAGATTATGAAATGAATATATGTTACAAGTCACTTAGATATGTTATTCCTAACAGAATAATTCTTACTATGAGATATAAAGGACATGGCCACCAAGAACAAGGTTCATTGGAATATCTTTTAATACCTCATCGTATAATGGGTAAATCCGGTATCGGCATCCATTTGTATGATTCTGACCCTTCAAATGACAAGTATTCCTCTTCCGAGAGTGAGGATAGTTTTTCTAAAAATGAAAGTGAAAAAAATTCCCGTTGTAGTCTTTACGAAGACCTCCCCCACACAAACCTATTATCTAACATGGATATCCATACCATAATCCCTATTATACCCCTTACCATTCCAAAAATGGACCTCATTTAGCCATCATTCGTGAATTGGGACCAATAATAACACGTACCCATCAACGTCTTTTAGAATGATGAGGCTATTGCTAAGTTCTTGGGAATTAGAGACAACATTCCAACAAACAACCACAAGAAAGGATTCTCCATTTAACTCAACACATTTGTAGACTTTGGAGAAGAGGTGGAGTTTTGTGGTCACTTAAGTAAGAAAATAAGCAAGGGAAAAAGTCCTCTAGAAAATCCTTGCCTAAAGAAAAATTTCAAATCCTATAGCAAAAACTTCTTTGAGGAACTTGTGGACAAACAAGCACAACAACCTATGGACAAGATAATGTAACCACCTAAAGATGAATATCTCCCTGAAGCACTTTTGGTAGAGGAGGGTCTCAATCTCCCTCCCAATCCTTTGTGCATGGAAGATGAATCCATGTTACTAGTGGAGAAAACAATAGATGTTAACATTGGCACAGAGGATTTTCTTAGAATGGTTAAGTAGGGAGATTCACTCTCAGCCCAAGAATAAAAAAACTTTCACAGGGATTTTAAGATAATTTACAGATAATTTCACTTGGTCTTACGTAGACATGCCAAGACTTGATCCTACTTTAGTGGTGCACAATCTTTTTGTACACCCGGATGCCAATCCTATAAAGTAAAAGCTCAAGAAAATGTATCCTTGCATCACCTTATTGGTTAAGGAAGAGCTAAAAAGGTTATTAGAAGTCAGAGTTGATTTCTAATGTGGTCCCAGTTTAGAAAAATCCAGTCATTATCAGAGTGTGTACCTATTTCTTAAATATTAACAAAGCTTTTCCTAAGGACAACATTCCTCTTCCTAACATCGATATGATCGTCAATTCTACTACTGGTTATGAGATGCTATCACTCATGTATGGCTTCTCATGTTATAATCAAATAAATATTGCTGAGGAAGATTAACACAAGACAACTTTTATAACCCCATGGCGGAAATTTTGCTACTAAGTCATGCCCTTTGGCCTCAAGAATGCAAGCGCTACATACAAATATGTGATGACTATAATCTTTCACAACATGATTAGTGACATCATAGAGGATTACGTAGATTAAATATTAGTAAATTTCAGGACTTGGGAAGAGAATCCAGATATTTTGTGACGTATTTTTCAATGCCTAAGGGATTAAAAATTCTGACTTAACCTAAAGAAATGTTTCTTTGGTGTGTTATATAGAAAATTATTGGGATTGATTGTTTCAAGGAGAGGAATAGAAGTGGACCCTATAAAGGTCATTGCTATCACAAAAATGCCTCCTAAAAATATTAGACAATTACATAGCTTGCAAGGAAATATTCAAGCCATCAAAATTTTCATCTCTCAGGTTGTAGAAAAGTGTCATACATTCACGCATCTTCTCAAGAAATATGTTAGTTTCCACTTGGGACTAAAGCACCAAAAAGAATTCGCTTTGCTCAAAAGATATTTGGATAAAGCCCCAGTTCTAATGTCGCCCATGGAAGGAGAATATTTTTTACTCTCAATTTATACTACACACTTTTTAATTGGGGTATTTTTGGCCCAGCATGATAAAGAGTAGAAAGAAAATGTTGTGTACTACTTGAGCAGAACATTGATATCTTACGAGCTCAACTATCCACAGATTGAAAAGGCTTTCCTAGACATAGTTTTTACCTTCTAAAAACTACACCATTTCTTTCTCAACAATAATTTCAAACTCATTTTGAAGGTTAATCCACTAAAATACTTATTTTCAAAACCCACACTCACTGGAAATATGGCTAACTAGATCATCTTATTAAGCGAGTTCGACATTGAGTATGTACATCAAAAATCAGTAATAGGATAGGTTTTACCATATCATATAGCAGAAGCTCCACTACCAGGTACCAAACCTTTGAGTCTAGAACTACCAAATGCATCCATAATGTACCTCAAGGAATCAATTGTATAAAAACTATACTTTTATGGCTCCTTTACCTTTCATGGTTCAAGTGCCAGAGTTTTGTTGATTACTCCTATGGGAGACTTGATTCCCCAAGCCTTCCAACTCTCAGACAAGTAATCAACACATAGGAATCAAGTCTCCCAGAGCGTTGATCAAGTAATAATATAGCAGAGTATGAATCTCTCATCACATGGATGAAGTTAGCTATTAAATGGGCTATCAGACAAGTAAATTGTATTGGGGATTCAATGCTCATTATTAAACAGGTCACAAATGAATACAAAGTGAAGGATGAGAAAATTCTTCCATATAGAAGAATAGTTGATTATTTGAAGGATTTCTTTGAGAAGATAACATTTGATAAAATACCAAGAGCCTAGAAGAGAGTAGCAGATGTTATGGCTACATTAGGATCCATGTTAAGTATTCCACCTACAAATAATGATATTTCATTCTTTATAGAGCACTTACAAGCTCCAACATATAAAATACCAAATTCCTATTTGATGTGTGAGGTTGTTGGTCCCTTTTCCCCATGGTACTATGAAATATTTAATTACCTTCATGATGAAACCTTTCCAATGAACATTTCCCATACCAAAAAATGAACCCTCATTTAGCGTATATCCCGATATACCCTACTTGGGGGCACCCTCTTTTGTTGAGGCTATGACAAGAATGTGTTGCGTTGTTTACAGTTGATTCCATCCAAGTGATCAAAGAGGAGCATGAAGGCATATGTGGGGATCATACAAATTGGATTGTCCTTGCAAAGAAAATACTCATAGTAGGCTACTATTGGCCTACCATGGAGCATGACTTTTGTAACCATGTGAAGAAATGTCTGGATTGTCAGAAGTATGGAAATTTGATACATGCGCTGGCACAATATTTGCAACCAATCATGACACCTTGGACGTTCTCAAAGTGGGGTCTCTATCTTATAGGAAAACTTAACCCTGTCTCCTCCGATGGCCACAATTTCATTAGAACTACTACTGAATACTTAACAAAATGGGTAGAGTTTTTTCCTCTTACCTATGTTAAAGGTCCCTAGATCTCTAAATTTATGATGAACTATATCATTTTCCACTATGGCATCCCCTCATTTATTATCACTGATAATGGTAATCCATTTAAAAACAAAACTTTGAAATCACTTTGCAATCATTTTCAAATATCCTTCAAGTTCTCGACCCCCTATTACCATCAAGGTAATGGGTAATCCAAAGCTTCTAATAAAACCCTTATTCGTATTATGGAGAAGATGAAAAATACCACAGGCCGTAACTGTCATCTACAAATCCACCCCACCCTTTGGGAATTTAGAACATCTATCTACATCCTTACAGGTACCACTCCATAATCCTTAGTATTTGGCATAGAATTCATACTACCTCTAGCGATCGAGATCCCTTCTTTACATATCAAGGTAAGGGATTACCTAAATGAATAGGATGACTACAAATTATCTCAACTAGAAGAGTTGGAGCTATTAGATGTTAAAATACTTCACACCCTCAATCACCTGAAAGTGTATCAGGATCGAGTGTGAAGAAGCTACAATAAAAGGTTCATACCTTGTCAATTTGGGGTAGGAGACTTGGTGTTAAAAGAAAATTAAAAAACACCAATAAGGACTGAGAAAAGAAAGTGAAATTTGATCCCAATTGGCTAGGACCATATGTTTTGGTTACCAAGTTCAGTTCATGTGCCTATAATCTTTCTTATTCAGATGGCCAAGAGCTTCGAGAAACCATGAACACAATGCATCTTAATCATTTCTATGCTTAGGTGTGGGGTCCCTAAAATGTCAGAAAAGAAAAAAATTATTAAAAAGAAAAAAATAAAGAGAGAAATAAACAGGGGTGTCCAATAGTGAAAACCATGCAATGGTTGAACTTTGGACAAGTCCTTTGGTGACAAAAGGTTTCTGGTTCCATTGGAGGGTCCGTTGTTCACAATAATTTTAGGTTTAGGAGTATGATAGCTTTTTCCTAAGTTGGTCTTTTCCTTCATCTGAGTCCCTTGTGAACTTGTTCCTCTTTGCCTTGATCCGGCTGATCCTACTTTTGAATATGGAGAGTTTGACTTTGAATATTCCTAGCTCACACTAGGGGAAACTTCACATCATCACCTTCCTACACATAGCAAGTGACATTCTTCTCTTGTACATCCCATCTAACGCTAGGGGCATCCATGTATCTTCATTACCTTGCACTTTCACTTTAGAAAATTTCTTAGAAAACATCAAAAACTTTCAAATATGTTTTGTTGAAAACTCCAAAATAATAGAAAATTGTCTCAAGATAATACCCAAAAAAATGGAAAAATGTCCCAAATTTGTCCCACAAAAACAAAGTATTAGTTTTCTTACTTTTAGTTTTTGGTTTGTATGGTTTTAGTTTCCTTGATTGTTTGTATTGTGTGACTTAAATTGGATTCATTTTATTATTATATTGAGTGTTACTTTAATCTGTGGTGCATTGCATTGAGTTCATTTTATCTTGCATACTTGTAGATAGTTTTGTTGCTTTGATTAGATTTTCTTAACGCATGCTTGTTATTTTACTTGTAAATTTTGTTATCATTTCATCATCATATCAAATAAACCATCACATCTTTACATCATATATCAATAAAAGATAAGTCTACATCACACATGTATGCTAAAGCTAATCATCAGTACCTATACAATGGAAAAGTGACAAGCAAGGATGGGAATCTACAAGTAACTCTTCCTCACACCCGACCTCCCGAGGTCGTTCTGAGACAGCTGGTGGGGATGGAATATACGTGGTGCACAGAAAAACTAGTTAGGCAATCTTATGTCTTTGACTCGCACTAATGGAATCTACAAATCTAAGGCAAATAAGGCCCTCCTAACTTGAGCTGGCATGATAGATCATTCAGCGAGGATGACTGCTCGAAGGCTCCAATCAATATCAAGATCTGGCGTGATCTGATCTATAGGTTGTGGGATACGTGGAAGATAACCTGTGGGTGCTTTGTAGATATCCCCCGATAGGGTCATAAAAAATGGATGATGGATGTATGGTGGATTCTATGGGTGATTCTCTGTTCTAGTTTAGAAATCCTTAGCTTGATTAGCTACTATGTCTAGTGAGGATAGTTGTGTGATGATGATTGGTGGAAGTGGAGAGGACCTAAATACTAATGTGCATAAACCAGCATCAACATCTGATTGACCTGTGGGCTTGTTGGGTTGTGGGACTTGTGGATCATAACCATAGGTTTGTGGTCATTGCGGGCCTCCTATGGTCATGTGCAAAATCAATCCCTAATCCCTAATATCCAATAGTCGTATGTGTTTTCGGCCTCTATGTTTAGAACTAAAAGTTGTGCAATCTTCCCAGAGTACCTTATAGGCGTTCTGGCAACTTGAATTCTTAAGCCAGTGTCTATGTCAATGAGGATGTCTCCTTCATCTAGCTATGGGACCAAAGGATCACAACCGAACATTTTCTCTCTTTCAATCCCTTCTACAGTCATGCAGATATTTATTAGGGCAATCTGTAGTTTGGCTGGTTTGACCAAAACGTATACACTTTGTCGTCTTCTATGTTTAATCCTCTTAACTGTGAACTGATTTCTTGTAGGTCTGTTGTTGTTGAGAAGACCTGAATTCTGAGATTTTGGTCTATGTCAGTTATTGTTGCAACAAGATTGGGTTGAGGCACAATTGGCTCGAATACGTATTCTATGGGCTCCCTAGGTCCCGTGATTTTCATACAAAAGAAGCAATATAAATCTAACTAAAGCAAAGTAAACTAATTATGTAAAGTATATCCATAGCATATATAAATTCTCTATTTTTTTATTTTTGACAGAGTATTTAACATAATTAAGATAAAAGCTATTTAATATCTAGAAAACGATAACTAAGCTAATAACAGAGTTTAAAACAAACAAAGTAACCAAGTATAGCTACCTACCTGTGCAGTTGTGAATCTATTCTGAATAACCAAATAACTGATCTAATCTACTTGAAAGACCCCCAATCCTACCTTAGAAGTGAGGAATGAATAATAGTTTCTCAGAAACTATCAATCCCCACAGCTTCCCCAGTAATATCAAAAGAAAGATTAACTGAAATGAAATGATTCACTACTCTATTTGATATGTTTTAACTAGAACTTTGATAGCTTGAACCTGGATAGTGCATAACAGTGGAGAATCTGATTGTGTGTGGCTTTGTCCCCTCAGTGTGGTTTCCTCATTCCTTTGTGCTCACGTGAATCCAAAAAAGCGTGTAATGTTAGCATCAACAGAAGTAGGTATTGGAACAATGGAAACTTTGGATGTAGACTGAATATAATGTGAGTTGTAGAGGGATATCGCAAGAGAACAGAGCTTGGCTTATGTAATTCCTAGCGGGATTTATTGTGCGTCATGCAACACGAAACATCCAAAACCTGAAACTATCCTTCTTGACAAACAAAACCTGTAACTTTAATGGCTTCAGAATGAAAAATGAAACTATCCTATCTTAATTGATTGTATGAAACAGTAATAACATTAGAACAAGAAGATCATGTGGCTTCTAAATAGCAAAATAAGACTAACTATGCATGCAACAAATGAAAACTATTGAATTTCTAAACAATAACTGAAAGACTGAACTATTGAAATGAGAGGATGAGAGGTAGTTTTGAGGGGCAATTTTCTTGTAATCAAACCAACTATTTATAGAATTCCCATTCACCCAAAGGTAACTACAACTAGGACTCTTTTACTATAAACAATGAAGAAACACTATTTCAGGGAACCAAAATCATAAATACAAGCAAAAACAGATGAGAAAGTTGGTAAAAGTTGAAAATTTACGTGAGTCGCATTAAAAGAAGTGTGCTGGAAAACACATAAAGGACCACCACCCAGGCAAGGCGGTGGTTTCGTCACTGAAGACCAAAATGCAAAGGAAAAGAGGTAGAAAGAGTAAAACAGAGCATTTAGAGGCTAAGTGGGGCATGTGAGCTGTTAACATACACTTGGAAAGCTTTTATGGATCCCAAACACCTTGTGAGGAGACCTGTATCATCATTGGGGCATGTGTAACATCGTTCTAGCAGCGCAGTACCCTTACAATTTTGGGTACGTACAGTACCATATCATTAATGGGGAAAGAGGGATTGTGCATGATAAAAATCTATCCCCCCCACACCAATATCAAAGATAAAAACATGTTTTACTCAAATTATCTCATCAACATGTAATATGACATCAGCTAATGCTATCTCATAAATATAACAACATGTGATACAAACATAAACATACAAAGTAAAACATGATATCTCATAAACAAAATGTGATCCATAGGTAATCCATCAATCATCATACATCATCATAAATATAAATGTTCATGTACAAAATAGTATGTCTCAAAAGTACATCCAATATAATGAACCATCATGGGCTTTTATACAAAAATGTGCTTTCATCAAAAGGCATGAACAAAAAACAATGCATAGCGTACATCTGTACAAAAATGTGCCTTCATCATGAGGCATATAAAAAAATAATACATATACATCCGTACAAAATTATTCCTTCATATTGAGGTGATAAGCCAAAAATATACATATAATATTTCAATAAGAGAGTCAGCCTCGACCCTCACCCTCTCTGGGACTGCCTGGCCTATGGCCCTAGGGAAGAGACTTCTGATGTGATGGTCCTGCAAAGGCTGCTACATTCTACTACCCTGTAGGATATTGAACTAATCGGGCTGATTGTGAGGTCCCCTAGGATCTAGATCTAGACCTTCTAAAATTTAGTTGATCAAAAGGGGTAGCCCTTTACCCCTTTAAGACATCCTAGTAGTACAATTCCTTATAGTAAAAGACCTTGCCACTAGATCTCATCATATCAGCTAATATATATGGCATACCAAAGGCTAAAGATGTCCTTAGTAGAGCATCACACTCTCCTATCACTATGGCTATATCTACATGACCCTGTGTACACTCTGATGTCCACTAAACCCACTTGGCCACTAGTTGATCTCTCTCTACCTACACTCTCTCTGTCCTTTCCTAATTGCACTATGTCATGAGTTGATCCCTCTTGCTGATCACCTGGTCTCTCTATATAATATTCTAGTCCTTCTCAACTATAACCTGAAGTTGTAGGGCTACAAACTACTATAGATGTTGATGTAAGGAAACCACCTACCCGTTAACCTGTACATCCTCCTCCATAGCCTCTCTACCCCTACCATATCCTCTGCCTCCTGGTGGAATGAGTGGTGGACTCACATGAGGGGTGAGGGAGGTTCTTATAAAGGTTCTAATAATGGATCATTATCTATGGCTACACCACTACCTGTTGTTGTACTAAAATGGTCTACTGTACTAGCACCTATTATGTTGGTAACCCTATCTAAATTCCTATTTATGGACCTTCTTGTGCCTATGTATGTGCTTGTACCCTAGGATCTGGACCATGTAACCCTTGTGCTATTGTGTCTAGTGACTCATGTGAAATGGTCAAACATCAAGGCAACACTATGGCATACCACCCTACATAATCTAGGGTCGTCCCTGGATCTGCTATCTATGCTAGTTATACCCAAGGTTATGGAACCACCAGTAAAAAGCTAGTGTGAGCTCAACCCAGCCTGATCTGGGGCCCCATATGAAATGTCTCTCTATATCTGCATACATACCACATCTCATCACCATGAATCCCCTAGATGATTCCAAACTTCTACTGGACCTGATCCACTCTATACCACTACCCGATATAGTTCTTATTCCCGAGAATAAAATGATCTAGTGTAGCAGTGCTCAACTCAACTACATCTTGAGGCCAGTGGTACAACCTGTATGGTCATCATGTGATCATATTACGTTATACTTCATCAAAAACTCACATGTAATAGTTTATATCACCCATGTGACCATGAATATGATCTCTTTCTGGAACCTAGCCCATGACAGAAGGCTCTCAATAACTCGAGCTCTCAATGCTCTTGTAGGTCATCCTATTGCAATGTAGTCCTAAGACCATATCTGTAGCAAGATGGCATGACCCAAAGACCTCTATCCATGATAAGCTATCAAATGTAAATTTTTGTATAAATGAGATAGTATGCACTGACCCCCAATAGTAAACCTATCCCTAAAGAAGGTCGTGAAACACTCTAATGAGACCCAAAGGAAACTGAGCACCAGTCTTGTGAAGCAACAATATGTTGTTGACAAGAGCTAACAAAAATATAGGGACTAGTCTCAGCTGTTGATTGGCCATACACCTCCTAATGAATACCATCATACCCTGACAGGGTATGTCTACCACTTAAAACATCTTGGCTATACATCATTTTATATGGTCCAGATGACCATCGTATGTGATCAAGTGACCCTGAATAGGAACTCATAACATTCACCACACATCCTCTAAATTGATTCTCATCTCCCTGGTAGGAAGACAAAATGTTTGAAAGTCACTCCTCCATCTCATAGCTAAGGCTATGAGTAGGTTGTGATCTAAGGTAATACCTGGCATGTGAGCCACATGAGACAAACTGGACACCTTTAGTGTGATCTCTAAGAAAACTTGTTCACATCATCTAAACAGTGCCTTATAGGCCCGGAGCTTCCCGTGTCACTCCCGTATCTCTAATACCTCTAGGTCCATCTACGAAGCCAATCGGGTCATTTATTATGATATTATTCTTCTATTTTTATCCTCTAAATTTTCTATTCTACCATGTTATTCTTCTTTTTTTTATCTAGTTCATTTCTTCTGACCCATTTAGGTTTTCCTAGAAACCTTCATTTTCTTCTAAAAATACTTCAAAGTGTCTTTTATGCACTGGTGCCCCATGGCAGACTAGCACATTCCTTATGGTGTAGGCACCCTCAGTGAGCCAGTGCCTCAATCCGTGCATAGGCACACTCAATTTTTTTCCCCCAAACCTAGCATTTACACAAACAAGTGTCTCCTTACATAGGCGCATACGTACCCACGCCGCTTTAAAAATTTTGCATAGGCTCCCCTCTTAAGTACATACATGCCCCTACTAGCTTAAGCACTAACACACCCCATAAGCACAAGTGTGCCCCAAGGTTTGTGTTTACGCATTTACATGCCATTTTCTACCCTGTCTAACCTTAATAAATGTGTTTTATAACCAAAATTAAATGCTATAAACCACTAAGGGTGAAGGTTTTAGCTTTTTGTACCTATGGGATATCCCTAAGAAGTCTCATTTAGTCTCTCACATGTTCCTCACAGTGTCTCCGATATCACACCCTCACCATCTTCTCTTGTAAGTCAGAGCTCATTCAACAGTAAAAAGGTAAGTGAATATGGTAAATTAATTGGTAGCGATAGATTATGTACCCAATTTTACCCCCCGTGATGTGTTTCTCAACCCTGGGGTGCCTTGGAACCATCTTGGTCCTTCATAATTCTTCTAGCACTTTCCACGATGGATTATTTTTAATAAATAACTATTTCCGTGCCCGCTTTTACTACGCAATGGTGTGTTTTTTTATTCACATTAGCCTTTTCTACTACTTGGGGCATATTTGTGCCTTACAGTGAGTTTTAGTGATGTCCCATGACTTTATTATTTCTTACACAATATTTTCTTCCTAAAATTTCAAAAATTTAAAACAGTATAAAAATTTTCAAAAAAACCAAAAATTGCAAAAAATCTCAAAAATTGGTAAATGGCATGGACACATTTAAAGCTTGTATCAAATTCCTTGTCCCTCTGAACATCAATTCTTTTCCTACAAAAACATATTTTTTTAGGTTCTTATTCCTTCTTGTCTTAAACCACTTGTGGATCATCATGATCTACTACCATTATCAAAGATGGCTTGCTTAATCTATCGGTACTCCCCATGCAATAGTGAGTTTCCAAAGACTGTGTCATACTACACAAATGCTTTCTATCAGACTATTTGTGTCCTCTTTTATTCACCTCGTATGTATCCTTTCTTGGGGGCAACCATTTTTAACCCTTGTCATTATAACACAAATTTTCGGGGAACTGAAGCTTGATAACAAAAACATTGGTGCAACTATCTTGAATGTTGTTTGTTTAAGTATCTGTGATTGAACTTATTTCTCCAGATAGGTTATCTGGTTTACTTTCTCGTATTACATTGCATTATGTATTTTTTCATGGATTTAAGCATTGTTTTAATTTCTCATAGTTCATTGCATTATGTATGTTTTCATGGAGTTACGTATTTTTAACAATGAACAAATGTTAGTAATTTAGATTTTCATGTTATTTTACACTTTTGTTTATTTTAATAAAGGTTGATGACGATGATTCATTGGGGCAACATGATGAAATAAAAGTTGCTAATGGAAGATTGGATGAAAATATTTATTCCCTTTTTCCAATATCATTTCTTATCATAATTATTTTTCCAAATCATGTGGGACAATAAACAACCATGTTTATTCCCTATCCTTATTTATTTTATCCATTTCAATCATAAATTCAATCTTCAATTGAATTCTTATATCACACCATTGACACTCGAGGGGGCATCCTTCATTCTACTAATTTTTTCTTCAAAAAAATTACTTTCTTATTCTTGTCTACTATATTTTAATTGAAGTTACGTACTTCACCTCAAACAGGGGAAAAATGTAGACATCTGAATTTTGCTTTTGCAATCTTATTTCCAAATACACACAAATCACTCTCATTCTTACCATTTTTGTTATCATTAGTACTTTCCACTAATTAACTAATGTATCTTATCATTTTGGTCAATTAACAGTGCTTTGTTGATTACCTATCCTCTTTTTTATTCAGGATGCCACTTTACAATAAATCGTAAGTCAAAATCCTCTTCCAAATAGACAATTAGTGATTATTAGCTAATTAATCCTATTTTACTCTTGTTTTGGTCAATATACCCTATTATTGGCTCAAAACCCTCTTCCAAACTATTCAAAATCACCCCACTTCCTTCCACAACATCTCAGAAGTCTTCAAAATCTTATCCTAGCCTCTTAATTGACCCTAAGTGGTTGAGTAAGGCTCCTTACATCCTAATCAATTGTTAATTCACTAATAATTATTAGAAATCTGTAATCAAGATTTATAATTCTTAATCTACTTTGTGATTTTAGTCCCACATACATGAAGATGCAATTTTTCCTCAAAGGAAAAACTATAAAAAGGACTAACCACATACCTTTAAACTTTACAACATGCTTTGAATTGTGTATCATTTAAGAAATATGATTAATAGCCAAGCTAAATCCTTTCCTCAAGTATTCAATGGGGTTAGTAGATGGGTATCCAATATGATCTTGTATTCATTGTTAGAGAGACCATCTCACCTTCCTTGGAGTAGCAACAAACTCCCAATTTGATTGCTCTAATATCTATTTAGGTCTATGTTAGTTAATTCAACATACTAGTAGGCATGCTTTAGCTCGGTTTTGAATTATATTCATGTTAGTTTTTTTAAGCATTCCATTAATATTTTATCTTTAACATAACTATTGTTAGATTCAATAAGAATTATCTCAATTATACTATGTGGTGTTAGTCTTAGCTTTGCTTGGAAACTTTTAGTAGTCTTCATAACGCAATGCATAAGCATTAAGAGGTTCATTAGTCCCTTATCGTATTTGAGCCAACTATGCATGAGAAAAAAAATTATCAATATTGATAGATAATTTTGCTAAAAATAATTTTTATAAAGCAGTGAGTGCATGTACAAAGTGGGTGGGGCAAGCATAAAATCTCTATAATGTGAATTCCCTAAGGTTTTGGGGGAAAATGTTGGTAATAAATATGTCATTAAAATCATAATCAAAGTAAGAAAAATGGAATGAGAGAATATTTTTAGAGGGATCCCCTTTGACATCATAGATAGGAAATATAGGAGCAACAAAACCAATAGGTAATGGATAATAAATCATTTTGGGTGTGAGTGGATTGTGAAGAAAATGTGTAGAACCCATATCATTAGAAGAATCAAATGCATTTTATTGTAATTTTAATGTGTATGCTTGTATATTATGAACAATGGATTCAAGATTTTTCATGTTATAATAAGATACATGTAAACCATAAGAATTAGATGTGAGATGTGTAGTAACAATTGTGGTCACAAGGAAAGACAAATACATTTGATAGATAGGGTACCCCCAAATGGGTAGGCACCATAGATGTAGCAATAGTAGAGCTCATGCAGTGTGATGATGAAACATACTTAAATTGATCTCATGTAGCATAGAGTAAAAGGTCAATATTAGAGGGGTTCTCTTGTAAGAATTAGTCAAATTGTTGGCATCCTCATTAAGGGATAATTTTATCATGGTGTTCAAAGTGAGAATTGGAATATTGGCCTTAAACACGATCAAGAATGATAGCAAAAGTATTAAAAGAAAATAATTTATATGTTGGGTCATAAGAAAGAGGATGGGTGGGAGAAAGAGGAGGTGATACATCATAAGTAACACATACTATAAGAACAAAGTATGTAAGAAGTAGTGTATGAATAACAGTGGTGGATGCATTAATTACAACATGTGGTATGTCATTAAAACATAGGGAATCATCATGGTGGAATGTGATAGACACATTTTCATGGCCCTTAACAAGAAGGGTGGTGCTAGAGTAATCATCACAATAGGAAACAACATGTATATGTGGAGGATCGGGTATAATACCTAGACCATTAGCACTAGTTGGCTTGAGGGGAGAAGTAACAGTTTTAATGTGATGGTGTAACTATTTCAAAACAAATTTCCAAAATAATTGGGGTTTAAGATTATGAGGGATCCTTGTGGTTGTAATAAATGCATTAAAATCAATGAACTGTTTGTGATCTGGGGGAAAAAACAAAATAAATAAAAAATAGTAGGCATAGTGACAAAAAAAGAAATCACAAACCTAGAAAAATAATCAGATCCTAACAAAAACCCTAAATAAATTAGGGTTTATAAGTTATAAGGCTTAATACATGAGGAACAATATAGATCCTAGATTAGGTGAAGGGTACAGTAAAAATTGGGTTCACCCAAAAAATTAGCATTAATTAAATTATTGAGATGAGTGATGATGTATGGTTTAATTAGGTTTAATAGGGTAAGGTTCAAAGAGTTATGATTATTCTAATTAATTAACTTCCAAAATTAATTATGTAATATTATAATGGTGTTTTAGATCGTGCAACAAAATATATAACTTCGAAAACACATTGGAATAAGTGCACTTAGCTAATTACATATGATTATAGAAATGTTTAGGAGTGCACACTACTAGAACAAGGACCTTTGAGCCTAGAAGTATCTCAAAAATAAGATTATAATTGCAAACCACCTTGGGTCAATACCATACCATTTAGTCAAGAATGTATTGTATGGTTTATCCCCTTTTGTACAGTCTTGAACCTACTCTTATTCTTCTCTGAAAACTTCATGTGTTGGTCGTTGTATGTAATGGAAAGTTGCAAAAGCTATGGAATGAGGATAAAGAACCTCAAAGCTTTGCTAACTCATCCATGCATCATGAGATGAGTGCTAAACAAGATAACTTCTACGATAATGAATTAAACTAAAACACTATCATTTTATCTCTAACTACTCTATGATTACTTAAAACATAAATTGAACCTAGTTAAACCTATGAGAAATCAAATTAAATTTTTTGTTTGCTTCAATGGAGGTAAAGAGGTCTCTCTAAAATGACTACAAGGCCAAGTTAGATACCCTTCTACTAACCTACTATGAAGTTATGGATGTAAGATGGAAGGAGCTTCAACAATGGAGTATGGCCAAGATCCAAATGTTCTATTAGGTTAAAGCTAATGCAAAAATGAGTTTCTAATGCCAATATCTCCAAAGTGCTTGAGAGAGATTTGACATGTGAAGTGAAGTTGTAAGTTTCCAGAGGGAGGGGTGACCCTTCTATTTATAGATTTCCAAATGGAAGGGATCTTGAACATTTGGGTACATGTGGGACTAAAGCTAAAAAAGCACTTTTAGATTAGATTAGGATAAACATGCTTTAGGCTTAGTTGAGCTAGGATTAGGCTAGTTAAACTTGATTAGCAAGTGATTAGAGACTCATTAAGAGTTGGGAGCAGTCTAGATAACCAATTGTGACTGATAGATAGCCTACAAAAGCCAATACAAGTGGTCTAGAGAGAACTAGGGAGGTTTTGAATGGTCGAAAGGAGAAATGTTTTGCTAATAAGAGACATATTTGCCAACTAAGCTGATTATAGGAGGAATGTGACTGATAAGGTGTCGTGAATGGGCATCTGAGAGTGGAGCGAAGAAGGGGAATTAACAAATTTTTGTCAATTGATTGAATTGGAGGAAATGCTAAGTGTAAGCATATTTTAGGTGTCTACATTTGCCCCTCTTTGGGGTGACGTAAGCGATGTCACTTCAAAGAAAGTAGACAAGCATAAAGTAGAAAATTTTGAAGGGATAGAAGAAAAATGAGTAGAATGGAGGATCCCTCGATATTCGATGGGGTGATAGAAGAACTCAAATGAGGATTGAAAAGATGACAGAAAGATAATAGAAGAAAGAAAAGTGTGAAGAAGAAAGGGGATATAGAAGAAAATGATTATGAGGAAGGGGGAACGAGCTAACATCCATCCAATGCCTTTTAAACAAATTTATTTTTCATCATATTGCTAGGGATATTCATAATCAGTCCTTATTAAAAAGAATGAACAAAAGTGTAGTATGACATGAAAAGCTATATACGAACAAATTTCCATTGCTAAAAACACCAACTCCATGCAACATACAAAATGCAATGCAATACAAGAAAGTAAACAAGCTAAACTAACAGAAAAGCAAGATGCAATGTTTTTGTTATCAAGCTTCAGTTCCTGCCTATGTGAATTAATGACAAGGGTTATGATGGTGCCCCAAGCAAGGATACATGCAAGGGGAATAATGGAGGACACTTCCATCCTATGAAAAGTAGTGCACACTACGAAACCATACCAGGTAACTCGTTGTGCCCTAGAGTACAGACAAAGTAAGCAGCTTAGCTTTTGTTGATGAAGGTAGATCAAGATGATCTGTGAGTCGCGCAAAAGAACAGGTGAGAACTAAAGAGTGAAGTTTTGTAGGATGATTTATATTGTTTTTGATGTTTTCTTAAACATATTTGGATGTTTTTATTTTTCTAATATATTTAGATGTTTTTGTAATTTTGAAATTTTTCTAAAACTATGTACAAGAAGATGAGGAAGCATGGATTCCCCTAACTATAGATGGGATGTACAAGGGTAGAATGCCACATGTGTATGAGAAAGGTGAAGGTGTGAAAATGCCCCAGCGATAAGGTGGAAGTATTCAAAGGAAAACTCTTCACAGGTAGAAGCAGTAACCTAAGGCCATTATGGATACTTTCAACATGATGATGAACGTAAACCAATGAAGTACTGGGAAGAAGCAAGGATGCCCCCAGCGTAAGTTAGCCTAAAAGCACATGATATAAAGGAAGAAGAATATTTTTTTTGTGAAAGGGGACAAAGGTGTCTGAAGACATGGAAAAAAAAAGTAATCTTATACACATGGATGTTCTAAACGAAGTAGAAGAACAATGTGAATGATATGAATGTAGCTTAGAAGCCTCATGATGAAGAAGTGTAGCAAAATGCACAAATCATGAGATGAGATAAGGACTAGAGTAAGAGTCTGAACAAGGTCCAAAAATGACCGTTGGTAACATACTAAACCTGCTTACTCATAGAGATCCAATGTTTGTATGTGGAAATTAATTACCTTTTGAAGGGAATATTTAATAGACAACAAGTGAAGACACCCTAGACAATGTGTAGGAATGAGTGATTTTCATGGATTATTTTGTGAATGGATGGTGGAAGGATAGTCATACATTGCTCAGCTGCCAGCCAAGTGTCCATAGCCCCGACAGAGATGTATTTGATTCTAATCGCAATGTTTCTCTACTTCCATTTAGGCATCCATAGCCTCGATAGAGATTATTGGAAATACCCCAAGAGAGAATTATATATCAATTTTCTTTTTCTCTGTATCTTTTAGATTTTGATTTTTGATTGATTTTAATTCTTTTGCTTTCTGAAAACTTATTTCAGCTCTCTTGTTTGATAAGGGGTAAGAACCATTGATGGCTTGATGGAAGGAGGTGGAAGTGATTGTGATGACGAAATTGGCTAGTGTCAACAAATATGTCCAAAAGTTCTTCACAACAAGTTTATTAGATGTTGAATGTGATAGGATCTCTAAGAGGTCAGTCGTTATTTAATTTACCAAGGTGATAAAAGACCAGGGTCAAATGGATACCATAGATATAAATTTCATAAAATGTGTGCAAAAAGGCTAACCACAATAACACCAAAGGGATGAAAATGGTAGGAAGACTTGTAGAATAATGATAAGAAAGGGAAGAAAGAAACACCCATGTGTACGCAACACTTGATTGCATTGTTTGATCTTTGTACCTTTGATTTTTCTTGTGTTTTCTCAATGTTTTTGTATTTTTGAATTTTTTTTTATTTTTAGCTTTTTTGATAGTTTTAGGAGGTTGGGAATAACAAAGTCACTCTGTGTGGTAAGATCCAACAACAATGTCTATGACTTCCTTGATAAGGGAGACTAGGCGCGTTTGTTTATCAAGAGTCATGTTATATCCAATCTCGATAATTGAGGTGAGCTCGTACTCAACAAATGACTATGATTTATCCTTAAACAAGGATTTTTCATGCGAGATATTGAGTTCCCTATCCATAGGTTTTTGTACTTTTCGTCATACTTGATGGTTACGTTGATGTGCATTCTTGAATCACGCTTGATTTAAAATTTTGAGATTGTTCAATTTTTTAGGAGCTTTAGGGATCTCAGAAGTTTTGACATGAGCTTGATAATGAACATGTTTGGGTTTCTTATAATCTAGCGTGTGACTTGTCTAATCCTGAGAAGGAGAAGAAAGAGAATGTTGATGTTTAGAACTAATGTGAGAAATGACCATGGGCTTGCCACAACCATTGATAGAAGAAATTTACGATGGATGAAAAGGATACACTACAAGAATTGAAGAGGATGGGATACAAGGAGGTGAACCATAATAGAAGATGATGAAGGGCTGCTAGAATATGGCCCTAAGATGGAAGAAATTGGACTACGAGGACATGGCCCAAGAATAGAAGAATATGATGAAGGGCTACTAGGGCGTGGCCCAAGTATAGATGAGGAGGGACTACTCAGAGGCGTCCCATAGATAGAAGAGGATGAAGGGATACTAGGACATGGCCCAAGAATAGAAAGTAATGGGCTACCAAGAGGTGACCCACAAGTAGAAAATGGAGGACTACTAGGATGTGGCCCCATGCTAGAAGAAGTCGATGGGCTACTCAACGATGACACAAGGAGAGATTTTGATTGAGGAATGGTGATAGATAAGGAATGATTGGGTAACGAGAAGATAGGCCATGGCTCAATGCTAGAACCTGATATCTCATCATGCTTAGAAGAAGGTGAAGATGCAACAACAGAAGAAGAATCAAGTTCCATGATCTTAGGCTCTTATTTTACGTTCTGATAAAAGGAATCAATTTTTTTTCCCCAATACGTGAGTGTATTGAGTTCCAAAAAGAGTCCTTGTTTGTAATCCTCTAGAATGATATCATCATGTACTCTGATTGTTTCTTCATTCTTAGAGAAAACAATCAGTAGAGGTTGTTGTTATTTTTCCATAGAAGGTTGAATAGAATAAACATGTCTGATAAGTGGGGAAGATTGATTGATAGAAGAAGATGACTCAAGAGAGGAAGTAGGATTGGTGGTAGGTGTCCCATGAATGGATGATTTAGATCTGGACCTAGATTGCTTTTCTAGAAGATGATGTAATGTAGGAGAGAAAATAGGATCACATAGCCATCCATTAAGTTGTGACGTAGGAGTCAAATTGGATGATTAACTAGAGGGAATATGATTCATGGAACTCTTTGATGGAGAAGGAGGTCGTTGAGACGACTGATGAAGGAGGTCCTGTGAAGAAATGAAGGACCGTGACTCAAGTCTTAAATTAGATGTTCAATCGATGGAACTTGGAGTCACACAAGTCTTCAAAGGAGGAATACATTGTTGAGGTGAGTTGGAGTAAAGGTGTTGCGAAGGAAGGGAGGACCGTGACTCAAGATTTGATCTAGGGGTATCTGAACAATAGTTTGGATCCGAATCTTCAGAAGAAGCATGGGAATCCAAATGGTAGTTTGAATCTGAATTAGAAGAAGAAGAGTGGGGGGAACCTGAATAGTAATTTGGATCAGAAGCATCCAAACCATACCACTAACTATGAGCTGAAGGTGGGGAACAGGGTACCCGAATGGGTCCTCTAGCACAAAGAACCAAACGAGGCTTAGTCGTAATGGGAATATTTTTATTTGAATTGCTAAACCGAGGTTCTGTATTTTTGTAAGCGTGAGGAACCACATGATAATCAGTCATTGTTGGGGTAGTTTAAGCAAAAATGTCCAAATCTAGATAGTGTGATGGAACTCCTTCAAATGGAAGGAAGTGACATGTCGATTTGGGTAGCATAAGGACAACCAACTAGACATTTTGTAAGTATGGAGATGCGTGCATGATTTTCCTGAAGAATCTCTAAGGAAAATAGACATTGTGATGACACAATCTCGATGAGATTGAAAATGATTGTCCTAGAAAACAATTTTTACAGATGAATAATCATAAGGAACAATCATACAAGTGTGAAACACAAATCTAATCAACAAGGAAATACACCATGTGAAAATGCCTATGCAAAGTGAGAGTTCAATGCAAAGATGATCAACACAATTTCAATATTTATGTCAAGCATGAAATGAACAAGGCATAAATATTAACAAAGGGTAGATGTGACTCCCAATCAAAGGATACAACGATGTGTTCAACAACCAACAAGGACAAAATTTTAAAGGACGAGGATTACAAATGTAAGCCACGTAACCACACCAATTGGACATGTCTATCAAGCTTCGTGGAGAAGCAAGATATTAGTGTCAAAGTGGTATTGAAACGACACAAACAAAGTAAGTGACACTCTTTAATATTTTGGACAATTTTTGAAGTAAAACCAAGTCAATGTATACTAAGGATGTGTTAAAATGTGTGCAGCGTAACACCACAATGCGGATACTTACATCATGTTTATGAAAAACACGACATAAGTATCTTAATTGTGTCGAGAAAATGCGAACAAGGTAACACGTCAAAGGGAGATCAAATGATGAATCAATACTAACTATGATGATGATCTTGAAATCAAGATCAAGTGGCCATCAAAGATATACGGATGCATCCACACATTTTAGATGTTTAACAACTCATCCGCAAACATGGATGAGCGTAAACAGACAAAAAAGTGGTGAACACTATCTATGAAAACACTCCCAAAAGATTCCTTCTCTTGTCCTGAATGGGAAACAAGAATGCAAAGGTCTAGATCAAAATATGCGAAAATAAACTACGCGTCACTTGGGCAGAGCTTCGCCTCATCCGAAGGCAAGAAAGAAGGCTAAGCTAAGTGAAACATCATCTAATTTCCATGATGAAAGGCACTTAGATCCAACTTAAGTGGATTATTTTCCTTGTTCAAAAAACAAGGTTTTGAATCCAAACAAGTTATCACTTCATGATGGATAAGACATGACAAAGGACTAGTAAAGTGGGCCTCAAGACAAAATGGCCTCCTTAATAATATCTCTCAACTAGGTGTTACAAAGTCATCTAAGAGTGGGCACAATTTACCCAAAAAGTCACACTGACTAATTTGGGAGTATCTTGGTTTTTCCTCCTTCAAGTACAGTGGGCACTAAATGCATCCATCATGTACTCTTGACAGGGTCACGATACGGACAACTTTGTAATGCTAACTCACAATGAAAACTAGTCAAGTGGTAAGTGAGATGCTTCCTGTTTCATCCATGAGGTTACACAGCGGTGGACTAATTTAGGGTTCCTGGAACCACCCCCATTTTTATTGATTAAGGCATTATGCCAAAGGGGTTATGTTCCAGTTGAGTGGATAGGGACGTACCCTTTTCTGAAACCTGCAATACAATGTTTTGAATATGGTGTGTTTTTTATCTTTTTAACTTAAATGTGGTTTTACATGGCACACCATTTGGCAACCTGTAAGAAAAATGTGTATTAGAAGTCTTGATGTTGTTTGTTTTTTGATGTCTTTCTTTGACATGTGATTTTTGTCCTACATACCAAGGTTAGTAATTTTCCAAAAAAGTCATATAAAGGAGATAAGATGTTGCTTTTGATTTCCCATATCGTCCTAAGATGCAAGGAAAGAATATATACAATAAGGTATCTCACTCAAATTTTTAATAAATGAAAAATTCCTAAGTACAATGTGAAAATGAGTTCCTTTTAACCAACTTTGAAAGCTAAATAAACCATTTTACAAATATGAAGAAAGTAGTGAAGCGTTTATGATTCCCAAGATCACCTAGAAAGGCGCAAGGGAATAGAATACGCGCTCACAAATAAAGATGAAAATGTTTTTTATTAAGGTAGTCTAAAATAAATTAATGCAAAGGAAACCTCTAAACAACTGTTATAATCCTTCAAGAGTTAGAAAACCAAGAAAATCGAAAAAATTTAGAAATCTAATTTTTTGCACTTTTTTAACAGTTTTTAGTAATTTGCATTTTTGGAGGTCTCCAGAGCATTTTAGGAGTTTTGTGATAGAATTTGGTATACTAAAGGTAATCTAAATTTTGGAAGTTCCATCGCAAAGAACACTTTGTTATCTTTTCAATGTCTGTTCAAACTTTGAAAATGGTTAACGAGACAAAAGATATGATCAAAACAAAGAGCACTAAAAATAAAATGGATAAATCCATACTACACAGAGACACCTGCATGCCTAGAATGACACATACATGCCCTAGCCAATGGACACACACCCAAGTAGACAGGTGCACGGGAAAGAAAAAATACAAATTCAATAGAGTAAAACAGGACACCTACGTGCCCAGAGTGACGCATACGCACCCTAGCCAACGGATACGCGCCCTAACAAAAAATAGACAATTTCAAATTTTTACATAGTAAAAACTTTTATGCATACATGGCCAGAGAGGTGGATACGCGTCCCAAATGACAGAGATGTGTTGCTCATCCTTGTAGAGGAGAAATTTACATATTTTTTTACACAGTCTAGCCCTTGATGCATACACGGTCAGAGAGGTGGATACACATCCCAAATGATGGAGACACGTGCGCATCCTTGTAGAGGTGAAATTTGTAAAGGATAATGATTTCCAGACATGTACGTTCTTGTTTTGATGGGGACGCTAAGGTTTCAACATGTACGTGCCCCTTGTTAACACCTACACGTACCCTGTGAAAAACCTACAAAAAACATGGATTTTCAAATTTTCAAGAGCAAACAGGTTAGTTGTTAGTCAAAGTGTCCTATTTCTATATCAAACCCACAAAATGCATATAAATTAAGTTCATTTATCTAGGGTTAGAAACAAAAATGAGGAAATAACAAGTGATTTGAGCAAAAAACTTGAAAATGAACTTTGAAAAACCTAAAAGACCTCCATTAATGGAGGATGGACATAAGTGTCCCACCGGGCATGCCAAATGTATGCAATAGAGAGTTGTAAAAGCTATGGAATGAGGATAAAGAATCTCAAAGCTTTGTTAACTCATCCATGCATCATGATATGAGTGCTAAAAAAGATAACTTCTACAATAATGAATTAAACTAAAACACTATCATTTTATCTCTAACTACTCTATGATTACGTAAAACATAAATTGAACCTAGTTAAACCTATGAGTAATCAAATTAGATTTGTTATTTCTTCAATGGAGGTGAATAGGTATCTCTAAAATGGCTACAAGACCAAGTTAGATACCCTCCTACTAACCAATTATGAAGTTATGGATGTAAGATGGAGGAGCTTCAACAATGGAGGATAGCCAAGATCAAATGCCTATTAGTTTAATTAATGCAAATGAGGTCTAATGCCAATATCTCCAAATGTGAGAGATATTTGTTATGAAAACAAGGTTTAAGGTTCACTTAGAAGAATGATCCAATTAGCCATTCAACCTATGAGGGTAGGTTTGGATAAAAGGTATTTGAGAGGGTCAACTTTGGAAATGAGCTTGGTTTTATTATTCAGGAGATAATGGTGAAGCTTTTGAAATGTGAAGACAACTGCCAAGTAGGCCTTTTCTATCTGGGGATAATTCAACTCGTATGCGATCAAGGTGTGGCTAAGATAGTAAACTACTCTCTCTTTATGGGCTAAGTCATATTGGGCAAGTAATGCACCAATGGAAAATTGGGTAGCTGAAATGTATAAGAGGAAAATTTCACCGAGGGTAGGTGGCATTAGTACAGGCGGGGCTAGACAAGTACTGTTTGAGTACCGCAAAGGCTTTTTGAAAATCAGGTCCCCAATTGAATGTGACATCTTTCTTGAGCAAATGAGTACATGGGTGGCATTTATCCACAAGTTGTGAGATAAAATGGCGGATTTCCTGAATCTTCCCTTGTAGGCTCCTTAGCTACTTGAGAGTGGTAGGTGGTGGCATTTCCCTTGTAGACTCCTTAGCCACTTGAGAGTGGTAGGTGGTGGCATTTTTGTGCTTTAGGAAATCCATCACTTTATCTCACAACTTACAGATAAATGCCACCCCTTTACTCATTTGCTCAAGAAAGATGTCACATTCAATTGGGGACCTGATTGTCGAAAAGTCTTTGTGCTACTCAAACAATACTTGTTCAAACCCACCTCTACTAATGCCACCTACCCATAGTGAACCTCTCCTCTTATACATTTCAGCTACCCAGTTTTTCATTGGTGCACTACTTGCCCAATATGACTTGGCCCATAAAGAGAGAGTAGTTTATTATCTTGGCCGTACCTTGATTGCATACGAGTTGAATTATCCCCAGATAGAAAAATGCCTACTTGGCAGTTGTCTTCACATTTCAAAAGCTTCACCATTATCTCCTGAATAATAAAACCAAGCTCATATCCAAAGTTGACCCTCTCAAATACCTTTTATCCAAACCTTCCCTCACAGGCTGAATGGCTAATTGGATCATTCTTCTAAGTGAATTTGAGATTGAGTTTGTAAATTAGAAGTATTTAAAAGGAAAAGTATTGGTTGATCAATTGACAGAAGCTCCTCTCCCAAGAATGGAACCCCTATGCTTAGATTTACCAAATGCATCTATGATGTATATTGAGGAATCCATGGAATGGTAGGTTCATTTTGATGGATCTTTTACCTTCCATGGATCTAAAGCAGGAGTGGTGCTCATCACTTCAAACAGTGATGTCATACCAAGAGCATTCTGGTTGGGGTTCCTGTGTACAAATAACATTGTAGAGTACGAAGCACTCATCGTTGGCCCTCAAGCTAGCTATTACATGGAACATCAGACAACTATGAGTCATTGGAGACTCTCAAATTATCATAAAACAGGTTAATGATGAGTATAAGGTTAAAGATGAAAATCTTATTCCGTATAAGAAAATGGTTTAAACTTTGAAGGAATATTTCACACAAGACATATTTACACAAATACCATGGTCGCATAATAGATCCGTAGGTGTTATGGCTACTATTGGGTCTCTCTTACGCATAGCACTTTAAGAAAGCAAGATGCCTTTTTTCATGGAACATCTACAGGTACCCCGCATATGATATGCCGGATTCATGTTTGGCATGTGAAGTTTTTGGTCCTTTATCCCCTTGGTACAACCCTATCTTCCAATACCTACACAACGACACCCTTCCCCCTGATATTACCCATTCTGAAAAGAAATCCGTTATTCTCCACATAGCCTATTATACCCTCCTAGGAGGTACCCTTTATCATCATGGCTACAACGGGAATCTGCTTCATTGTTTGGATGTTGTTGATTCTATCCACACAATTAAGGAAGTACATAGTGGTATTTGTGGAGCACATACTAGTGGGATGGTCTTAGCTAAAAAGCTATTGAGAGTAGGCTATTATTGGCCTACCATGGAGTACGATTGTTGCAACTTCATAAAGAAGTGTGAACTATGCCAGAAATATAGAAATTTAATACATGTGCCAGCACAAACCTTACATCTTATTGCAACACCTTGGCCCTTCTCTAAATGGGGCCTGATCTCATAGGGAAGCTCTATCCTTTTTCATCAGACGATCATACTCATATCATCACTACCACCGAATACTTTACCAAATGGGTAGAGGTTGTCCCTCTTACCTATGTCACTGGTGCGTAGATTTCAAAATTCATCATGAACCATCTCATATGTTGTTACGGCATCCCCTCGGCCATTGTCACTGATAATGGTAAATCCTTCAAAAATAAAATAGTTAAAACATTATGCCAACACTTCCATATCTAAATTAAGTGTTCTACCCCCTTATTACCCTCAAGGTAATCGATAGGCAAAAGCCACCAATAAAACCCTTGTGTGGATTATGGAGAAAATTTTCAGTAAAACCGGCCGTAATTGGCATCTACAGATACACCCCGCCCTCTGGGCCTATCGTACATCCATCCACACTCCTACTAGTGTGACCCCTTATTCACTTGTCTATGACATTGAATCCATCATACCTTTGGAAGTGGAGCTTCCCTCCCTGATAATATCTCTCAGGGACTATCATGATAAAGATGAAGACTACAGAGTTGCTCGCCTAGCAGAGTTGGAACTATTAGATGAAAGGTGTGTCAGAGCACTCAATCACCTAAAATTTTATCAAAACAAAGTGTCCAGAGGATATAATAAATGCATCATTCATTAGGAATTTGATGTAGGAGATCTAGTTCTCAAATAAAATTAGAAGAACACCATCAAAGATAGAGAAAATAAAGGAAATTTCAAGGCTAACTGGTTAGGTCCTCATGTTGTAATTGTAAAATATGGATCAAAGGCCTACAAACCGGATTATTTAGACGGTGAAGAGCTTCCAAAACCTATGAACTCCATGCACTTAAATTGGTTCTATGCTTAGGCATGATGAGAATATCAAAATAAGAACTAAAAATTGGAAAACAAAGAAAAAACAAGCAAAAAAAATGAAAAAATGAGAAAATAGTAAAGAAAAAGCAGGTCGTCCTCATGTGAAAACCACACAATTGTGGTGCAGGGGGCAAGTATATGAGTGAAAACCAATTTTTGGCACTCAAATAAGATTCACGGGACACAAGTTACTCTTACAGAAGGACATGTAATCATTATCACTTTTTAGGTACAAATTTTTCTGCTATGTCTAGGAACCCTACTAGGATCACCTTTGCCTTGCCATGATCTAGTTTGTTTGCTCTTATATCTACATTAAGGACGTTACGTTTGTATAAACCCATCTAATGCTAAGCATAAAAATACCGTGGCCATCTTCCTGCACATACGTGCGTGGCATTTTGCCCTTTGTATATTCCCACATCACGCTGTGGGCATCCACGCTTCATTGTTCTTATACATTGCTTTTAAAACATGACCTTGGAAAATACAAAAACATTCAGAAATTAATACACAAAAAATATAAACATTTGGAAAATTTCCCTTTTTAGGGATAAATCTATATTCGTCTCACAACGTTATCTTTGGGAAACCTAGACAAACAGTGACAAACATAGCTGTGAAAACATATCTTTTTAGATAAACCCAAAAACATTAGAAAATATGTCAATGCTATACCACAAAAAAAAAGTAGTGCTTTAATTATTTTTAGTTGTTGGTTTGTATAGTTTTGGTGTACTTATTCCATTAAATTGTTAGTTCTTTAAATGGATCATTTTCTTATCAAATTTTGAATATTTTTTTATTTAAATTGTGTATTACATTACATACATTTGACGGCTCTCATGCTTGTAAACAAATGTTGTAGATTTATTTGTTTGTTATGTACATACTTTTAGGTTTCATTTTTACTTGCTTAGATTAGATCTCATTTTTATCTCTTGTTAAGTTTTTGTATATGTGTTTGTTTATTAGTAGTTTGTTGTATGTGTATATTTGTTTAGTTTTGTTAACTTTTACTTGTGTGTTTTTGCACAGTTATTCGTTATCACATATATCATCTATCATCTCATCACATTTATAACATCATTCACTACATCATATATATACAAAAATGCTAAGTATTACATCATGCATGTATGCTAAGCTAATCATCAAATAGCGTATCATCAATGGGGGCAAGAGGGGTTGCACATAATCACAAATCTATCCCCCCCACACCAATATCATCTAGTATCATCCCAAGTGCTAGCATAAAAACTCATAAATAACTCATGAATCTAAAAACATGTGGCGCCATATATAGATACATCATCAAATATGAAAGAAGGAAATACATACATTTCTAAATCTAAGATATGCCACATACATGAAAGAAAGAACAAACATACATCATAAATCCATCATATAAATGATACATCAAAATGTCCATATATATACATGTATAACTGTCTAGGTCAGTACTCAAAATAATACATCATCGATACAATGTGCCATCAAAAAAGGGCATGCATAAAAAAGAATCGAGCCTTCATCATGAGGCATCATCAAAATAATGGTATACAAAGCTATACATTGAAATCATCCTTCATAAGAGGCATGTATACAAAATATTTGTACAACAAAAAGAATGTAGAGCTCAACCACATCTCTCGCCCTCGCCAGGACTCCCAGGTCTGTCACCTAGTTGATGGAACAATGGTGGCTGAGAAGGACCTACACTAGGTGGGCCACCAAACTATCTAGATGGCCCCTGTCCAGCCAGCTACTCTAGCATAGGTTGCCTAACTGATCTTGACGAATGGCCTGATCTCTATGACCTGGAACCTATCATGCTCATCTCTAACTATCGAGACAGTACCACTCATTGCTTTGGGGTAACTGCCCCTGAAGTAGGCAGTTCTATAAAATAAAGCCTCGCCACCGAGCCTCATAGCATCATGGATCAAGTCAGCATCTCTAGAGGTGAGGGCTTCCTGAAGGGAAACATCGCACTCACCTATCACTCTACCTAAATTGGCCTTAGCCTATCTCAAGGAGGCAGCCTCTTGATCTCTCTCTGCAATAACAGTCTGCACCTAGGCTCGTGCCTCATCCCTCTGTGAAAGATAACCCTATGACCATGTGTATACATGATCCCTCTGAGCAATAATCATCCACACCTGAATTCTAGGACTGGTGTAGGAGGCTCAATATTTGAGCCTTCTGTGTGGCCATCTCACACCTGACTCTACCATACAACACTATCGCTGCCCTGAGTGGCCTGTACCTGAGCCTGATCTCTCTCTGCTATCAAAATTTTTACCTGGGCGAGTGCCTGATCTCGCTCTAATGTGAGGGCCTGTACCTGGGTCCTCACTATATCTCTCTCACCAGCCACATGTAACTATACAAAAATGGTTTCCTGTAACTACTGCTGAAGAGTAGCTCGCTGCCCACCAGGGCTAATACTCTCTGGGATATCAAAAGTTGGGCCCTGCTCTGGTAGTACCTACTGAAGAGGGGTATAAATCCCCGCTGGAATGCCCACTAGGGGAAACTCTATATCCATGGCCCTGTATACCTTTCTTGGCCTGGGCCTAGGGGAATTGTTCCTATGGTTGTTGTCGTATGGGACCCTTTCCCCTACCTCTGACATGCTGGTGCGCATCAGGCCCACCCTCATCATCGTCATCATCATTGTCATCTCCGCCCTCACCACCACTAGGAGGCCCCACTAGAGGAGGCCTCACGCTGACCTCATATGTTACTCTAGGAATGCTCAAACAGCATGCGAGAGCACACCATGGTACCATGGTCCATACTCTGGAATAGTGCCCGAGATCTCTAATTTGTCTAAGTGGCACCCAAATAATAGGTGCCACCTGTCGAAAGCTATTCAGTGCTCTATCGTAGGAAATCTGTGGTCCCATATCAAAATGCTCTCTGGCTCTACGAGCATACCATCTATCTAGCTACAGGAACATCCTGGGTAAGGCCAAAACTACCGCTGACATCAATCTACTCTGTATAACTCCCACATATAGCTGTGACTGCCCAAGATAAAATGCTCAACGGTAGCAGTGCTGAGCTCTAGACCATCCTCTGGCCACTGAAAATGTCTGTAAGGCCTCCATGCAATGGAAGCCCTGTCGCATCTCATCTAACTCATGCCTGTAGTAGTATGTAACTCCCATGAAGGGTCGCACATTTTCCCCTGCCGGGACCCAACCCATCATAGAAGGCTCGTCGGGAGCCCGACCTCTCAACACACGTAGGGGGTGACCAATGGTAATGTGGTCCCATGCCCAAATATGTAACAAATGGGCAAGGTCCTACTGTCTTCTGACTGGTAGTAAGTGATCAAATGGAGATCCCAGTACAAGTGTGCTAATATGCACTGACCCCAGTAGTAGGTCTGTCCCTCCACCAAGCCAAGAATCACTCCTAGGAGTCCAAGCGGAAATGAAGCACCAGTCTTGTTAGGGAGTAGAACTCTACTGACAAGAGCCATCATATAGACCACTACACGTAGTCTAACTCTGGATCAGTCTATACATCAAGATAGTCTGATGGACATCCCACGTAGTGGTATGGTAGGAACATCCGAACAAATGTGTGATATGACGTTGAATGTCGCTCCAGTAGCTCGTCATCTTGATAAGCTATGTTCCTAAATCGGGACCTGCATGATGTGCCATACATCCTCTAAGGTAATGGTCATCTCCCTGGTAGGGAGGTGAAAAGCACTGGCTCTCGTTGTGCCATCGCTCTGCTATGGCCGTCAAAAGGCCATGATCTAAAGTAATCTGTGGCATCTCTGCCACATGGGATAGTCCCTGTCACGTGCAAAAGGCTCGCCAGGGTTGCTCTATCATCCTCATCAAACTGTGCCTCTATCACAGCTAAGCGGACGTAGTGCTCGTGAGTCTGAAGAACAGGTAACATACGCGGCAAAATCAACACAAGTGTTAGGCATCTAACATTTCTATATATTTTTCTAAGGAAAAATAATGCTTTTAATACATCTAATTTACTAACTATTCTTTTCTTCTGAAATAATCTCACCTATATTCTTCCGTACTTGGCTATTTTCCATCCAAATGTCTTTTCTTACTTAATTCTAGTGTGTATGCATGCCTCCTTTGGCACCTACTGTGCCCTAACTTACATGTATGCACCCTTTCGAATGCATACACATGCAAACATTTCTTCTCCTATTTTACGTAGGTCATACAGGATGCATATGCACATCCAGTATGACGCCTACATGCCCGTTTCGACACACACACGTGCATGCGTGACTGTTCAAACCCTAACTGACGCATGTGCACCCCCCTAATCTCTTTCTACATGTACATGTGTGTGTACCTACCTTTCCTAATGGAGATACACATGTGCGTACCCACTTCTACTAAACAGGTATGCATACATGTCCCTGTCTCCCACGAATGGATGTGCGTGCGCATCTATGTCTGTTTTGATGCATGCGCATGTGCGTACCCATCAATCCGACGCATACGCCCTACGTGCAGGTGTCAAAATTTATTCTACCTACCCTATAAAACCCTAAAAAAAGGCATTAAATGTGTAATTAATAAGGGGGTTAGGGCACTCAAAAATGGTCCATCTGCTAGGTCACACATGTACTCTGGATATGATCCACGTGCCTCGTCCTCCTCAGTATCCTCGCCATCTCACTCCAGTGCTATCACACTCACTCACGGTAAAACTTTGCAGAGGCTCTGGTCGAAATTATTTAGTCATGATTGTTTTACCGACCCCGGGTGAGTATATTAACCCATCGCTGATGCCCCTAGGGCATGTTTTCTCCATCGTGATCATTCTAACCTTCTTCTTCCCATTGTGATAATTATTTTTGTATTAAAATAATTATTTTTACTAATTTTCACAAGTTAGGGCACCTCATGCCATCCAACAATCACTTCTTCATCACACTGAGGTAATTTACGAAACTTCCAAGTGCCTCTTCCTACCTTTTCCTCTATTTTTCATCTATTTCCCTCGTCATGATAGTTATTTACTAATTTATTTTAAATAAACTATTCTCGACCCATCTTTCTTCTTGCGGGCATATATTCTAAGCTTTTTGACAAGATTTTCCTTCCCACTATCGCCCTCACGTGTATTTTTAAGAGAACTTTGATCTTTTGAAATTCTTCTGAACTGATTAAAAAACCTTAAAAAATTCAAAAAATATTTAAAAACCACAAAAATATTGGAAAGTATCAAAATGGCTTAAAATTGATTAAACTGATCATCTACGGCTAAAATCTATGTCTATTACATGGCACTCATCCTAGATCTTTCTAACATTCTCAAAATCATTTGAAACAATGACTCGCGCATCACCAAAAGCTTCAATCATCTAAACAAGCTATGTTGATTACTTCATCTGTACTCTGGGGCACTAACAATCGCCTAGTACTGTTTTCGTCATGCACATTACTTTTTCATAGGACGGAAGTGTCCTCCATCTTCCCCCTTGCATAATACACCTTGCTTGGGGCATCATTCTTCACCCTAGTCATTTATAAGAACATTTGGGAGTTCATCTCGATAAAAAAATATTTGTGCAACTACCTTGAACGTTGTTGGTTTAAGTGTGTGTGATTGTACTTATTTCCCTGTCATGTGATTTTGTTTATTTCTCGTATTGCATTACATTCGTGTATGTTATATGGAGTTGGTAGTTTTTGGTAGAAGACGGTTGTTTGTATCTTGGCTTTTAATGTCATTTTTTGCTTTTGTCACATGCTCACATTTTAATAAGGACCCATGAGGAGGATTCTAAGCATTATGATGATTAAGTATTATTAGCAATTGATTTGTGGATAGCTCAATATCCCTTTTCTCCTTTTAGCTTTTCATCTTCACTTGACACTTTTCTCTCTATTTGTTTCTTTTTCGATCATCGATCGAGTTTCTTTATCACCCCATCAACACTCGAGGGGGCATTTTTTCATCCTTCACCCTATTAGGTTTTCTTCTACCCCTTCAAAAAATTTCTACTTGCTTGCATTTATCTACTTTCTTTGAAGTGACGTCGCTTACGTCACCTCAAAGAGGGGCAAATGTAGACACCTATAGTTTGATCAATACACTATTATTTCTAATAGTGCACTAATGCTTCTTCCTTTTGCAAATTGACGGCACACCACTAGTTATAACTATCTAACTCCCTTCCTACAACACCTTTTTGGTCTTTTTTCCTCTTATAAAGCATTTAAACAGGTAGTTATAGCATCGTTCTAACTATATTAGCTTCTTATTCTCTTTTAGCTTGCTTCTGATTAGCTCCCTAGAAGATCAATCCACTTCGTTGGATTTATTAAGCCTTTCAGAACCCTTCCAGAACCCTAATTACTCTCTAAGAGAGATTAGTTAATCTAACCTAGGTTAAAATCTTTAAACATAGTCAAATCACACTTTGACTTGATAAAGTGCTTTTTGGACTTTAGCCTTTGTCCCACTGGGCATGCCAAATGTATGCAATGGAAAGTTGCAAAAGCTATGGAATGAGGATAAAGAACCTCAAAGATTTGCTAACTCATCCATCCATCATGAGATGAGTGCTAAACAAGATAACTTCTACAATAATGAATTAAACTAAAACACTATCATTTTATCCCTAACTACTCTATGATTACTTAAAACATAAATTGAACCTAGTTAAACCTATGAGCAATCAAATTAGATTTTTTGTTTCTTCAATGGATGTGAAGAGGTCTCTCTAAAATGGCTATAAAACCAAGTTAGATACCCTCTTTCTAACCTACTATGAAGTTATTAATGCAAGATGGAGGAGCTTCGACAATGGAGGATAGCCAAGATCAAATTCCTATTAGCTTAGCTAATACAAATGAGGTCTAATGCCAATATCTCCAAATGTGAGAGATATTTGTTTTGAAAACAAGGTGTAAGGTTGAGAGGGAGGGGTGGCCCTTCTATTTATAGTTTTCCAAATGGAAGAGTTTGAACTTTGGGTGCATATGGGACTAAAGCTCAAAAATCAATTTTAGATTAGATTAGGATAAACATGCTTTAGGCTTAGTTGAGCTAGGATTAGGCTAGTTAAACTTGATTAGCAAGTGATTAGAGACTCCACTGAGAGTTGGGAGGGGTCTGGATAACCAATTGTGACTAATACATAGCCTATGAAGCCAATAGAAGTGATCTAGAGAGAAATAAGGAGGTTCTGAATGGTCGGAAGGAGGAATGTTTAGCTAATAAGAGACATATTAGCCAACTAAGTTGATTATAGGAGGAATGTGGACTGAGAAGGTGTCATGAATAGGAATATTAGAGTGGAGTGAAGAATGGGAATTAACGAAGTGTCATCAATTGATTTAATTGGAGGAAATGCTAAGTGTAAGCATATTTTAGGTGTCTACAGTCGTCTACCTTAATTTACTTTTTACTATCAAACCCTAGTTGTTACATATGCAACAAGGCTCTCTAAATTAACTAGACTTCACCTCAAACCCTAGTCGTGGATGAAGAGTTCCACAAAAAAAACATTTGAATGTTTTTGGGAAACTTTGTGCACCACCAACATTGGTTAGAACTCTAAATAAGCCTAAAAATACACGTTCTCCACCTAGTATATGATATCTAGATAGATCAATTAGATTTGGCAATTGTTTTGGCCATGTTTTTTTTAATTGGGTTTTTTTAAAAAAACTTGGAGAGAGGGATTTTTGAGTTTCTTGTGGATAATAGATATGGCTACCTTGTCTTATTTTCTATCTTTATAACTGATGTGGGTGTTTCCCTAATGAATTTGGATGTGATAATGCAATATTTAGGTGAGCTTTAGGTGTCTTTTGTAAGTGTATGAATTGATTGGTTTTGTGTATACCTTTAGGAGTTCTAATTTAGTAAATGAGGTATTGTTTACTTGCTTATATAGGGTTCTATGGATGATTTATCTAAGAATGGTCAACCCATATGAATTATAATACCCAACAAAAGATATTGATTTGAAATCTGAGATAGAGGACATGTCGGTCCAAGACCGTATAAATGGTTCAGGACTGGATGTAAATTTATGATTAAACTATATGGCAACGTCTGGGAGCAAAACATATGTAAAGTGAGCTTTGGGACCTATTAATTTATTTTTTCTATTGATTTTATGAATTGCATTATAAAAATGTATCAAAATGTTAGTGTGCAGGGATAATCTTAAATAAATGATAAGAATATGGATTATGATGGATTTCCATATATGATATTTTAATTCTTTGTTTGAAAATAATTTTGCAAGGTTATTCTAGTGAATTCCTTTCAGATTATTAAATGTGGCATGTTATTATCATCTAAGATCTTCACATATTGGAAAAATATTCTTGTCGTTTCTTTCAGATTATAACTAGGAATAAGGCATCTTCTTTCAAAATACAACTGTAAATAACTGCATCATTTGAGTCACAATTTTCTATCCTATGGATGCACTTATTTACCCTTTGGAAATTTGGGTTTCATGTGTACCATTTTAAAAAAATATTATTAAAAAAATATTTTTAAATAATAAACCTTCTAGAGCTCATAACTTTTGATCTGTGGCTCAAATTAAGGTGATTGTTTTTTTGAAATTTTGTATTTTTTGATATATCTACATTGGTGACATTTTTATACACATATTTCAATGTAAAAGGTACTTTTACTCATTTTTTAGGTTTACACGCACTTAATTATAAAGTGTCAAATATGGGGGTGTTGTAATCAATTATGGATGGAATTTTGGCTGAGTCCAAAATCTTGAAATTTTGGGCGTTGAATTCTTATATCTATCATGGATTTTGAGAATGAGATACTTTTCTCCAAAGTGTGTGGACTTCAGGAGGATATGGTAAAATTTGTGGAAAAAAATAGATCACTTAAAAATCAAAAATCTCTTCTTCATAACCTCATTTATGAGAAGGATAAACTAATACACTCCCTGCAACAAACACTTGCTTTCTTACAAACATCATCCTCACATTGTGTACTTTCATACCTCTACTCCTATTATTAGTTCACGTATAGATATTACTCATGTACCCACTGACCTTGATCTATTAGTTTCTATTCCTACTCGTGTTCCTGATTCTCCTAATCCTATTAGGCTTGTTACTGCCATGTTCTTCCACATTTGTTCCTATTATAGTAACACCATTATGTGTATCCTAATTCTTCTCATATGCATGGATCTTTTGAGAATCAGAGAACTACATTCGGTTCTCGCTATGCTCCGTTTTATGGGTTTCATTGGTAGAGGTATTGGTGGACATTCACAAGGTATTACTTCCCTTATTTTTCCTATTAAGTGGCATTCTTGCCACGGAATTGGTTTTTAAGAAGGTACTTAATTAGGATCACACATTGATAAAGATCATATTTTGTTTGCTCAACTCTTTCCAAGGATCATGAGATACACATGAGCTCTACACCTTCACTCAATCTTGATAAAATTGATATTTCATCTCTCAGAAATGGTCAACATGACATATATTGTGATATTCCTTTACATCACACCATTGTGGCATTTCACATAGAATCATATGCAGGAATCTTCTTCATCCATCCATGTTTATTTGAGGTGGATTTCTAATCAGTTGTGGTTGGTGACATAGGCATTTTTTGAGAGGACTCTACAAGCATGGATCCTCCACCATTCGGCGTCTTGCTCTAATTTCTACACCATCTACATTGTAATGCTCCCTTTTTGGAATTTTGTATTTAACAGGTGTATTATATCTCTCTTGTTTTTTGAGAGATTTTTTATGTGTATTTTTGACACTTTTAGGCATGTTGATAATCCCTCCTATAGGGGAGTTATTTTGGTGAATCCTAGTGTTAGTTTGTTATTGTTTGAGTATTTATTTTGAAAAACCATATAGATTTGTAGTGTCACTCCACCCATTCAGTAGTATGGGAGGGTGTTGTGTTGATCCTACTTCTTCGGGTTTTGTGTCTTTACCTTGTTACCTTGGATTTTCTTGGATCGTGGCACTCTTATTTATTTGGATCTTATGGTCTTTCCTTATTTCCTTGATTATATTTCTTAAATCATGGAACACCTATTTCTATTAGTTAATAAAATTATTTTTTGTGTTTTTTTGCACTTTCAACACCACTCCATAAACAATATCCTTGTATGGAGATATTTTGGTGAATCCCAGTTCCAGCTCGTTTTGAATTTTATGATCAAGCAATGGATTTAGTCCACAATGCACACCAAACTTCTTCAGTATTGTACGAAATTTTTGAGTTGAGCTTCTTTGGATTCCTTGCAATGAGTTTTTACTCTCTCTACATTTTTGCTACAGTTTTTGGGTACCTTGCGGTGTCTTTTTTTCCCAATTATTATACTTGGGTATCTCATCAAGCCTTGTTATTGAGATCCACCTTTTCTACCCACCTAAGTTACGCTTACTCAGGATGTTAGTGTAGGCTATTATTTATCCTTTTATTTTTTATTAGGATAATTATCGCACTTATGTTATCTCTACACTTGTTGTGTTAGCTTTCTTAGGTGTAGGTATGTGGATTCAACTCACTAGTTGTGTTAAGTTAGCTTCACAGTTATGTGGAGTTATCTTACTAGTCTTGTGGAGTTAACTTAACTTCTAGGATCAGTTAGTGGGAGTTCTTCACCACTGATCTAGGTAGTAGTTACACTTCCCTCCTCCTATATGTACATCATGTCTATTGATCTAATTCATGAAATGTAATGTAATGAGTAAATGGATTGTGATGGATTTCCATATATGAGATTTTAACTCTTTATTTGTAAATCATTTTGTAAGGTTATTTTTCCAAATTCCTTTCATCTTATTAAAAGTGGTGTGTTATTATCATTTGATATCTTCGAGTCTTGGAACAATACTCTTATCATTTCTTATGGACTATCAACAAGGCCTGATGAGGTACCCACATACAATAACTAGGAAAAAGGAACACCGCAAGATACTCAAAACCAGTAACAAAAAAGTAGAGAGAGTAAAATCCCACTGCAAGGCATCCCAAGAATATCAACTCAAAAAGCTTGTATAATGTTGAAGAAGTTTTGTGTGTAATATGGTCTAAATACACTTCTCAATCACAATACTCAAAAACAACTGACACTAGGCTTCACCAGAATAGCTCCATACAAGGAGACTATTGATGAGTGATGTCAAAAGTGTAAAAAATACCTAATATAATTTGATCCATGTACAATAACTTGGAAAAAGGGACACCGCAAAGTACCCAAATCTAATAACAATAAAATAGAGATATAAAAAACCCACTGCAAGGCATCCTAAGAAGCTCATCTCAAAAAACTCATACAATGCTAAAGAATTTTGGTGTGCATTATGGTCTGAATCCACTTCTTGATCACAAAAATAGATGACACTGGGCTTTACCAGAATATCTCCATATAAGAAGACTATTAATGGAAAGACGTTGAAAGTGTAAAAAACAAAAAAATATAATTCAATCAACTAATATAAATATGTGTTCCGCGATCTAAGAGTAATAACCAAGGCAACAAGGCAAGGACACAAGATCCAATTAAATAGGAGTGTCATGATCCAAAAAAATAGTATGTAACAAGGCAAGGACACAAAAACCTAAAGAAGTAAGATCAGCACCACACCCTCCCATATTGCTAAATAGTGTGGAGTGACACTTATAAATATAAATGAGTTGGACAACACCACTACTCAAACACTGAGAGTTTGACACCATGGGATTCACGGAAAATAGCTCCCACAAAAGAGAGACTATCATCAGTGGGCCTAAAAGTGTTCAAAATATACAAATAAAAACTCTCATACAAACAATATGACATATAATACACATGCTAAAGAAAATATGCTCAAAATAAGGAGCATTATAATACATATGAGTAGAAAAAAGTGTAGCAAGAAGCTAAATGGTGGAGGATCCACACATGTAGATTCCTCTCAATGAAATGGATATACATCACTTCCATAAGTGATCATATATCCATCCCAAATCAACACATGGATGGCTGAAGAAGATGTCTAGCATGTGATTTGATTTGCAAAGTGCACAATTAGTGTCATATAAAGAAACATTAGAATGTGTGTTAGGATCGATCGTGTACTGATATATTAAATATCAGGTTTCTTAGTCCTAAGGGAAGGTGCAACAGAACTCATGTGTAGCTCCATGATCCTTGGGAAGAGTTGAGCAAAGAAAAATAGGAACTCCATAAAAAAATGATCACAAGTGATTTACCTACTTTATAACCATATGTCATGGCGGGAATGTCCACTTAACATGTTGAATTAGGGGAAACCATACCCTGTAAATGTTTTTTAATACCTCTACTAGAAAAACCCATAGAATGGATCATGCGAGAAACAAACGTAGTCTTTTGCTTCTCGAAATAATCCATACATGTGAGTAGAAGGAGATGAAGATGGGATATATAGAGTGTGGTAACTACTAATAGGCACAAGTGCGGAAGTAGAACATGCAGGTAACAATACATAATAGGCTTAGGATAATTAGGAGAGTAAGAGCAAACTCAAAAACTGATAAATCAAGGTTAGTGGGTGTACGTGAGTAAGTAGCTGCAAGTGGACTAAGAATATGAGCATGGGTGTATGAGAGTCTATAATATGAGGATGATGTTGTACATGCTGAGCAAGTTTCTTGTTATAGAGATTGTATTAGTTTCATCCTTGTTGTGAATGAGGGAATGTAGAAGATGAGTTTTGCTTCTTGAATTTATCTAGTTTCTTCCAAAAATTTAATTGTGTCCTTCTAAATGGAAAAAAATTCAAATAACATCTCATCCTCATACTAAAAATCAAATATGTCTCATGATAGATGCAAGAATACACTTACAAAAATGATGCAACACCTAAAAGTTTAGGATGTCGGTCTCATCCAAAAAAGTGTTTGCATGTGATAACAACACCCCCTAAAAACTATATTAGGTAGCCCCCCATATTTAGACACTTTATAAATGAGTATGTTTAATTATTATAATGAGCCTAAAAGTACCTTTTATCAATTAAATATGTGTATAAAAAATCCATCAATGCAGAGATATCAAAAAAATACACAATTTCAAAAAAAAATCACCTTAATATGAACTTATGGATGAAAAATTATGAGCTCTATAAGGTTATGCTATAAAAAAACAATATTTTAATTTTAACCTTTTAAATAAAAGGTTACACATGATGCACCCAAATGTCCAACAGATTAAAAAAATTGTATCTATATGGATACAGAATGTGTGTCCAAAGGATAAAATACTGCACCCAAAAGGTATACGTCCTAGACGGTAAAGAATTACATCCAAAGGGTATACATTTTTGCAACCAAAGGATAAAATAAAGCATCGATAAGGTACAGATTTGCGCCTAGTGGATAAAATATTGCATTCATTTTTTACACATCCAGATGCTAAAGCACTGTAGCTAAAGGGTACACCTCTCTAACCAAAGGATAAAAAATGCACCCATAAGTTATAGATATGCATCCAGTGGATAAAAGACTTAATTCAAAACATAAATATTCAAAGGGTAAAAGAATGCATCCAAAAGGTACACGTATATATCCAATGGATAAAATAATGCACCCAAAAGGTATATATCTATGTCTAGTGGATAAAAGAATGCACCCAAAATGTACAAGTGTTGATACAAACTTAGACTGCAAATATCTCTTTTTCTGGTACTTGTATCAAAAAATAGAGATAAACCTAAAAAATTCTCGAAAAACCCAGAAAATCTTATATTACTTTTGTGTCAAAAAATATTTTGTACATAATTGTATGGATTATTTGAAAATTGTGCCAAAAACCCTTTAAAATTCTCATATTTGACTGTCTTAGAACAACGTCAAGTTTGCAGCCAAATCTAGGGTTTTGACACCTTTCAAATCCAAAGGCATACTCTATTTTGCATAAAAATACATGTTGTATAAAAGTGCTAAAAATTTCCAAATATATCCAAGCAAATAAACCCCTTTTTGTAAACAAAAATTTGTATATGGATGTCTACATCATCTACTTCTCTGATACCATAAAGTAAACAATAATAATATTGTTCCAAGCTATGAAGATCTCAGATGATAATAGCACACCATATTTAATAAGAAGAAAGTAATTCTCTAGAATAACATTATAAAATTATTTGCGAACAAAGAGTTAGAATATCATATATGGAATTCCATCATAATCCATTTACTCATTATATTACATTCCATGAATTAGCTCAATAAGCAGGATGTACATATAGGAGGAGGGAAGTGCAACTACTACCTAGATCACTAGTGAAGAACTCCCACTAGCTGATAGTGGAATTAAAGCCGAATCCACAAAACTTGTAAGCTAACTCCACATAATTGGTAAGCTAAGTCAACACAACTAGTAAGCTGACTCTACACAACTTATAAGCTAACTCAACACAACTAATACACCTAAGAAAGATAACACAAAAAGTGTAGAGCTAACACAAGTGCAATAATTATGCTAATAAACAAATAAAATGATAAATAATAACCTACATTAATAGGTCCTATAATATATCCATGTACAGTAACTCAACACAACTGCCTAGTAAGCTAACTCAACATAACTAGTAAACTAATTCCAGATGAGTAGTACACCTTAGCAAGCTAACCCAACAAGGGTAGGGATAACTCAAGTGCAAGAATTATCCTAGTAAAAAAATAAAATGATAAATAATAACCTACACTAACACCCCTCGTAAGCATAGATTAGGTGGGTAAAAATAAGGTGGGTCCTTACAACAAGACCTAATGAGGTACCCACATACAATAACTAGGAAAAATGGACACCACAAGGTACCCAAAACTAGTAATAACAAAGTAGAGAGAGAAAAAACCCCATTGCAAGGCATCCCATGAAGCTCAGCTCAAAAAACTTGTATAATGCTAAAGAAGTTTGGTGTGCATTGTGGTATGAATCCACTACTCGATCACAAAACTTAAAAACACCTAACACTAGGTTTCACCATAATAGCTTCATACAAAGAGACTATCTATAGAGTGATGTCAAAAGTGCAAAAAAACACCAAATATAATTTGATCGACTACTATAAATAGGTGTGTCATGATCCAAGAACAATAACCAAGGTAACAACACAAAGACACAAGATCCAAAGAAATAGAAGTTTCATGATCCAAGAAAAGGAAAGGCAATAAGGCATGGACACAAGACTCAAAGAATTAGGATCAACTACTAAAAATAGGTGTGTCACGATACAAGAACAATAACTAAGGAAACAAGGAAAGGAAACAAGATCCAAAGAAATAGGAGTGTCATTATCCAAAACCAGCTAAGGTAGTGTTGTCACCTCCCCAAATGTTGTGAATTTTTCTCTCCAATTTTAAATTTTTCAAAGTAGGTGACTATCAAAATACCCTTGTAAAGGCCTCCTAGGAAAGATCTAGTTCTAAAAAGTTAGTCATTTTTCAAAAATTTGAGTTTTAAGAACTTTTCAATGTTTTGCGGGTACTTCAGATTTTTTCGTCCCTCATGTCCCAAGTTTCTCCAAGTCATTTGTTCCCTGATTTTTTTCTTTTACGGATTGGTCTTGCTTTTCCTTTGTTTTTGGTCTTTTTGGATTTTTAGACAAATGGTGTCCCGATTTCTCGAGGGTGGTCTATGTCAATTCTTTCTAACTTATTTGATTTTCATTATGCTGCGGGTTTTTCAGATTTTTATGTCCCACGTGTCCCGAGTGCTGCTTGACCATCATTTCCCTACAAGTCCACTTTTTCCTATCCCCACTCAATGCAGCTATTTTGGCTCCACTCGTCCCGGCTTTCCCGATGACCCTTGGGACAATTGCGCCATTTTTTTCCAATTTTTCTATAAATCAGCTTTTTCAGTTTTGCACATCCCAAATGTCCTGATGTCCCATGCGACAGTTGTGTACTTTTGTTCCACCTTACCTAATTTTCATTATTTTAACATTCGCATGGAGTATTAATTACCTCATTTATTTCTCCCCCACCGACCTACTTGAGTTTAAATGCATATAAATACTCTAGTAATGCATCATTTTCACCACCTCACTTGCATTTTCTATTGACTGTTTGAGCTTCCCTCCTCTGCACTATTCATAGCCATGGTCAAGTCCTATTCCATTATTTTCAATTCTGCAGGTGTAATGATAATTCATAAAACATCGAGGTATTGATCAAGGAACTGAGGAAATCTATCACAAGTAATCTTATGCTCCTACCCCTAAAATGAAGATCAGCTTTAAAGGTCACAAGCATATGTCTTACTTAGAGATGGGTGTACCAAACATTGGTGATAGTAAAGATCAACACCTAGAATTGGATGATTTATGGGCTTGAATCAATTTTCAAAACCCTACTCCTATGGCTAATTTGATCAAAGATAGTGGGATTGAAGAGGCAATGGGATTTCCCATTTCAGTTTAGTGTGTCGATACAGTTCTCACTTTTAGTTCTTGTTTCAACCCTGATATAAAAGAAATTTTTAATCTTTAAGGTAATGTGGTGGCTCGATTAGATCAAGATTGTATTCATACTACTCTTAGAATTTCCATGGTTGAAAATTCAAATACCCTTACCAAGGACCATGCCTAAGCTCTTTTCAATCAAGACAGTGAAAAGTGCAACTGCAGAGTTACCAATTCTTGGTTCAAGAACCCTAAGAAAGGATCCTCAAGGCTGCGCAAGAAAATATTTAGATTTGATTTCCATGAATAATTGTCAGACGTCATTACTCTACTAGATAGGATAATGGGAATTCCCTCCACCGATGATTTTCACTATTGGATGTGCTCCTACATCAATATTATATGTGAGGGTAAGAAAAAATTGAACTAGGAAGGAATCATTTATGATAGCTTGACTGAGCAATTGGAAAATGTTCAAAGAATTCAAACTTTTCTACATGACCTCTTATCTGATGTATTCCATTGCAAGTTATAGAGAGTGATTGGGTTTTTCCCCTATGGATGATAAGAAATATGTTCCTATTTATATGTATCGTCCATAATTAACCCTAAAGATCAGTAATCATCATTTTAGGTGAGTGAATGATGCATTCACTATGTACATTGTCAGATTGTTGGAAGGAGATACTGCTAAAAGATTTTTTTGATGAGGAAAAATAATTGATCAGTGTCTATGGTAGATTTTTCACCCAATTCAAGAAGTTTTCATATATAAGATTAACTAGATTTGAGGGACAACCCCTGAAAATTCCCATGTATTGCAGTGATAAAATGGCTTTGGGGAAGATCTACAGACAATTGGATAAATTGCATAGGACCTGTAGGGACAAGAAGATTGTAGGTATTCAGTTCCCAATCACATTGGGTAATTACAGTTGCAAGACTACCCTAAATGCTTAGAATTTTGACAGGAAAATTACTCCTCTCACTATCCACTATTATAAACTCAGATCTTGTTTTGATATTAAGGAGTTCATTTCCTCCAATTTTAGAATGGGTTATTAGCATCTTCTTGATATTAAAGACTACTAGGTAGATTGTTCAGATGATTATGAAGTCTGAAGAAGGTACTATGGAATATTATTTCGATAACAAATCATTGGTTTTGGTATATTTGATGTTTTGAAGGATTGGGGGATGATGAAGAAGAAACATAGTCTCTTGATTATGAAAGTTCAATAAAGCACACCCTTATTGAAACCATTGATTGGTCTTTCAAGGAAAGAGACGATTTGAAGGAGCTCAACAATCCTATCCTAGTAAGAACTAGACTTTAACTTGATAGAAAAATGAATGTGTTCAGGGAAAGGAAATCCAAGTCTTCTTCCCAAGATACTTCTTTTCCATAGAAATAAAGACATGTGTTAGCTCCTAAGATACGTGAACAATCTATTCCTTTTCCTCCTGAATCATCAAATCTGGTATACACAAAAAATGGGAAAGGTAAGAAGGATGATAAGGCAATTGATGTTATTCAAGAAAATGAGCCCTCCCTTAAGTAAGCTTAAATAAAGGAAACAATTGTGGATTTGGATGATGACAATTACAGTTAAGGAAAAGAGAAGAAGAATCTTGAGGAAATCACACCTAAAGAAAGCAATGGGAAGGAGAATCAATTGAAGGAACTAGTTTCAGAATTTGTAGAAATATCTATTAAGAAAGCTCTTAAAACCACTCAAACTAATACCTTTGTGTTGGAAGTGGCTGATGTGCAAAATCTAAGTGTCATAAGTGCATCTACACTCGGGCTCATTGTTCCTTCTACTTCTAGTTCCTTGTTTACTTGGGTTGAAACATTATTAGAAAGTAAGAAAAGAAAGGCTAATCCAAGTATTTTTTCTCCCAAGTTTGATGTAGTGGCTGTCGGAGTAATGATAAAGATCTGGAGGGAATCCATGAGCACCAAAATGTTACACTCAACCATAAAACGATGTAGCTTCAAGATCAAAGCAAGAAATCATTCATGGAAGCAATGTGCATGCATTAAGGGAAAAAAGGCGCAAATCCCATACTCTACTCCATCGCCCCATGTGTTGCTTAAAATGAAAGGGTGTAAAATAGTAGTGGGGTGTGTAACTCCCCCATAAATGTAGCTGTCGAGAAGTGAGAGTTACATTCCCAGACTAGCCGGTCAAATGTAACTCCAATGACACTCTATGACGTGTGTAAGAGCCATAATAACACCCTAGGACACCTAAGCATGGTGAATCACCTATTTGGAGGTATTCCATGTATTTATAATAAATACATGGAAAATAACCTACACCAACACCCCCCCTAAAGCATGGCTTAGGTGGAGACATAGATGAAAACAAGGAGAGAAGTGGGTCCTAGCAAGAAGCCTAATGAATTACCCACATACAAGAAGCTCTCAAAAAGTGGAGTAAAAGGAGAAAACCCAGTGGGAAAAAACTCCCCCCCAAAAGAGAGACAAGTCCACTCTCTAATCTAAGAAAGATGCCAAGGATGGGTCCCAGCCACATATGAGCCTGTAAAGGTACCCATGTACAAAGAGGAAATCTCTCAGAAAGAAGAAGAAGAGAGAAGAAGAGGGAGACGAGAGAAATGTAGAAGATGCCATGGACGGATCTGAACTCTACAGCTCTAGGAGGTCTCCCAGAAGAATGTCAATCACAAGATCCTATACCTCTGAACTGAAGAAGAGCCACCCAGATGGAACTATGTACCTGCCCTTAGGAAGGATAAAAATGACGTGCTGGAAGTCCACCCACTCCACAAAGGAAACTAAAGGTAGCAACAGGAAGAACTCTGAGTCTGGTGTACTGAAGTGTGACATAGGTCTAGCGAGTGAGTGCCAAAGAACCGAAGGTAATGCCACATGTGTAGAACTATCAGAGTGTGAAGAGTGAACACCTGTAGAAAGGATTTCCACATGATGTGAAGGGAACAAAACATCCTGCACAATAGAAAAGGGATCCATAGCTAAGGGTGGATCAATGAAGGTCTCCAAAAAAGTGGAAGTGGTAAGAATCCCAAAAGGGGCACTCCCAACAACGGAGATGATGAACTCCTCTGAAACACCTATAGATGGATGAGGGACCTGTAGTGCATCACAAGTAGACTCTGTGAAAATATGACTAAGGTCAAGCAGATACTCGTCCCAATGAGGGGGCTCAACAAATAGAAGAGCGATGTCAAATAGGTATGAGTCATCCAATGAAGGTAGAGGAGTAAAATGGGCCTCACACACTGGAAGTGGAAAGGAGGTAGGTTTGATGATGGTATGAGGCTGAGTAGAAGACTGCTCAATATCTGATGAGATGTGGGGGGTTACAACAATGTCTGGAATAGTGAGAGAAAGAGGAGAAGAGTCCTCTGTATTACTCTCAATATCAGAACTAGGTGCACAATCCTCGTCATCAGAAGTAGAATCAAGTGAGTCTATGTCAACAAAACTATCATCACATGAAGAAGAGGAGACAACTGAATTAGCAGCAAGAACAACAACTGCATTATGTGAAGGGTCTCCATAGAGGGACTAAAGAATGCTCCATGTTTCTGAGTGTGCCACGTGAAACTAGAGAGATCGAGAGACATGCATCATCATGTGACCAAATACATGGTCACAAATGTCAAGGAAGTCCTCCAGATGACGATGATCAATGGGTGTAGGAACTAGCCCAAGCAAGAAGGGTAAAAGACCCTCGTGGGTGAAGTAATGTTTCATAGAAGCACGCCAAGCTGAATAGTTCCCTCTCCTGGTGAGAAGTGGCAGAGGCTGTAAAGTGATCCTAGATGCTCAAGTCTGGAAAGAGCACTCTCCATGATGTAGAATGCAAGATGCACAAAAGCAAGATGTCAAACTTGGCCGATAATGCGTCTACGTGTGAAGGCCCAAGAGAACAGTCAACCCCCCCAGAATGCGGCACTTTATAAAAGTAGTGCATTTACAAAATTGAAAATTTCATCACATAACATGCGAGAAATCATGCAACTTTGACTAAAGAAGTGCTCAAAAATGAGCTACGAGTCAAAAGTTATGGCATTAAAACGATTCCCACAACTGATGGAAAATGCCACTAAACGCTGCAAATGCATTAAAAAAGTGCTCAAAACGAGTGCAAATGGTATCGTGTGACTACTCATTGGAAACGACATCAAATTTTAGGCATAGTTTTTTTTTCTTACAAGGGGGGGTTAGCATCCTGCCAACCTCGGACCTCACCCTCCGTCTTCGACGCTCGTAGGAAGGGATTAAATTACAAGCCAAAATAGCCTAAATTTTAATTACATGCCATTTAATAAATGTTTTGCTTCCAAACATTAAAAATGAGGAATTGTTTTGACCTACAAAAAATTTTAGAAGGAAAGGAGGGGGCCCATGTTGAATGATCTGTGGTCCAAGCCACGTGTCAGAGATGTAGGAACAGTCCTCCATAAAGTGAAACGCTTGGACCAGACAGCTTCAGAGACATCTAGAGATGGTAGAGGGAGAATCAATGCCATTTTAGGAGACCATCCCACCAAGTGCAACCAGAAAATGAATGAAGCCAGGTGCCCAAAAAAGCGTCCACGTAGTGCAAGGAGTGTATCTCTGAATTTGTTTGAACGTGCCGAGTGAGACGGTCGAGTAGAGTTGATGGAGCTATTGGATAGGTTGACGTGGAGGTGCTGCAGGTCAAACTGGTTTATAGCTGAGTCCACGTGCAGATATGCAAGGTGAGTAGACTGGAGTTAGAGACCAGGTCCACGTGTAGTTATGTAGGTCACTAGACAAAGTAGACTAGTTTGTAACCGTTGAATAACCCAAAACCCAAAAACGGTCTACAAAGTTGTAACCTCTACCGGTAACGGATGTGCTATAGATTCTTGGTGAGAAAAATAATGAAACATCAAACTAAGGTTTAGTAGTGAGTTAACCAAGGTAGGAGGCTCGGCAAGGAATGATCACACATTGGGAGGTAGGAATCCGCGCATATGCAAAGCTGTAACGTGTGGTAAAAGTTCGTAGCAATGGTTCGAGCATGGAAAACATCCTGGAAGCAATCGAAATGAGCACAAAGACACAAACAGGTTACAAGTGGGGGTTCCCAACGCAGTGAGGATCAAGCCGACACTAAGTAAATAAGCATGAGTCTAAGAAAGCATGAGCAATGTGTGAGTTGAGGGCATAAACCAGCACTAAAAACAAGTACAAAAAACATCCATAGTAGAGCTGTTGCAGGTAATATGGTGAGTAGGATGAGTGAAGGAAGGGATAAGCCAAGGACGATCTGGAGCCAGCTTTGCGATTTTAGGGCCAAGCTAGGCCAAAACAACAACTCTTCAATCCAAAAAAAACTCGAAACCAACACTTCGAAGCCTGACTACACCCTGAACCTTCAAACTAAGACTGCAAGATGCCTTTAAACATGCATGCAAAACCTAGAAAGCCATGAGCACAAATAAACCCAAACAAGGTATGAAACCCGAATCAGTGCACAAAATGCACGATAAAGGAATGAGAACTTGCACAAGAAACTACGAGGCGGAGATTAGTAAGCGACCGAGGTGAGCAACATGATTCTGATCCCTGAGCTCTGATACCATATCGGAGGAATGATGAAGATCTGGAGGGAATCCATGAGCACCAAAACATTGCACTCAACCACAAAATGATGTAGCTTCAAGATCAAAGAAAGAAATCATTCATGGAAGCAATGTGCATGCATTAAGGGAAAAAGGCTCAAAGCCCATACTCTACTTCATTCCCCATGTGTTTGCTCAAGATGAAAGGGTGTACAAATAGTAGTGGGGTGTGTAACTCCCCCACAAATGTAGCCATCGAGAAGTGAGAGTTACATTCCTGGAATAGTCAGTCAAATGTAACTCCAATGATGCTCTATGACGTGTGTAAGAGCCATAATGACACCTTAGGACACCTAAGCATGGTGAATCACCTATGTGGAGGTATTCCTTGTATTTAAAATAAATACATGGAAAATAACCTACACCAATAGTGGCAGCTCTTCTAAGTACTACTCCTCTTACTTAAAAGGTAAAAGTCACATCAATATTGGTTTCACACTCCCAAGGCTAGCAATTTATGTAAATTACAAAACCTAAGTTTGACAAAGATGGAAAAGACCTGTCAATGGGTGACCTGGAATTGACAAGAATTCCTCTTGGAAAATCAACACCTGAAATTGAGGTGTATAATCTTAGGGAGACTGTATCTAAAGTGATTAAAAGAGTTGAAAAAGGGAAGCCGACACAAAATTAGTTAGAAGAGTAGAATTAAATTCTATCCAGTTTCATCAAATCCTTATTGGAAGAAGATGAGGTACATGATCCTACTCCCCTAGCTTCCATCCCACCTCTTTTTATCCTATCCAGTGATGAAGTCCAAGCCATCAAATACATTCACAAACATGTCACCTATGGGAAGGCAATGGAAGTTATGGTTGATGACTTGATAATCACATGTCTGAATTTCATTGAAGAAGTATTCAAGGCATATGATAAAATTACTAAGATTCAATTGAAATTCACTACAAAACTTACTGGGATGGATAGGGAATTGAAATTGTGGAGTGAGTGTGTTCTATATTTGAGAGTGATGATTGAGACATATATACAAATCCTTCTTACAAATAAGGTTTTTGATGATGCAAAGTTGAATCTGTCCAAACAATGGGTTTTCAGCATTGACTAGAAAATAAATGTTCTGGAAGAGGACATTGGAGAACTCAGGAATATATTGCAAAATGGAGAAGCTTTCAAATCATGTGTCATGTATACCTTCTTGAATATACATTGCCAAAGCTTCAAAGAGAATTCAAATGATAAATTCACTATTTAAGAGATCAAATCTCAATTCAAGGCTTTCGTTAAAGAAAATTTGTTCAAACAGGAAACCATATCTAAGGATAAAATGAAAGAAATTTAGACACTACATGCTACTATCACAGATGCCAATAAAGAGTTCTTAGAAAATTCAGAGTTTGGAAAGGAAATGGAGAAGTGTTTGGGAAGTAAGACTCATGCAACTGCCAATACAACAATTCCCCGAGGAATGGGCATAGTTGAAGCATTGAAAAGATTTAGACATCAATTGCTTAAGATAAAGGAGACTTCAAGCACTTCTACTAGCATCTCGGATCCCTAGTCCATATTCTCCTTTCTTATTTAAAATATCTAATTAAGGTGGTTTTATCTCGTTAGTCATGTGCTATGAAATTAAGGGATAGATTAAGTTTGTAATATTCAATTAGATTTTGGCTTTTGGGATTAAAAGAAAGGAAACTGAAAAGAATTTTTTAACCATTTCTCCAGGTTATTTAAATAACTCTTCATAGCATTGTAAAGGGTTGAGATTTTGATATCTGGATGTAAAAAAGAAAATTGAACTATTCAATACAGAATAATTTTTCGCCCTCTCTCATGTTTTTTCTCTTTTTATTCCTTATCTTATTCATATAGAGTTATGTGTATTTAAGCAAGAACTTTGTGTCTTTCAGTTGATAGGTGTATTTGGAAATTTGTTGTATAATACATGCATGTCCTATGTTTTTATACACAGTTTAAATATTGTTATTTTATCAAGAATCAGTAAGATATTACTCTGTTATCTATATGTCTGAAAGTGCACTTCTATCTTCAGTTTCTGAATATCAATCCCAACTTTTCCTCTTTCTTTTGTATTGAAAATATTTTTGAGGAAGACATCTAAAAATATCAAAATCTCCACCAAAAAGTTGAACAAATGTTTATATTGTAAATAATTTTTGATTTTCTCTTTTTGTGTTCAATAAGGGAACCTCTCCCATACATAGGAGGGATTGTAGTCCCCTAACTGTTGTTTGTTTTCAAAAGATAAAATTCTACAACTAACAGGTAGTAAGACAAGGACACAAGACCTAAAAAAGAAGGATCAACACCACACCCTCTCATATTGTTGAATGGGTAAAGTGGCACTACAAATCTGTATGAGTTATCAAAATAACTACTCAAACACTGACAAACTAACACTGGGATTCACCATAATGGCTCCCCCACAAGAGAGAATGTCAACATGCCTAAAAGTGTCGAAAATGCATATTTAAAATATCTCAACAAACAAGAGATATATAAATGGTGGCACTTTAGAATTGTGTGTGTGTGTGTGTGTGTTACAATAATGGCATTTTATAATTTTAGTGTATTTCTCAAAATAAATAGTTCTAATGGAACAAGCACAAAAAAAAAGTATGTTTAAAGAAACGACACTCGATTTCAAGTTTCCTTTCAAAAGTTACAAGGTTTTTACTTTTTGCTTTAATATTTATTTATTTTTTAAAACATAAAATGTCTTTTTCCTTAACTCTTCCTCGGTTTTCCTTTTTTGGAGAAAAATTTCCAATTCTGTATCTACAAAGCAGAAAAAGAAAACAAAAGTATCGAATGTGAAAAACCCAGAAACTATTTTTCTAGATTCTTTACCTCGTTAGCACATATTTCCAAGTTCCTCAAAGGTAGCATAGATTTACAAGATCCTCATATACTCAACACACAAGAACTTTGTAACGTGGAAGAAAAACCTGGTACTGAACATGAAAAACCCAAAAAACTATTTTCCTGGACTTTTTCCTTCCTTAGCATGGATTTCTTTCCTAGCATGGATTTCCAAGTGGATCTGTATATATCTATGTCTGCTTCTACAAAACCAAAACAAATTATCTCCTTTAATGGCCCAAGTTTATAGTCATTTCTAGGGTTATGTCTCCTTTTGAATCCAGTTGGATGGATTTCTTTTTGCATAAAAATATATGTTGCAAAAAAAATACTAACAAATTTTGAATATATGAATATACAAAAACCTTGTTTACAAAATGAAACTTATAGGTGGATGTCAACAGAAATTTATTGCTCTGATACAGGGAAAAATTTTACTGGCAAATTTTCATAAACTTGTCCCTTATACTATTCGTTTTGCCTAAATTTGACCGACATGTCCCTTATACTATTCGTTTTGCCTAAATTTTACACATATATAAGAGTTTATGAATGTAATTCGCCATAATTTCGAATCATATCATGCGCATATTCACTGAAGTAAACATAAGAAAATTTAAAATCCGTAGTTGTCCAACTCTAAACCATCCAACTTTGGGCCATCCAAACCTGAGTCGTCCAACCCTAACCCATCTAACTCTGAAATTTTGAGCCATACAACCTCTTAGGTGTCCAACTCTGATCCACCTAATGTTGATCAGTCTAACACCTAGCCATCCAACCCTTTTATGTCCAATGGTCAGCACCTAGCCATCCAATCCAGTAGTCGTCCAACAGTTTTCCATCTAACCCCAAGTCGTCTAACCCTACGTCGTCCAGCCCCGTAGTCATCCAACCCTGAGCCATCCGACCCATAAGGCTTAAGTCCTCCAATAAATTAGGTGTCCAACCCCTTTGTCATGATCTTTCAAACCACTAAGTGACTCATTCATCCAACCCTTGATCATCCAACCCTAAGGGCCTAGGCAGTAAGAATTCATTGATACTAGAAATCAAGGCAAGAAGATTACAAATTCAGCCAGTCCAAAAAGGGTGTAAATACTTTGCTTGGCTATTTTAGAAAATCACAAAAAATGAAATTTGTTTCTGCATCAGCATAAAATATAGGTATGTGGCACTTTTTATTTAATGGTTATTTAATATTACAGAATTTAATAATTATGTTTATCATACTCTTATTAGAACTCTTTCTACTTTGTAAAAATTTAACTGTAGATAAAATTAATACTAAATAAGTAATAATTTTATAGAATTATTTGAAGATGTTTTAGAAATACCTTCCCCTAATAATCAATTTATAGATATTGATGATCCATTATATGTTGAGGAAAACATCCTGTCCCTTGATGAGTTAGAAGTACATGAAAATTCATTGAATTCTCAAACTACACCAGCAAAGGAAGCTTCTACTCTGAGTTCTTTTTCCAGGAAAAGGAGACATGAGAATCAAAATATTCCTACTGACAGCTCAAATGTAGAAGTTGAATCCCAAGAAAAATAAAATAAAATATGTCAAAAGAAAGAGGGAAAACTGGACAATTGAAAGAAAATTCCAGTTCAAATGGGCTGCAAAATATCCTTTTATTGAACCTGTGTACACTAAAAATTGTAATGTTGTTCCGACACAATGTCAACGAAAAATATGTTGTTGGAAATAGGGGAAGGAGCACACGATGCAGCTCAAACTGGACACAATTGTAAAGCACTGTGGGAAAATGTACATTTCGCAAAAGCTAAAGGATGACAGCATAGTCAGAACACATAAATGGAAAGATGCAAAATATTGTCTACATGTCAAATATGTAGAAGAGTATGAAAAGGAGCAAAAACGTATCAAATATATAAATGAAAAATGTGGGACCATAGTAGCCAAATTGAGCAAATTTATGGAGGTAGAAATGCAAGAAAAAGGTATTCAGTTTGCTACCATATTTCATATAATGAAAAGGGGAAGACCGATGTCATATTTTAGAGAAAATAAAATGTTATATCAAGTTATTGGTCTACAGAACATTCCTCAATCTTATTGGTCAGATACCATTGGTTTTTGGCTGGGAGATTGCAAAATGTCTATCTATAGTAGAAAAGGAGGATCTGAAACTGTGTGTTCAAAAGGCAAAGTATATTTACCTTTCATTAGATGAGGTTACTGCAGTCAATAATACTTCATGTATATGTATTCATGTTTACACATTTGCTAATGAAATAAGGGCTCCACACCTCTTAGCAATTCATAATATGACTGAGAATTGCAATTCTGAATATATATATATAAATTAGTGTTATCAAATTTGAAGGATATCACCAGAATGGATGAATTTTCCATTGCAACAAAATTATTTTGTGTCAAAACCGATGGTGCAGTTGTAATGTAGGGAGCAAGAAATGGTTTGTGTGTTAGACTTCAGATAACTATTGCTTCGTATATGGTTTTTGTCCACTGCATGGCTCACAGAATGAATCTCACCTACAAAATTGTGTGCACATTTGAAAATGTAACTAAAGTAGAGGAATTGATACGTCATCTGCATGCCTATTATTCTAGCAGTCTGAAGAGATTTTTAGAATTTCAAAAAAATTCTATTAGACTGACAGAGGGAAAAAACTTCTCAAAGATGTAGATACCAGATGGATATTTATGTATGAACCTATGTGTAGAATATTTGATGAATATCCTTCACTAATAGCATTTATGTTTAATTACCACAGGGATGTAAATAAAGCTAAAGATCTATTGTGTCGTCTAGCTGACATAGAAACTTTACTCACACTCTATAGTATTTTTCCCATGTTGAGGGAGCTTAATATTTTAACGAAGCATCCACAAGATTGTTCTTTCTACATTATAGAATTCATAAGACTCAGAAGATGTGTTTGCTAGAGTTTAGAAAGTTTATATATTTCTAATGGTAGTTTTCAGGGTGTTGCTTTTGAAAACTGGAATGTATTGGCAGATTTGAAAAATTCTAGGTGCTTCTTAAAATACAATATACATGATCATTTGTGTATAACAGCACGTGGAAGAGAGATTCCACTTCATACGTTCCAAAAAAGAGTTGATATGGCTAACTCAGAAATATAAGAATTACAAGTGACACAAAATTTATATGATGTAGTATTAATGAAAACTAGGAATACATTGAAAAATATATTTGAATCATTAGCTAAAGAGATCCAGGAAAGATTCAAAAATGATAAAATTCTTGAAGCAATGGGAGTTGTAAATCCGTAGTTTTGGAATTTGTTAGGCGGCAAACCATACACATCTATCAGTCCTTTATGTCTCAAAAATATGGGTGATCTAACTGATCATTTCTCTAAGACTGTAGAGATAAATGGATTTTCTGTATAAGGTATTTTGAAAAGAAAACTACTTAGTTCATAGTCAATGGATTTTTCTAATATAATGATACGAAAAGTTCAACTTCTACAAAACCCACAGGATTACAGTGACATGAAAAGGATTTGGAAGGATATCTGTTTCAGTATTATTATAAGTGAAGATTTGAGTGAGTATATAAATATGTATGAGATTTGCCAAACAATGATTCTGGGATCAGAAGAAGTTGGGAGGGTGTGCATTATCCTTTTTAAAGTCCAAAGTTTGAAACAGATTGGATATGAATCTATAAATTTTTCTGAGATTGTATGTTTCACATTACTCAGTGGAGTATTTTCCTTATGATAGAGCACTAGAATTGTGGAATTCACTAGTAGAAAGAAGAGGAGTTAGTAATATTTTTCTTGACCCAAGGGATCGAGGAAAATCAACAGATCATGCTATAGTTGATTTCCAAGACACAAATGAAAGTGTTGCTCCAAGATTGTTCCAATTCACCTGGATTACAACTTTTTTATTAGAACAATGTCATTATATGTTTCAATTATCCCATTTGTGTTTTAAATTTAGTTATCAATTTCATATTGAAATAAGTATACATTTGTCTTTTATATTTGTTAATTGATTTAATTTGCATGTGTAACAAATCGGAAACGTAAATATTTAAAAGAAACAAAATCAAGTAAATTTAAGTAACTTTCAATAAAATTAAATATTGATGCATTTCATAAAGAGATTACAAATTTTTAAAAATGAAATATTATATTTGTCTTTATTTTATCCTTTTCCATTTGAAACGTAAATATTTTAAAGAAACAAAATCATGTAAATTTAAGAAACATTTACGTAAACAATAAAAAAGAAACATAGTTTGTATTAACAACATATAATAACATTGTACAATTCTAATTTCCAAAGTTATTTTGAAATCTATCTCTCATGTGGCCATTGGCGGATTACTTTATGAAGAAAAGTATAAATTCATAGAGCATTTTCGACCAATACAATTACAAAAAAGGGGTTGTCATAACATATCAAAGCTTCTAGACAAGTTATGTCATATAAGGACACATTACAAGGTCATCCTCTTTTCTACCTATGATTTAAAATCATAGTTGTCCTTACATCTGCCACATGGAAAAAAAAACTAAAAAGGGGCTGGCCACTACCATTTAATTCCTACGCCAGTGTGGGAATTATGACAACACACATGTCACATGGTGAACTTTACTAACATATCTTATTTTGTGTTGTCGGTGAGGCTTGTTCTTTTTCTTGCGTTAGAGGTGGAGGATTTTGTTGCATCTTTGCAAAGCTATCAACTATAACTCCTGATGCATGCAGATCTCGTGCTACGGTATTGTTATTATCTAGTATATTCATCTCCTCCCTCACTACATCTCCTCCAAAAAAAAGTGTTCCATCCACATTTTTCTTTTCCTTAAGTAAGACCTCTGGATCCATCTTATGCTCTTTTATCATCCTTCTCAATTTATTATTTTGTTTATTTATAACAATGAGTTTTTCCTTCAACTGTGCAAATGAATTCAGACTTTTGTGGGCGTTCTTCAAATGTGCACCAAAAACATCTACTTATTTCTTTAAATTTTCGTATTTTGCCTGCAAAACACAAAAAAAATTATTATTAGTGTATTAGATAAAATGAAAAAATATATTGCAGTGCATATAAGATAAGGATTTTGGAAATTTGCATATAAAACTAAAAGCCCACTCACAATAGCTTTTTCTTTTTCAGCATTTGCTACTAAGACATTTGTCTTGTCTTTAGCCCATTTATTATAGTAAGCTTGTGCTTTGGCATTGAGATTCTCTAACCTGTTTAGCATTATGTCTATAATTTCATCATTGTATTCATTACTATATGAAATAGTCCCTAACTGAGCTTTGTTTAGCTAAATTTCAGACCTGCCATGCTAGTTTTAGCTGGTCTACGTGCAGTGTCCAAATGTAATGCCTTTGAGCATGTGTATCTTATCGTCAGTATTCACTTTGTGAAGTAGTGAGCAATAAATAGATGTCTCTAAATGTCCCATAGAATGTGTTCATAATCCACATCAGACATTAGAATCCTCCACCTATGAATGTATGTGATGCATACTATGTCATATCCTTGTGCCTTTCTGATGGAGAAAATGTGGATGCAAGTGATCATCCAATGTAATAGATGGATGCAACTCTTAGATGGGTAAGGAGTAGTGACTAGTGTCTAGGTACCTCATTATGGTCTCGTACTTTGTTATGGTTCAGGAGGAGTAGATCCTGATATAATTTCATAACTAACCCCAAAATAGTTACCCTTGACTGCACCAAAAATATAAGAAGCCCAAATAATCCTCATCAAGGGAAATGATCCCAAAAAGTAGAGTGGAGTGTTACACTTAGAATGATCGAAGCACCCATGAGGTGCCCTAGTGACTGAGCCTGAGGTCTTACCCCCATCAAGGCTACTGAATCCATGTCAAAATGACTAGAGACCTCTGGACTGAGCATATAGATCTAAAAATGTCCAGGAAATGATGATGTTGTAAATATAAATAAGATTGGTAAAACAAAATCACGAGGGTTAATTCATACTTTCTTCACTCAAGAACCTTCGAAATAGTAGTATGAAATCCTTAGATACAAATAAATATCTAAAAGTGCATGATTTTGTGACCTACATCTCTGTATGTTTTTTTAGACGCTAAAGAAAAATAATTTGATCATTGATTACAATATGGGAATTTTATCCCTACAAAATATTAAATAGCTATAGTACGCATTCATTAAGAAAGGAGAGAGCAATGAGATGTACCATAGAAACAGGAGTAATCCATAATGTTGGGATATTATCAGATTGATTGGTCTAAATGTGAGCATGGGAGATCTTTAATATTAGTTATGGTGAGAAATAATTTGACTACACCATATCAAGATTGTTTCCCCTGTTAGAGTCTGTAATAAATATTGATCATCTCAATACAGGATGCATTCAGATCTACTCTGTAAAGTAATCATTTGACATGAATACAACGTTAACAATCACCAAGGTTGCACCCAAATGACATTTATGGAATATATGCAGTACCTATAATATAACCCAAAGAATCTATGTAATATGTAATGCATTCCATGAGCAAGCTATGGGAATAACAGAGAAGAAACGTTTGAGACTTAGGTGGTCTATGGAATGCCTTAAGTATAAATTAGGAGGTGGTTGATATGGGATAAACTATCACCCTCCAAGAGGCTACATTGGTGGAACTTGAGGACAAGTTCGGAGAATGAACTTTTTGTCTTTGGCTGCAAGAACCCCCTTTGTAGTAACGGCCAGCTGATTAAGGAATGGTAAACCAGTTAATCGATGGACTATCATCGGGTTCAATTGAGAAATAAATCCTTGATGAGGTCTCAGATAGCACAGGGATGAAGGGAGATTTTATACATCATTCTCATTGTAAGAGGTGATGAAGGTAATGAAGGACTGAAGTATCAGCATCATATTAGGGACCATGTCTTTCAAGATCAGTAAATTCAGGGGCCTTGGACACCAATCCTTATATGTGGATTAGCTCTTCGTTATTGGTAGAGCTATTTTACAAATTTACGCTTAAATGAAAATTAATATTATAAAGTTACAAATCATGGGTATTCAGGAATAGATATGTGTGTTGGTCATTGCTTAAATTTGGGAGAACCAAAAAGGAGTCAAAGAGCTTGGACACTCTGAGTTTTAGAAATTTTCATAGAAAAGTGAAAAATTGAACCTTAAAGGTGTATTTGACAAGCATATGCTCATGGTTTTGACAGGATACGTGATAAGCATAAGAATTATAGTGCTAAAAAAATGGCTAGTTTCTAGACTACTATTTTTACCCATAGTGGAGATTACCAAAGGTTCAACCATGTATCCTACCCACATAACAAGGACATGTTCAATTTTTTACTGTCCAAAAATAATAGTTGACCAATGTGTGTTGCCCTCCATTTCTTGACCCGCCCAACCATTAACCATCAAACCCCTAGTCTAACCAACCCACAAGACCAACCCTCAGTTGTCTAACCATCAGCCATCCAACCACCCACCCGTCCAACCCACCACCTAACCTTTGGTTGTCCAACTCTTATCTATCTAATCCTCACCCGTCCAACTCTTAGCCATCCAACCCCTCTTCCCGTCCAACCCACCCATCCAACCCTCACATGTGTCTAACCCTGAGTCATCCAAACCCTCACCTGTCCAACCCACCATCTAAACCCTTGGTCATCTAACCATCACCCATCCAACCCTTAGGCATCCAACCCCTCAGCCATCTAACACTTGGTCATTCAACCCATGCTAAAATCCAACCCTTAGCCAGCCAACCCATTTCCTATCCAACCTACCATGCAACCCCTAGCCATCCAACCCCTAGCAATCCAACCCTTGCCCACCCAAACCTTAGCCATGAAACACCTTGCCTATCCATCCCACCCATCCAATAACCGCCCAACCCCTCGCCCATCCAACCCACCCTCCCAACCATTGGTCATCTAATAGACTAACCCTCACCCGCCCAACCCCCTGCCAATCTATTTGACTGACTTCCCACCCAACAGAAACTCCCGAGAAACCTACCTGGATCAACAACTTTAGTGAAACAAGGAAAAAAATGGTCTCCTGCAAAATCACCTTAACCATGAAACATTTTTTTTATATATTTGCCAACAATTTGAAAGTCAATTTTTGAGATTTTCCAATGTTTCCAGAACTTCTTAAAATGAACCCTTCTCTAATACCATAAAAGGAATGATAAAAAGTGATTAACTAAAATAGAAATTATTCTAGTGTAATCTAATGCTATAGGAGCAGTAAAATGACTGAATAAATGGAAGTAATAAAGTGTTGAAATACACCCTAGCACACTAAGCTATAAAATATGAAACCCTAATGTACAAGAAGGGTTAAGAAGAGCCTTAGTTGATTCAATGATGTCACGGGACTATGTCATAGTATAGACCGGGTGAACAAGAGGAGGAAACTAACTACACAGAAGCCTAAGAAAGAAAATATCTTAGCTATCTAACTAGACTGGGGCACCTAGAAAGGGATAAGGGCACTCGTGGGCACCCTCGTCTGAGATATTGACTCCATGGTCTTCAAAAATGGCTAGAAACCCCTCCTCTAAAGTGTTGCAATATGTTTTCCTGTGTTTTCCTTTAGTTGTGTGTATGTCATTACATGTGTTGTGAATGTCGTTGTAAGACCTAGAATAAAGGATGACCTACAAAACCCCAGACAAAGCATCAAATCCCTAAAAACAAAATATGCATATGAAGGGGTTGGACTGTCCTCAACAGCCACAATGGTGTACTTACTAACTGAGCATTGCACTACATCTCAGACCCACTGTAGATCTAGGTGTGTGTGTGTGTGTGTGTGTGTGTGTAATTATGCCCTTGGTTTCTCTTTTTTCAGTCACACTTTGTGAAGTAGTGAGCAAATAACTATGATGTAGAATGTATTAAATGTGTGCAAGGAAACAATAGACTCCCCTCCTATTAAGTGTGATGCAAATGAACCAACCTTGTCTACCTTGTGATGGAGCTAGATGGATGCAAATGTAGCTTTAGATTCCTTTGATGGATGCAAATGTAGCTTTAGATTTCTTTGATGGATGCAACTCAAGATGGTAATAGTAGAGGATTAGTGTTTGGTCACATAACTTTATATTTATATGGTTCTCTTGTTCTAATTTTGTAATTAACCCTGAAAAGGTCGACCACAAAAAAGATAGAAATCTCAAATAGCTAGAAAGTTCCTGAAAGGTAAGAGCAAAGTGCAAAGAGGATCAAGGCACCCTAGAGGGGACCAATGCACCTGGGGCACCCCAATCTATGTTGGGTGCCCCAAGTCAGGAATAGGAAAAACATAGAATGACAATACAAACTAGGTAAGTACGGGTATAAGATTGAAAGTAACGATAGAAAGAAAAGTAAAATGGCCAAAGACATGGGTTAATTATTTCTATTTTTCACTTAAGAACCATATGAATAGTAGTATGAGACCGGGACTAAATAATGGCTCAAAGTGCATGATTTTTTGTTTACATTTTCCCCCACTTTATGTTGGTGAGCGGAAATCTTAGTAACATAAAGTAGATAGAGATGCATACCTGATAATCTATGTAGAGTGATGTAGAATATGTATTGAAGGACTAAACAAAGTGTGGAGTGATAAAAACATGGAGTCTGAAGACTAAAGATGTAAAAAGTGTAAAAAGTGATGAGAGTGAACCTAGGGAAAAATCATGTGTATAGATGACAATGTGTGTAGTGTACCTACATGGTTAGCATTATGTGTGTGATGTACCTACCATGTGTGTTTCATTGACTATTATCTTCTCATACGGATGGACCTGCAAAAGAGAAGATGATCAAGTAGTCAAATACACATGTATATGTGTAAAAACCATGTGAAAATACATGTGTGTGTGTGTGTGTGTGTGTGTGTGTGTGTGTATGTATGTGTGTAAAAAGTAATGTAAATGAAAGTATGAAAATGAAAAAAGAACATGTGCATCTAATCTATGATGAGAAAAGGGGTGTAGAAAGGATCCTATAAATTTCGGTGAAGTGTGAGTTTTTTGGAAGATCTCATGCCATTGGCCAAAGAAGTGTAGGGAGGAAAGTCCTATGTTCCTCAAACCTATAAATGCTCCCCATAATTTTAAGGACAATCTACCCTGTAAAATCCATTGTGTATGGAGTTTTGTAAGACTAGTTTGAACCCTCTCTCTATATATCCCAGTAAAATTCATGGATGAAAACCATAAATTAAATTGTACATGGTACTGTATTATGTAGTGTGTAAACCCAAATTATTCCTCCCCACTTTGGGGGTGCATGCAACGTCGCAGATAGGATAATGCGGTCCCAAAAGAGAATCAGTAGCATAAACTGAAACTCTAGTTTACAGGGGGAGGGAATGTTTTTGGTAATTACTAAGGCACATGCAAACAAGTGGCTAAGAAAACAAGTGTTAGTATGATCAAACATGCATGTAGGAAACAAGTGTAAGCCAAACAAACAATTTTTAAGCTATAAGATAAGCACATAATGTAAACACCTAAGAAGACAATTGAGACCACACAAAGTGGTTTGCAAATATGGGACACCACTCACAATTTTGTAAGACACTCAAGGATATAGTAGCCACAAACAAACAAGCAAGTGTGAACACCAAACAAATGGCAAGGCCCGTAAACAAAATCATACAATAGCAAACAATGTAACAAACAAGTATGGAATAAAATATCCCTGCATAACAAATGTTACACATGAGACACATGTTATCATGTTAGAAATATGACCCATATGTCAAAAGCATGTATCACTAATAAAGTAGTTTTCTATGAAACAATAACACCTGTAGTGTACGAAAGTGGATGCCCCTAGGAACATCGATGGGACTTGTAGTGTGCCAAGCATCTGTGATGTGTGTAAAATCTCCATATCTACAATCATGGCTAGAAAAAAATTTAAACAAGCATGTGTGTATGGTAGAGGTAATGACATATAAGATACCTATCTAGAATGTGTAGTAAAGTGTACATGTAAAAGAAAGTGTACGCAATAGTAAATACAGGCACAAGATGCAGTATGCTTAGAATGGATGGAATGGGATATAGAGTGAATGATAGGAGTTGTATGCCACCTAAGTGAATGGAATTGTATGTAGTGAGGTTCATTTAGTATTCCCCCTCAGTATTCAAGAATGAACCATAAACAAGAGTGTGTCATCAAGAAATGGTCGAACTATGTGTTGTGTATATCGCGTTGTGATGAGTGTGTAGTGAGGAAATGTGTGTTCAGAGAATTTTTTTCTTTCCTACCTTAACTTAATGAAGTTAAATAAAAAAAACCAACCTCAGAAGATGGTAAGGTTTACCGTTACCCGTGAGATAGTTGATGTTGATATTGATGGATGATTGATGTTGATTGATCTAATCGTGTGCACAACTTCTTCCTTCCAGTGAGATAAGCTACCTGCAAATGTATAAACACTAAAAAGATAGGATTAGATATATATATATATGTGGCAGATTTCTTGGCAAAGGCCAGTCCCCATAAGTCAATGGACTTCCTTACAAGGATGTCAATTTGCGCTTAAGAAATTAATCTGATAATGATAAGATAAAATGATAAAATAGATGATATAACCAAAAATGAAAAGGCAAATGAACTAATGCAATCCCTGGCTATTATGATGGTCTGATGGTGATACATTTTCCAAAGGGAATCTAGGATTCACAATATTTCTCAAAGGAGAAAGGATGTAGATGGTTATGCACTCAAAAAGGAAAGTTGATTGATATATTTGATTAAGATAACTAATAAAGTGTTACAAATGGCTCAAATGAGTTTGATAGGGTTTGAAAAGCACCTGCAAAGGAAGATTAGTAATAGGTGATAGTATTTGGATGTCTAAAGGATGAGATTTGAGCTTGAATGATCTAATAGATACGGATCATCTACAATTAAGGTGAATCGTGGGTAATTGGGGCCAATCGTTTTCAATTAGAGGAATCATTGTTGATTGTTGTAGCGATATATAGGCTAATAACATACGAGATAATTTTGATTGAAGTTTGTAAATGATAAGTAAATGAATAAATAATATAAATGGGAAGGTTCTTCACCTTATCTAAGCTAATAAATGAAGGTAAGAAGCTGACATTACCCAATAGAGGGAAATCAGAAGATTGTTGAGCTAGTGCTTGGATGTTTGAGTGACCTCCAAAGGCTGAAGAAGAGATGATTAGTGTCTTGGAATGTTGTTGTGATGAAGGGATATGATACAACAAGATTACAATGTCAAGGCCATAAATAATGTCTAGGTAAAAATTCAGGTCAAAGGAATCTCTTAACCAATTTTACAAGCTATCAACTAGCCTGCAATGAAGGCCCAAAACCCATTTATATAGGATTGATAGAAACCAAGGAGAATCACCGACGATTTGTAGAATCATTGGCAATCTAATATTTACGAGGGAAAAGGTTGAAACTGCTTCCTAAATCAAGGATTTTCTTTGTTTTGATGAAGGGGTGTGTGTTGGAAAGAGGTTAGTGAGGCTAGGGAGGTTGTTAAATGGTTAAAAAAAAAAAACGTTTTGTCTTATTTTATTTTGGTTTCTAAGTGGTTTTAGTGGTTTAAGAAGGGGTAAAATTGGATTTTATAGCTATAGAATTATATTTACATGGAGTAAATATAATGGCAAGAAATAAGACTTAGGATGGGGATTTAATGTATAATATGATAGTGATGTAATAATGAAGGGGCACTAGCGAACATGGAGACGAGGCTTAGCGGTGATAATTTTAGGTGTCTACATTTTCCCATTTTTTTGAGTGGTTTTAGACAAGCCACGAGACAAAAACAAGATGTGATAGATGAATGGTGTAGAATTATATGATGAGGTGTTTCCCCTAAAAATAGGGGATTGATGACCTAAAAGGGAATCGATCACGATTTTGAAAGAGATAGATGGAAAGATTCAAGGATGGAAATACGAGATATGATGCCCCAAGACAAGGTATAGAAACAAGATGGGTTCCGTCAGAAAATCAAGTGATAGGGAAACCAAAGGCATTGTGTCCTATAGATGTATGAATTAACTATGGAAAGAGGAAATAAAAAGGATGTTTTGACGAGGTCAAAGGACCAAAGATTGATGTTGCCACAAGGGTGTGTTTACAAGGTTAAGAATTCAAGTGATTGGGGAACAAAATGGTTCGTTTCCTATAGAAATATGAATTTAACAATGGCAAGATGATAGTTTGACGAGGTCAAAGGACAAAAATTTATGTTGCAATAAAGGTGGGCTTACAACGCCAAGAAGTCAAGTGATAAGGGAACCAAAGGGTTTGTGCCCTACATACATATGACTAACAATGAAAAGGGTCCTGATAGAGGACTAGATAGATGTCCTAACAATGATCAAAGGCCTAGCACTTGAGGAGGTAGCCAATCTAGAAATTTCAATGATGGGGCCATGATCAAGGTGGTTAGTTAAGGGATGGTCGACACCATGGGTACAATAGACATCATTGGTGCAATAGCTATAGCAGATGTGGGGACTAGTTTAGATACCACTGGGGGTAGGGTGGATGAAGGAAATCTTGAGCTAGTGGTAGCTGACGTGGAAGTGGGGGCGAGGGCAGGAGGAATAGATATGGGTATGTCATATACTAGTTGTCCTAAGGAGTCTTAGGTAGATGAGTGGGAAAGATAGTATTATAAGGCCACGAATTCTTGTTTTGGAGTCTTGTGAACTCCTCATCTCTAGTAGAAATGGTGATAGGATGAGTTGGATCCATATGTGATAGGATGGATGGTGGTGATGGGCTATGTGGGAGTGGCATAAAGACTAACATGAAATATAAGGGTGTTGGCTTGGTTGCGAGTCAACACAATGTTAATTAGAGTGTGTCAGGTTAACTATATTCTGTAAATGACACAGAAAATAGCAGGAATGGAAAATAACAGATACTGGTAAGTGGACTTGTTCAATGTTTCAATTAAAAATCAAAACAGGGAAACCGATGCCGGTTAAGGTGACCGATGATGGTTAAAGGGGACCGATGACAGTTATAGTAACCAATACCAGTTACTATGGGAAAACACCAGTTTGAGCAAATGAAGAAGAACTGATGAAAGTGAAATGAGGAGACTATACTTGACAGTGATATCAGAATGTTGGGAATATGATGATGTCCTTAGGACTACAAATAGAAAAGAGAAGGTGATGAAATTTATTTTGGGTAAAATAACCAAAAGATCTGGTAATGGACACTAGTCGAGTAAACCGATGATAGTAAAATGAGAACTAATGACGGTCGCTGGACTGACACTGGTTATAGTGAAATCTGAAGAAATGAAGAAAAATGGATTTTGTAAATTAAATCAGATGAAGAATCAATCCAAAAATCTGAGAATGATAATATGATGCCCTGACACACTCAGAAATAGTCATAATGATCCAACTATGATGGTGGAGTGTGAAAGGAAGAAGGAAATGAAGAAACATAATCCTCACAACTCAAAATGCAATTCAGGAAAAAAGCTAAGGAAAACACGTAATCCTACGAGTGAATTTTATGTTACTTTAGCTTATGTTATTTGAGACTAACTTGTGAATTTAGAACAAATTTTTTTGGTTGGGAAGGCATCCTATGAAGAGGAAATCTAAAGAAGAGGTTTTCGGTTATGTTTTGGAGGGGGACGTCCTTTCTCAGAGGTATGACTGGATAGAAAAACAAGTTGGGCACCCACTGTCAATCCTCAGATCATATGATCGTTGACAACTTATTTTAGGTAAGGTGTTGTTTAAGAAGATGTATAAATTCATATTTGTGCATTTTGGAAAAGAGAGAGAAGAGAGAAAGTTCTTTCTATGATTTAATTGTGTCAACCATTAGTTGGGCATGACTTCCAGCTTATAGGTTGCCCTCAGTTTTAAATGTGAGCTAATAATGTAGCATACAAAGATGAAATGCAACAAATTTTATAACCCAAATCGACAATTATATTCGATGTAGCAAGTGATGAATAGGAGAGAGGATGATTTTAAATAATGCAGAAAGAAAGAAAAATTATTCTTTTTAAAAAACAACAATTTACAAATGTTTCATTTAGAGAAATTAGAAATAAGGAGAAAATTACCAGAAAAGAAGATTTAGTGAATAATGATTTATAAAGGAAACACACAAGATGCAACATATATGATAAGAAATGAACCCATAAACGAGGGTCCCACCAAGCATGCCAAAAAAATTTCACCAATAAGTTGCGTATGTATGAGAAAAATAGATAAGGTAAGGGTGAGGAGGAATACATGTGAATGAAGGTGGAAGGTAGAGTGCGTGCATTCTGATTTCTCGATCCAGTGCTAATTGCGAGAACTTCCTTTTTGCTAGGAGGAAGTACCTATGAATGTAAAACAAGACCACAAGAGGAATATTAAACAATATATGTTAGTGGACTACATAGCGTGTGCTAGATCCAGGAAGTGTGATATTTCTTAGATGGCTATCAATCCATTGTTTAATATAATTTAATGCAAGAAATAACATAAGAAAAATAACATCCTACTGTAGTTGATATGGTTTAGGTATCTCATTCAAATACAATAAGAAAATATAATCTAGCAGGTAAGGTTATGATCAGATCTGGGGATTGGGCAGGTAGCCAAGGTGATTGGAACAGGTCAAGATCAAGTTTTGGATCATTTGGGCTATTTAGGTGAAGGTTATTAGGTTTTTGTTATAGGTATAATTACCAAATATAGAGACCAATGTCAGTTGAGAGGAAACCGATGACAGATTAGGTTAACCGGCGTTGGTAGGGGCAAACTGATAGAAACTCAATGAAACTTGGTTTTGGAGATTCTCTATGATTGCACAGAGAATGGGATAATGAGGGTTAGGTTGTTAAAGAAGCTGAGAATTCTCAGAGACATCTTGAGTAAGGTATGGGGAGCTAGGAGGTTATAGGTGGTTAGGTGGATGGATTGACTTGAAGGTGGGAAATGATGGGATACAAAGGAGACTAGGAGTCTCAAACAGAGATAAAGAAATTGATCTAAATAATTATGGAAAGATGCAGATCCAAATGCACTTACTTGTATTTGTAGACCTGGTGGTTGGATGGAGGTGGTGGTTAATCTATACAACTAGAGTTCATTGTTGTGGCAGTGCTTACCGGAACGTTACCGTGAATTCTTAACCTTCAGATTCAGTCTTGGTGCTTATTCAGGATGTTTGGATGTGCGAGAGGGCTCTAGTTCATGCTTGCATGCAGATATCTCTCTCCCCAAACTCAATAATTCTTCCAACCTTTGGAACAAGGTTACCAAAGTTAATATATGGTAACCGATGATAGTTTAGGTTAACCGGAGTCAGTTTAGGGTTAACCAGTGTCAATTAAGGTGAGAAATCCTAGGTTACCAAAATAACATATCTTGGCTATCTTTTTGGTCAGTTCAGTCCGATGTTTCGTGTCTAAAATGGTATTTTCCGTGTAAGTGGGCATGTTGTTAGAGAAATAATAGGCATGTAGTGTTAGGGTATGACCAAGTCTTAGTTAGTTATGGTAAGTAGAGATTGATTCCTAGTTAGAATGAACATGCTAAAAATAGGTCCATGATTAGGTGTCTAGGTGAGGTGGTCAAGTGAGGAAACTAATTAAATTAATTAAAGTAATTAATTCAATTAATCATGTGCACTATGGGATATGAATATATAAGTTATGGCTTATTTAATTAACGGGGCTATGAGGGTGGTACAACCTAATTTTGGTGTCTACATTTTCCCCTTTTTTCATGTAGCTTTTATTGGTAAGTGATGCTGAAAAAAATAGGAAGTGATTGCCCCATGTGTAGGTGAAGGTGATCCCCCTCAAACTAGGAATTGATGAGTTATACGGAATCAGTGAATGGTTTGATAAATGTGTAGTTGGTGGAAGTGAAGGTAGGTGGGGAAGGGTATGAGTACTATGGGAAAGGGTCAAATTGGGAATGGGTAATGGTCAAATTAGGTAAAAAGTAATAGGCAAGGGTCAAATGGGGTAATGGGTAATGGTAAAATCAGGTAATAGGTAATGGGCCAGGTTTAAATGGGGTAATGGGTAATGGTAATCAAATGCACGCACACATATAGACTGCAACACGGTACCAAGTTGAAGAGCTTGCAAACTTTACATCGTCCAAGGTCGATAGGTTTATTTAAACAAGGGTGAAGTGATTCAGGTATCCAAGGCATAGGATATCATCTAGAAACACAACGTAGGTCATGTGCAAGAATGTTTAGGTGTGGTTCGATACACCAAAGGTTGGGTTAGGATAAATGGCATGAAAATAGGAAAGGTAAGGTCACTAGGCCAAACAACATGGGTAACGACATCACACGGTATAACAAGTACACAAGGTCAATGGTCACACCAAGTAGGTCAGGTCCAAGTAAATAGGTCATGGCTCAGGTAAGGCTAAGGTATGGGTAAAATAACAAATCCCTAGATGTAACTAAGGAAGTGTGGGCTTGTAGGTATGTTTCAATAAGTGTGGGTAAGGTCAAAGGGTATCGGGAAATAATGAGTTGAGGTCAAAAATGGGTAAATTGGGGTGAAAATGGTAATAGCAAGTGACTGATGTTGGTTATAAAGGAACTGACATTGGTTTGGTATGAACAATGTCGGTCATGTTGGGTTAGGGCTAATAAAAATAAAAATCTAGAATTTATGGATTAATTTTAATGTGTTACTATTTGGTAAAATGACAGAGCGGTGGGGTAAGATTAGAAAGTGACGGTACGAGGTGTTTGAGCTGAACTGGTGAGTGACTAGTATGTGATTGGTGTTCGGTAGGTGGGTCCATGAGATCGATTGGATCCATTTGATTGGTTGCAAGGTGAGGAGTGGATTTGGTGATGGCAGAGGAGGAGAGAGGGTTTGGGTGGACACTGGCACAGCAAAAAGACATACCACCATGCCGACGGCACCGAGATGAGGAAGGAATCAATCTACTTCTGTATTTGGGTTATAAATAATGTTTGAAATATTGTTTGAGTTAAAGGAGGTTTGGGGAGAAATTTAATTTTTCATTTATAGGTAAAAATGAATGAAATGAGGGAGGAGGGGGTCCAATACAGTGTAAATAGGGGTGGGAATGAAGTTAGGGTAGGTTTGAGTAGGGTAGAGTAGGTTTTTTTAGGGTTTTTTTGAGAAAATTTTGATAGGACGGGGGGGGTTTTTCAGTTTTTATATTGACAATAGAGACCTAACTTTAGTTAGGGGTTAGCTGACATCAGTTGGCCTATGGCTGAGTATCAGTCAAGACTAAGGTGACCGACACCGAGTGAAATTGAACCGGCGTTAGTCAAAGAAAATTGATGATGGTTAAGGCAACAGGTGCTAGTTAATGATGAGAAATAGGGGTAAGGAATGGGTAGGGGAAAGGAATAATAGGAAAGGAAGGGAAAAGGGAAGATGGATGTAGGAATATGGTAAAAGGGGGTGGGAAATAGAGTAGATAAAATGAACTAAAATGGGTAAGGATGACAAGGTAGAATAGGTGTAACAGTGCACTAGGAAAAAAGGGGTAGTGATGATAGGGTGGTGGTTTGGGTAGGGTGTGGTGGGAAATAGCTGTGTTATGTAATAGGTGTGTTTGGGTGGGTAAAAGGTATGTTGGGTATGGTCAAGGCTTAATAATGTTGTGTTTAATTGGTGTAGGTGAGAGAGTAGTTATGGATGCGAGACAGAGGACCACCTCTGTTACTGGCGATACAGTCGAGTGTGACTGTGGAGGAGTGGCAGAACTTAATAGATGTAGGAATGATTAGGATCTAATGCTACATGTGTGTATCTCGAGATCTAAGTTTCATGGTTGCACTCATCGATAGATGGGATTCAGCGACCAACACTTTTTTTGCCGATGGGTGAGATTACTGTCACCTTAGAGGATGTATACAGGATCCTGTGATTTCTGATAGTTGGGGAGTAGGTCTATTCTATTACCTCGGAGGCCTCATAGGATCTGATAGTGACTATATTTGGAGAGGTGGTGACGGAGCTCAAATACCATAGCGCGAGCTTGAGCTATGGAGATATGTACGTGACCTATCCTCAGGAGATGACGTTAGTTGTCCTGATTATGGAGGCAATGTTTTACTTTACATTTCCAGATGTGGAGGGTGGGAGATTCCCACGAGCACTGATGGGGGTTCTTCAGGACATGAAGGAGGATAGGACATGTATTTCTAGGGTACCAACATTCTTGGTGCAGTTATACAGAGAGTTGTGGGCCTATGGGAGGCTATAAAGGGTCAATTTGTGATGTATTTTCCTTCTTCACTTCTGGGAATACGAGCACATCATATGTGTGTGTCTATATGGTTTGCCCTAACCTGATTCATTCAATGTGGGCTTGGTCCAAGTTGGTTACAGGTGTTGGGTACCTATTGGGAGGAGAGCATAGGGATGTACATGATGTGGCATATTATAGGAATGTGTTAGAGGGATTGTCAGGGGTTGACATTATTTGGAGGCCATATGTGGGCATCCATTCCTACAAACACATGGTAGCGGAGTTGGATGAGCTAAATATTCTCAGGTGGATAGAGGGATGTTGTTTTGGAGAGCACGAGATGATACCTATTAACAGGGTCAGATGATAGTTTGGGCTGCCCTAGGACGTGCCTCCACCATTCCCACAGTACATGAGAGATGATGTGGAAAGTCATATGCCTCTACCACAACCGACTGTGCTGATAGGTCAGGAGGAGTAGGTAGTGGACAAGTGGATTGATGATGTCAGGGTTACTGACAAATACATGTAGTGGTGGATAGTGCAGCTATGGGCAGCACCACCGAGGCTAAGGCAGCCTGACTTAGCCACTATTACAATTTAGAAGGACACATTATAGGGGTAGGTGGCCATCCTTTTGACACATCTTAGAGCATTACAGGGGCGGATGACAAGATCAGAGGCATAGGTTTCCAATTTACAGGTACATGTGGTATCCCTATAGGCCTAGGTTACATATGGATAGGTACTCGTACAGGGTGGTGATGGTGATGGGGGATAGGTAACCACCTTACAGGCATAGATAGATAGGTTTGTAGGGTCAGTTGGCCACTACACAGGCTCATATTATGGCCCTACAAGCCCAGGTCACAGCACAGGCACCCTCACCGGCCCATGGACAAGGTCACATATTATAGGCAGTAGTGTGACAGGGTCCCACAGTATAGGGAGGATGGTAGGGTTCATAGGTACGGGGGTCAAGTCCATCATTAGCCAGACAGAGCTCATAGGTTACTATGAGACCTATGGCACCACCACAGACAGTATCAATGGATAGATTTAGGGATGCCCTAAATGAGGCCAGATATTACTAGGATCAGCTAACAACTTTAGGGATAAATGTCCCATCCTATGTCGATTACATGGCACAACAGGGCTCAAGTGAGAGGACGAGATCCTGTATGTATAGTGCAGAGAGTACAAGGGGTCAGAGAGACCTGAGATAGGGTCAGGGTGAGGCCACTAGTTCACGGAGGCTAGACCTAGCTGCAGGCTAGGCAGAGACTAGACTGAGACCCATGTAGGGTGATGATATGTTAGCAGGGCGTCAGACAGGAAGAGAGGAGGAGACAGATGAGACTGGCCCTGAAGGTCTCATGTGGGGTGATGATTAGTCACCTGGTATGGTTATTTATTTTTTGAGATTTTGATATATATACTGGCCTGTGAGCCGAAGATGGTGAGGCTGTACATGAGAGTTTTCTAAGTTGATTATTATACCAGCCTGGGTGCTGAATATTTTTAGGTTGTACTTGAGATATTCTTGTATTATTTTGTATCAGTGTATATTTGATGGATACATAGAATTTCATTTATAAATGGTGAGATCAATGGTATGGATGATGTACTTGTGTTTTGAAATTTCTATTATTACTTGTGAATGGATGGAAACTAGGTGGATTAGGCATGGTAGAGTTAGGCTGGTTAGGCATGGTTGATTTAGGTATAGGCATGATTGAGTCTAGGTGAGTTAAGAATGGTTGAGTTAAGGTCAGTTAGGCATGACTGAGTCAAGGTTTGTTGGTTTTGATTTAATTTCCAAGTGTTGGTAACTTGGGAAATAAATGATAAGGTATATGTATTTTATGGTGTAAATTTCCAAAAATTGTGATATTATAGAAATGTGGAATGATTGATTAGATATTTTGATGGTGTGATAAAATGGTAAATATGTATGAATGAGAAATTTCCAAATTTTATGAGAAATGGAAAATAATTAAGGGTGAGTGCTATTACAAAACATGTGGGAAAATGGGTCAAGGTAAATAATTTTTGAGCTAACCTCCAAGGGCCCCATGCCCTCAAAGTGTTTCCTACATAGCCTCGGTGAAAATGGGCCTCAAGCAGATGTAGTTCTCCCATAAGCTAGGGAATAATATGATGAGGTAGAGGAATGGGTTAGTAGGTTCCAAGCATGATTGAGTCTAGGTCATAGGCATGGTTGAGTCTTAGGTGAAAGTGGAAATCGGTAAAATGTAGATATTGATGGTCTCGTCTTGTATAGGGTAGTCAATAAGTAATGAATAAGGTGAATGGTAAGAGGTGACAAAAAGAGCCACCTAATGGATAAGAACCATAACGATTCTACCATACCAAAGATTGGCTTATGAACATAAGACCCTAAAGGCAGTGCATGATTGACTATTTTAAGGTTGAAGAAAGTCACATGATCACGAAATTTCATGTTTGCAGAAAGTCCCTTGACGAGATGGTAAATTAGGGTAAAAAGGAAATGACGTGAAAATGGGTGGTTTTAGTGTAACTTAGTGTACGACAGCATGTTTCCTTGGCAAGAAACCCATGATCAAAAATAGGTAAGTCCATGACAAAAAATTTATCATTTCCACTTTTTGTTTTTGTTTTTGATAGAATGATCGATGTGGGAAGTCTATGTGGGATGAGAATATTATCTCCTTGAGATCTTCGTGAAGTTGATCAATGTGGGAAGCTTTTGAGTATTTTATTTTCTTTTTGTAAGGATATTTCCTTCTTATGATAGACTATGTGTAGTATGTCAAGCTTTGTATAGTTGTCCTTCCAGGGAGCATTCTATTTATAGCAGCGAGATAGAGAGAAAATATGTCCCTATTAAGGGAGTCATATTTTTTCTAGAAGTTTGACTCAAGGATTTAAATCCCATTGTGCTTTTATAAATATTTTTCTTTTTGGACTTTTAAGTCATGGAAAAGACTATAGAGGAATATTAGGCTCTTGTTTAGAAGACAAGACCCTAGCACACATAGATTAACTATGAAAGAGATGGTTTTAAGTGATGAGTGACCATGGGATTCCATCTTGAAAAAGATGAAAATTATCCATGAAAATTATGCCATGAGTAGAGTCATGGTACTCATGTTGAAGATAAGGCTGAAAGGTGATGGTTAACCACATGATTCTTGTTTAGTCGTTGATCCTCAAAACAGGTAACATGGAAGGTGAATGGTGCTCAAGGGATGAGCGTTCAATAGACATAATGTGATATAGGACTTGATATCAAGAATAAAATGGTCAAAGATGTAAGGCATTGAGGGGCTCAGGTTCTGGTTTACCTTTGAGTGGAGACAAATGATAAGCACGCGATCCATAGGTATGGGTAACGATATAGGGTCCAAGACAATTAGGAGCAAATTTTCCCCGTTTAATTTTTTATTCTTTGGCTACATGTTGATTTTCCTTCAGGACGAGGTCACTGACCTGAAAGGTACACTCGTGGACACGTTTATCATAGGCATATTTGATACGTTTTTGGTATATTTGGATATAATCAAGAGCATTGAGACGACATTCATCTAACAACTCAAGTTGTGCTAAACGGTCCTGGCGAAAGTCATCATCATTGAGCATGTCTTGTAGTGATATGTGGAGTGATGGAATCTGGAATTTGAGAGGTAAGAAAGCCTCGGTACCGTAGACCAGAGAGAAATGTGTGGCTGAAGTCGAAGTGTGAATACTAATGTGGTAAGACCACAAGGTGAAAGGAATGTGCGTATGCCAATCCTTCCCAGTATCATCAACTACTTTCATAAGAATTTTGTTCAAGGTTTTATTGGTTGATTCTACTTGGCCATTTGTTTGTAGGTAGTAAGGTGAAGATAAATTGAGTTGAATGCCAAAGGTGTCACAAAGCTTTCATAGGGTTTGGTTTTTTAATTGCTTGTTGTTATCAGTGATGATACGGTGAGGAACACCAAAACAAAAAAATAATGTGATGATTTATGAATTCACAAACTTTTCTTAGCTTTTGTAGAAACAGGGAGAATGTCTTCTACCCATTTACTATAGTATTCAGTCGCGGTTATAATCCATTGATGGCGTTGTGAAGAATGAGGATTGATCTCTTTGACAAGATCCAAATCCCATTGATAGAAAGGCTAAAGGTCTCGTGCAACCTGTAAGGTGTGACTAGGTGTGTGATGAAGATTATCATGTTGATGGCATTTCACAAAATGTTTTACATAGTCATAACATTCATGGTTTAGGGTTGGCCAATAATATCCTAGGAAAAGAATACATTTAGCGACAGCTAAGCCACTAAAGTGACCTCCACAAATTTTGTCGTCAACTTCCTTGATGGTGTAGGGGATTTCAGAACTTGTAAGGCATCGTAAGAGAATACCATCAAAGTCATGTTTATAAAGAATACCACCCATTATGACATAGCGAGAGACAATTTTAAGAAAGGCACATTGTCCATTACAAGTAAGATCGGGAGGAAAAATGGAAAGGGAAAGGTAGTCTGCAAACTACTTATACCAAAGGTCATGTGGGTCAGGTGTAATGGTTTTGACGGAGTTGATATCTCAAGATAAATAAGAAGGTGATTGCAACCTTTGTATTGTGACAAATATTTTGGAGTCAGAAGGCGAAGAGGGTATCTAAGAAGCCAGGCAGGCCATGGTATCCAAAAATTTATTAGTAGAATGTGGGGTAGTTTAGAGTTCGTAACAGTTAAAGGTAATCAAAATTATGTCGACATGGTGTTTTTACTTTTAGAGTATTTCATTATGACAATAGTATATACCATTGACTTGGTTTACAACCAGTTTGGAATCACCAAATATATTAATTAATTTAACATCTAGGGTGATGGTAGTTTGAAGGCCTTCTATGAGTGCTTAATATTTGGCAATGTTTTTAGTGCAATCAAAATCTAGTTTGAAAGATAAAGGCATAGTTTCACCATTAAGAGGAATGAGGATAACATTTGTACCACCTCCACACTGACATTTAGAACCATTGAAGAATAAGGTCATTTTATAAATGGTATCGTCCAAAGAGAGGGTAGTAATGGATGTATCTAGAAAATCAAAGTAAGAGGTTTGATCTCTAGAAAGGGGTGCGTCTGCTAGTTGGTCAGCAATGGTTTGGCCCTTGATATATTTTTGGTAGATGAATTCGAGTTCAAGGTCTACAAAAAGCATGATCCAACGTGCAATACATTGATGTTGGTAGGGTTTGGCATACATGTAATGTAAGGGGTCGGTGTTAGTGATGACAAATATTTTGTGGTTAAGTAATGATGAAGTTTAGTGGCGACAAAAACTAAGGCTAAGAAAAAAAAATCGGCATGGGTATACCTAGTTTCATAGTCCAAAATGGTATGGATTATGTAATAAACCACTTTCTCCCTGTGTTACTCATCGCGATGAGTGAGCATGGCACCTAAGGAATGATCAGTAGCAGAAATGTATAGGTAACATGGTTGGTTGTCTTTATGGGGAATGAGCACTGGTGGTTGAAGAAGGTATTGTTTTAAGGCATCAAAGGCTTTATGGCATTCATCATCCCATTTGAAGGAAACGTCCTTTTTTGAGGAGATGATGAAATGGTTGGTAGTAGTCAGAAAGTTGTAAAATAAACCAATGAATAGATTACAATTTACCTTGCAAACTTTGAAGTTGATGAATATTAGTAGGTGGAGGAATTTTTAGAATAGCCTTTACTTTAGCAGGATCAACTTCTATTCCATGCAAAGAAATGATGAAACCAAGGATTTTTCCTGAGAGCACCATGAAGACACAAGTCTTAGGTTGAAGGTGAACACAATACTTGATGAGGTGGTCAAAGATGACCTTAAGGACTATAAGGTGTTTGGCCTAACATTTGGATTTGGCAAGAAGATCATCTACATAATCTTCCAATATGTGATGCATTATGTCATGGAAGATATAAGTCATATCCTGTTGATATGTAGCACCTGCGTTTTTAAGGCCAAAAGGCATGACTCGATAGAAAAAGTCCCCCAAGGAGTGATGAAGGTATTTTTGTGTTGATCCTTCAAAGAGTGAGTAATATTTGATTATAACCTGAGAAACCATCCATGATCGATAACATCTCATGACCGGCGGTGAGATCAACTAGCTAGTCAATACCTAGTAGAGGAAAGTCATCTTTGGGGCAAGCTAAGTTGAGGTTATGGAAATCCATACAAATGTGAATTCCCCCTATTTCTTTTGTGACATGAATGATATTAGAAATCCATTGGGGGTAGTCAATGGGTAGGATGAAGGAAACTGAGATAAGGTGTTGAAGTTCCTCTTTGACAAGAAGGGAAATGCGAGGATGCATTTTCCGTAGCTTTTGTTTTATGGTTTTGGCTTCATTAATGGTTATGATATTAAGGACCACAATGTTTGGGTCAATACCAGGCATATCAGCATAGGACCAAGAAAAATCGTTGCTATGGTCCCGGACAAAAGAAGTAAAAGCTTCCTATTCAGCAGCATCTAAAGATTGGCCTATCTTTAGAATGTGTGGGTCGTCCTGTGTGTTAATGTTGATTTCAATGGTCTATTCATTCAACATGGTTTGTGTTTCAGAAGGAAATGACCTGTGAATATAAGAATATCCCAAACCAAGGTAGGTGAGGATAGACTCATCATCCTGACATTGAATGACATTAATAGAAGGTGTATAGTCATCGATCATGTTAGGATATAGGAAGGGAAGAGAATAAGGAGCCTTGCCATCACATTGATAAGTTAGAGGTCCCAAGGAAATTATGTTCACGAAAAAAAAATGTTAGGAGGAATAGATTTTGGATCTATGGACTCCATAGGTGAAGGTGGTGACGTTGGTGAATGGGGTGGAGAAATGTTTTTCTTCCTTAATGAGGTCGATGCGAGCCTTATTGGAAGATGGTGTAGAAAATCCAATGCCATTGTGATCTTTGTGTTTACAGGTGGTACATGGGATGACAGTATGATGGCCTTGTTCATAAAAACCAAAGCCAAATCCTTTCCATGTGCAGCGGTGAAGGAAAGTGTGGGTGAAGTGGCAGTTAGTGAGAGATTGGAGGTCAGATGAAAAGGGTCGTGTTTGGGATGGAGTTTCAGGTGAATAGGTGGCAGTATCAAGTCCCCCATACGTTAAGTTGGTGTGAAGGTGGGGAGGACCATAAGGGAAGACCTCTCCTATGTGATAGTCATAACGAGGATGTTGGCGTAGGTTTCCATACTCTTGCGTAGAGTGAGGAATGTGTTGATATTGTAGAGGGGGTACTCAACCAAGAGTGAGTCATTAAAAAACACCTTCTAAGGGATTGGTAGTAGTTATGTGGGTAGCAGGGATAGATGAATTACTAAGCGATTAGGAAAGAGGGGTATCGGTTGGTTGGGAAGTAGATGGGCCAGCTGTAGAGGCTGTGGTAATAGTAGGAATAGAAGAGTTAGGTGTGGGAGAGGTGGTGGCAACATTGGTTGATGGGGCCATGGGTGAAGGAGAAGTGGGGTGTAGTGTACATGCCTTAACATGTACAAGGACACATTAGGTTAGGTAACATGTTATAGTTTTGAATGGTGATGGGTCAGCTTGGATGGTATAGTTATGCCCTTCATGTTTGAATTTTACACAACAGTGTAAAGTTGAAGGAACACAACCCATGAAGTGAATCCAAGGTCGTTCAAGCAACAGGTTATACTATAATTCCCCCTCTAAGATGTAGAAAAATTCTGGGATGGTGCGAGGGCCTACGCGAACGTGAAGAATAATGGTGCCAAGGGTGGAGGTGATGGTGTCATTGAACAGGAGAACAACATAATAGGTTTTTATGCATGGAATTTGAAGGGATGTGCATTTTATCGTACATGTGGGAGGAGATGATGTTGATGTTAGCACCACCATTGATCATAACTTGTCATGCGCATATGTTATTGATATAAATGGAGATGAAAAGGGCGGGATCAGGGTCATCTGATTGGAGAGGTACAATCTCCTCATCAGAGAAACTGAGGGCAGCTACTTGATGAGTGGCCATGGGGGTAGAAGAAGGAAATGATTTAGTAAGCAAGGCCACATGGTGAGGGGTAATAACAAAGGCCACTGGTGTGGGGTCATTAGGTAAGACCTTGATGGATTGCAAAACCTCCATAAGGTCTTGTTGATGAGTTTCAGAGGTTTGGACGAGATCGTATACAAAGAAATTTTTAGAGGGGATTGATGTAATTGTTTTATCATTGTACGATGGGTGACCCCATCAAAAATAGGGTATGCAGGTCCTCGAATGGTGATTTTGGGCATGGGTGCAAGTGGTATATTGGGAATGGGATTGGTTGATGGACTAGTTACTTTTTCTTTTCCTTTTTCCTTTTGGGCATGGGTGGCAACTTGGACCATGTTAATCTGAGGAAAGGAGGTAGATGGAGAAGGTATGTCAAGAGTAGTGTAACGACATGATGGGAAAAAAATTAATGTGGGGTAAGAGCCTTACAAAATGAGTAGGGCACACTCGCATTTTGGTGGTGGTTTGGCCAACTCTCTGATATATACCATGTTGATATAAAATTTTGGAGGTGGAAAAAAGGGTTGTGGGGATATGGAGACATAGGTTGTTGAAGAAGCAAGGGATGAGGGTGTGTGGTGACAGGTGAAGGTGGAAAAAATTCCTCATCAAGAAGATCATCGTTGTCAAAATTTTCTTCAGGAGGACATAATTGGAGGAGAATGGTTTTGAGAGCCTTACAACCTTCTACATCATGTCCTGACACACAATGGTAGGAACAAATTTTAGTTTCATCAAACCCTTTTGGTTTGGGTTTGAGGGGGTTGTAAGGTCGAAGTGGTAGTAATGTGATGATTGAGGTTTCTAAGAGGTTGGCTAGAATTTTGGCGTAGGACCCTGCCAATGGATCATAATGGAAAGTGAGAGTGGGTCTGGGTAAAGGTGTGGATGATTGTGAGGTAAGAGGCATTATAGGAGGGGGAATGGGTTGGACCATTAGTTTGGTAGGTGGTACTATCTTAGGTTTTGATACTATCTACTTGGGTAAAGGTGTGGTAGAAGAACTAGCAATGGTAGGTGTTGTTTACTTAACTACCCTATTGGAGGGTAGTGGGTTCTTGTCTTTGGATTGCACCTTCTTGGGTAAAGGTGAAATGGGAATACGTGATGTAGAAGGGAAAGTAGACAGTGGAAGAGGATGGGTTACCCATGGGGATAATAGATTTACAGTGGAAGTGGTTGGTAGAGGCTGGGTGGACAGTATGGGTTGAAGTCATATAGGAAAAGTTGGGGTTATAGTAACTGGTGGAGGTATAGGTGGTAAGAAGTGTACAAGTGAGGGAAAGGGTTTTTGTTGTGTAGGTAAATGAGGTGTAGCAAAGGATCATGATGAAGTAGTAGGATTTCTTAGCTTTTGATTTTCCTTGGGTAGGAATTTGTATGGCCAAGGTTTATGGGTGAGGTCCTAGGATGGACGAAAGGGTGAGGAGGTGACAAAGGTGTGGTAGGTGAAATTGGTGTATGTGTCCTAGAAGGTTGGGTCTTCCTTTTAGGTGGAGGAGAAATTTTGGTGTGGGTTTTGGAAGACGTGGATAAATCCAATTTGATGCGTGGATGGGTAAGGCTTGACGTCAACATGACACCCAAGGTAGTGATGGGTCTAGATATGGGTGAGGATGTAGGTGTGGGTAGGTTCTTAGGCATAGGAATGGTTTTAGTTATGGGTAAATGTTCAGATGTAGGTAAAGGTGATGAAGAAGAGGTCATTTTGACAGGTATGGTCAGGGTTGATCTGGTTGCTGAAAATACCTTTGAATAGATCATGGAGGTATCTTCGGAAACATTTGCATTTGAGTCGAAAAGGGGAGCCGAAGACATCCCCAAAGCATGGAATTATCCATGTAATCTAAGTGATCGACCAGTCATGAAAATGGGATTTCTATAAGAGGAGATGTAGTTGGTTTGGTGGCAATCCCTATAAAATATGTCTGTGAGACAGGGAATTGGTTAGCCTCAGACTTTGTGGGTAAAAGAGCTGAGATCAGGTCAATGGGATCCTGGAATGCTGATGGAGAATTTTCCCCAGGTAGTGGCATGTCTGAAGAGTCTCCCATGGGTAGGAGAGATGGTAGGTGGGGTGAGGTATACTTCTCTTTTGGTGGAGGAGAATGATGATGATTCTCCTGTGGGTGGGAGAGTTAATACTGTTGATTTTTTGGTAGGTTGCGGGGTAGATGGTGAAACAACATCAATAGAAATCATGGATTCCCCCATGGTGTAGGGGGAGATGAAGGTGACTCCTCTGAGGGTGAAGGAGTGGAAGAGGTATGCTCCTCCATGGGTAGAGGAGCTCATGCCATAATTTCCTCGATAGACAAAATAGGTGGCAATTGAGGAGCGGTTGATACGATATCAAAAATAGTGTGGAATTCTCAAACATTACTGTCATTGGTTGAAGGTTCACTATTTTTATTAGATGATGGTGTATGGTTAGGGAATGAATTCTTAAAGATATGCAAGTTTTGATTTGCTGGTGCATTCAGGTTGTCCACGACGAGGTCTCCATTATCTAACATCTCCTAGATAATGTTCTTGAAATTATGCAATTACCATCACTATGGCCTTTGACGTGATGATAATTACAATAGTCATGTTCCTTATACCATGCAGGTATAGGACAGAGTGGGATCAAAACTAGTATGAGGTTTTACAGGAGGAAGTATCAATGGCTCCATCTTTAAGAAGCTTTTCCAAGACTGAAGAATAGGGTTATCCAATTGGAGTGTACTTTCATTGTTCCTACCGGAACTGAAAATTCTGAATAGGGGAAAGATTGGAGGAAGGTTTGGCTTGATTAGATGGATGAGATGGAATAGCTTTGAGAACTACCACATTGGAAGATCCTTTAGATTTTGATTAATTATTTTGGGGTTTTGAAGACAGAGAAGAATCATTTGATTTGAATGGGGCATTCTTGTTTCACAATTGGATTTTCTTTTCTTCAATGGCACAAATTTCCAGTTTTTCGTGCCATGGTGAATGCTTCATTGAAGGTACTGAAGGTTTGTACCTGTATAGTTGGTGAGATGTGTCTAGCACAAGCTCTAGTGAACAACTTTATAAGTTCAGTTGAGGTAACTGTAATGTTAATTGGTTGATAAGACTTCACCAGTGAGAAATGAAATCTGTAATAGATTCGTCGTCATACTGTCATGTCGAATATAGGTCAGTCATGGTGACTTTTTTGACTACATTGATTGAGAAGTGGTCTAGGAATGCTTGAGCCACTTGGTTAAAGGAGTATATGGAATCTCTAGGTAAACTGTTGTACCAATCTAAGGTAGGTCTTGTTAGGGACATGGAGAATGTTCATAGGAGTAAAGCATCATCATGGGAAATTAGATAGCACCCATGTTTGAATGACCACAAGTGTTGTTACGGGTCTTCTTTACTATTGAACACGGTTGAACTTGGGAATTTCCCAATGCATGGGGTATGGGTGAATAGGAATAGATGGATGAATAGGCTCATTACATATTTCGTCATAAGTTAAGGAGTTGTGAGAGCCGAAAACTGATGCTTCTAATGTCTACATCTTTTCCATCATCATCCTAATGAGGTCATTGGTGGGTTATGAGGAATGGGATGCCTCCTATAGTAAAGGGAGGTTGATGATGGGTGTATGACGTGGATGGCATCCCAGTACATAGGGGTGCTGAATATGAAAATTATGAAGGGGGGATAGATACAGGTGGAAGATACCCTGAATACGTGATATACGATATTGGGTGGTTGTTGGTGATGCATGAAAATAGGTGGGGTAGTTGTAATGACTCTCGTGGTAATCGAGGGTAGAGATTGGGGGATAGAAAGGACTAGGTTTTGAAATGAGGTGTGGGTTTCCAACACCAAGGGTGGTTGTGATGTAATTGGTATATATGAGGAAAAGGGGGAATATGGGGCCATGCTCAAGGTGGTTGGTGAAGGGATGGACAACACCACGGGTGTAATAGACATCATTGGTGTATTAGTTATAACGGATGTGGGGCCCAATTGAGATACCATAGGGGTAGGGTAGATGAAGGAAATGTTGAGCTAGTGGTAACCAACATGAAAGTGGGGGCAAGGACAGGAGGAATAGATATGGGCATGTCATATACTAGTTGTCCTGAGGAGTCTTGGGTAGATGAGTGGGAAAGATAGTATTGTAAGGCCATGGGATTCTGGTCAAGGAGTCTTGTGAAACTCCTCATCACCGATAGAAATGGTGATCGGTTGAGTTGGATCCATAGGCGACAGGATGGAAGGCTATGATGGGCTAGGTGGGAGTGGCTGAAGGACTAGCATGAAATATAAGGGCATTGGCTTGGTTGTGAGTCAACACCATGTGAATTAGAGTGTATCAGGTTAATTGTATTCTTTAAATGACATAGAAAACAACAGGAATGGAAAAGAATAGATACTAGTAGGTGGACTTGGTCAATGTTTCAATTAAAAATCAAAATAGGGAAATTGACACCAGTTAAGGTGACCGATGGTGGTTAGAGGGGACCGATGATGGTTACAGTAACCGATACCAGTTACTATGGGAAAACACCAATTTGAGAAAATGAAGTAGAGCTGATGAAAATGAAATGGGGAAACTGTACTTGACAGTGATATCAGAATGTTGGGAATATGATGATGTCTTGAGGACTACAAATAGAAAAGAGAAGGTGATGAAAGTTTTTTTGGGTAAAATAACCAAAAGATCTGGTAACTGACACCGGTCAGGTAAACAGATGATGGTCAAATGGGAACCGATGATGGTCGTTGGACTGACACTAGTTACTGTGAAATCTGAAGAAGTGAAGAAAAATGGATTTTGTAAATTAAATCAGATGAAGAATCAATCCAGAAATATGAGAATGATAATATGATTCCCTGAAACACTCAGAAATAGTCATAATTCTCCAACTATGGTGATGGAGTGTGAAAGAAAGAATAAAATGAAGAAACGTAATCCTCGCAATTCAGGAAGAAAGCTAAGAAAAACATGTAATCCTATGAGTGAATTTTATGTTACTTTAGCTTATGCTATTTGAGACTCACTTGTGAATTTAGAACAGACATTTTTTGGTTAGGAAGGCATCCTATGAAGAGGCAATATAAAGGGGAGGTTTCAAGTTATGTTTTGGTAGGGGAGGTCCTTTCTCTAAGGTATGACTAGACAGAGAAACCAATTGGGCACCAACAGTCAATCCTCTGATCATGTGATCATTAACAACTTCTTCCAGGTAAGGTGTTGTTTAAGAAGATGTAAAAATTTTGATTTGTGCAGTTTGGAAAAGAGAGAGAAGAGAGAAAGTGCTTTCTATGATTCAATTTTGTCAACCATCAGCTGGGCATGACTTCCAATGTATAGGTTTCCCTTAGTTTTAAATGTGAGCAATAATGCAGCATACAAAGATGAAATGCAAAAAAAATTATAACCCAAATCGATAATTATATTTGATGTAGCAAGTGATGAATAGGAGAGAGCATGATTTTTACTAATGCAGAAAGAAAGAAGAATGATTCTTTTCAAATGCAACAAAAGAAATGTTTCATTTAGAGAAATTAGAAAGAAGGAGAAAATTACTAGAATAGAAGATTTAGTGAATAAAAATTTAGAAAGGAAACACACAAGATGCAACCTATATGAATAGAAAGGAACCCATAAACGAGGGTCCCATTGGATGGTAGAGTGTGCGCGTTTTGATTTCCTGATCCAATCCTGATTTCGAGAACTTCCTTTTTGCTAGGAGGAACTACCTGTAAATGTAAAACAAGACCACAAGAGGAATATTAAACAATATCTGTTAGTGGACTGCCTAGCATATGCTAGATCCGGGAAGTGTGATACTTCCTAGATGGTTATCAATCCACTATTTAATACAATTTAATGTAAGAAATAACATAAGAAAATAACATCCTATTGTAGTTGATATGATTTAATACAATTTAATGTAAGAAATAACATCCTATTTAATGTAAGAAATAACATTAGTAAATACAATAAGTAAATCTAATCTAACAGGTAAGGTTATGATCAAATCTAGAGATTGGGTAGGTAGCCAAGGTGACTGGAACAGGTCAGGATCAAGTTTTGGATGGTTTGGGCTATTTGGGTGAAGGTTATTAGGTTATTGTTATAAGAAAAATTACTAGATATAGAGACCGATGTCGGTCTAATATGACCAATTCTGGTTGAGAGGAAACCAGTGACGGTTTAGGTTAACCGGAGTCAGTAGGGGAAAACTGATAGAAACTCAATGAAACTTGGTTTTGGAGATTCTTTGTGATTGCATAGAGAATGGAAGAATGAGGGTTAGGTTCCCAAAGAAGCTGATAATGCTCAGAGATACATATGGAGTCATGTATGGGGAGCTAGGAGGTTATAGGTGGTTAGGTGGATGGATTGACATGAAGGTGGGAAATGATGGGATACAAAGGAGACTAGGAGTCTCAAACAGAGATAAAGAAACTGATCTAAATAAGTATGCAAAGATGTATATCCAAATGAACTTACTTGTATTTGCAGACCTGGGTGGTTGAATGGGGGTGATGGTTGATCTATGCAACTGGTGGTCAGTTTCCGTGGCAGTGCTTCCTAGAAACGTTACCATGAATGTTTAAACTTCATATCAGTCTTGGTGTTGATTTAGGATGTCTGGATGTGCGAGAGGGCTCTAGTTCATGCTTACATGTAAATATATCTCTCTCCAAACTCAAATAATTCTTCCAACCTCTGGAACAAGGTTTACCAAAGTGAATATATGGTAACCGACTGACGGTTTAGGTTAACCGGTGTCGATTTAGGGTTAACCGGCATCATTTAAGGCATGAAATCCTAGGTTGCCAAAATAGCAAATATTGGCTATCTTTTTGGTTAGTTTTGTCCATTGTTTTGGGTCTAAAATGGTATTTCTCCATGTAAGTAACTGGGCATGCTATTAGATAAAGAATAGGCATGTAGTGTTAAAGTTATGACCAAGTCTCAGTTAGTTATGGTAAGTAAAGATTGAGTCCTAGTTAGAATGAACATGCTAACAATAGGTCCATGATGAGTTGTCTAGGTGATGTGGCTAGGTGAGGTGGTCAAGTGAGGACATTAATTAAATTGATTAAAGTAATTAATTCAATTAATCATGTGCACTATGGGATATGAATATGTAAGGTATGGTTTATTTAATTAATGGGGCTATGAGGGTGGTACGTCCTAATTATGGTGTCTACAGATATAGATATGAAGTGATAAGATGTACCTTCCTAGAACGTGAAATGGTTAACATATGTAGGTTTTTCAGGAGAGTAGCTTTCTCCGTTTAACCATTTCACAGAGAAATTTCCCAACTATACATTTCTTTTAGATGTAAACTAATCGATGTGGGAAGTTTTCTCTTATGGGAAAGTTGATCGATGTGGGAAGCTTTCCTATGATGCTTTTGATATTTAATTTTTTGAAGGTTGACCGATGTGGGAATCATTTTTTATATGGGTATTCATCCTTCAAGGGAGCTATCTATAATTATTGACTTTTGATTTTTTTGATTTTTACAGATATTCATCCTTCGAGGGATTGGTCTATGATTTTAAATAGGTAGTTGTCCTTCGAGGTATCAATCTTCTTTTATTTTTTATTACTTGAATAGCTATCCTTTGAGAGATCATTATATTATTTTGATAGGATGCATCCACATATATTTTTGACTATCTTTGAATCTTAGGGAAAAACCTTAATAGACCATTCTAAGGAGGGGAAGAAATTTGTGGACAAATTACACATATATTCCTCATGACATGCATTTGGTTGGTAGAAAAGGTGGATGGATGTAATTATCGCAGGGTTCCTACTAAGGAGGAACTTGTCCATGTGAAATATGTGATGAACTGAGCCATGGTGCTCATCTTTAAGGATTTGAGGATAGTCATGAAAAACCACATGCTTTCGAATCATTATGATGATAATATGGTTGGTTGATGGTGGGATAAGATATTTGATGTGACTACTATCATGACGATCGATATGTTAACAGTACAAAGGTCATAAGTTCAAGGCATTCAAAGGTTACTTTTCAAGTGTACCATCAAGGAAGGCTAGATGATAATCTCCAGACCAATGCTATATGGACCAATCCAGTTAGGGGTAAACTTTCCATGTTTACTTCTTTATAGAGTAGCAAAATTTTTACTAGATTGAGAGGATAGGATTTTGTGAAGTTGTTCTAGGGGGATGCAAGTTGAAACTTCTAAAGTCTCATTAGAGAGGATACCCCCTAGTGTGGTGATGTGAGCTAGAGATAACATGCGTTGAAAGGAACGATGTATTTCCTCTTGGGATGATGAAATTTTTATGTTAATTGATTGCGTATATGGTAAATAAAGGAGGGTGTGTAACCTTTGATAAAATACCTGTTGATGATTGTGATCAAGTATGAGAGGATGATTGATGAGGAGGGGTAGATGACGAGGCTTTGATTTTTCCTTTTCTTTATGTATGAAAATTTTTGATTCACAAAAGTGGGTGAATCGTACTGATTTGAGATAAAGGACCATCAATGGAAGGTGATGAGAAGACGTATGAGAAATATTTTTCGAGATCTAATTGAGGGTGAATCCCTTGACCTACAGAGGTCATTGTAGATACTTTTAGTGACTTGGGTGTAGATCTTGATGAGATTGAGGGACATTCAATGGAAGGTGTTAAAAAGATGCTCAGAAGAGGTTTGTTAATACTAGATTGAGGATGTCCCCCTTGACCTACAGATGTCATTGTAGACACTGAAAAGGGTGGACTTGTAGATGATATCAATGATGGCTTACTATGGTCTTCTTTTGGGAGAATACCAATGAGAAGGAAGAGTCACTGGATTATGCCTTTAAGCACTTTAAAACTCTTTATGTTATGACATGGGATTCAATGGTAGGCACAGGTTTTATTTTGACCATACCAGACACGTTTCCATTTATGTGGATTGGGTGTTTTGATAGGTGGTAATGTGATAAGAGAAGCCTGTATAAGCCTTTCAAGGATTTCAATGTAAGTACCTTTATGGGATTTGGATTAAAGGATTTTTCTTTTGATTTTGATTTACGAGAATGCTTGGTAAGACGTGTCTTATTTTTGGATGTGAGTGGATGGGTGGATTCTGTATGTTGTTGAAACATCATAGGGGTGTTGTGAGGTTGATAAGAGAGAGGATAAGATCCATGGATGGGATAGGATTTGGGATTGATAAAATTAGATGATGGATGAGGTCTCAAGATAGACGAGGAGGGACATATTATGGATGAGATAGGGTTTGACTGTGTGACATTATGTCAATATAAAGAATGGGGGCACAAAATAGATGATGAGAGTGGAATTGTAGATGTGATAGATTTAGATTTTGATAAAGGACGAGGTCTCATAATGGATGGTAAAGTTAAGACCCTGAATGATGTGTGTTTTGATTTTGTAATGTCATCCTTAGGTAAAGAATATGGTCTTATGACAGATGATGAGGATGAGGTCATGGATGTGACAAGTTTCAATTTTTTAATGTTTGTTTTAGATAGAGGAGAGGGTATCACTTCAGATGACAAGGGTGAGGTTGTGGATGTGCTAGGATTTAATTATATAGTGTTTAATTCATGATGATGTTCCAGAGTGGATAACAAGTGAGGAGTCGGGGATAGGATTGGGTATAATTCAGATGAAGGAGATGTTATCTCCAAACATGATTGAGATGGATTACATTTATGAAGGATACCTGAGTCTGTGATTGGTTTGAAGGATGGTTAGATGTCGATATATTTGATTATAGGTGCCAGTTTTTTAATGGTATTTGAGGTGGATTCTAAATGCTACAAGGAGGTAGTGGGTGATTGGATAGTAAGAAAAGGTGATGTCAATGCATGAGGATTATCGAAAAGAGGATCCAAGGGCTTTGAGTCTTCAAGGGGAAGCGTTGGTGATGAAAGGCTATCCTCATGGGGAAGATCATATGTAATAGTATTGATGATGTGACTCGAAGGATGTGTAACATCTATGTGGACTGAATCGAATGAGGATGTTTGATCAGAAAGATAGGAAATGGAAATATGTGCGTTATATATGAAGACCTATGGGAATCATATTGGACATGTGTAGATTGAGGATCGGGATGGCCTTCTTCAAGGGCTTGCATTTCTAACTTTCTAGCCATGGTGAAGGCTTCATCAAAATCCTATAATGTGTGGATCTAGAGGGTAGATGAGAAGTGATGGGAACATGATCAAGAAAACAACTCCATTAGATCTGATTGAGGTAGTAAGAAGGTCAATTGATTGATAATGTTTTTCCACCTAGTGATAAATTCAAAAATGGATTCATTTTTGGATTGTTTGATAGTAGAAAGGTCAGCAATGGTGATTTTGTGAGTAACATTGATAGATAAGTTCTTGAGAAATAACAGGGTTAGCTGTGTGAAAGATAATAAAGATTTTTAAGGGAGGAAGTTGTACCAATCTAAGGAAATTCCTCTCGGTGATATAGGAAATTTTATAAGCATGAGATTTTGATCATGTATGATGAGATAACACGAGTGTATAAAGGCTAATATGTGTTGTTAAGGATCCTCCTGGCCTTGGAACATGGTAAATTCAGTTAATTACCAATACAAAGGATAAGTCTTATATGGTACTGACAGATAAATGGGTTGATTACAAACAAGATCATAAGTGAGGACATGTTTGGTTCTCATAGTAGCAGCTTCCAAATTTTCTAATATATTCAATGAAGCTTATATGGGATCGTTTTTAGGATTAGGCATGAGGGAATTAACATGTGAGTGTGACTATGAATGTGGTTGAGTTAATTTATGATAGTGGAGAGTATGAGGGTTCTGTTATGGATGGGCGTGATGTGGGGGTTGATAAGGGGTATCCTGAGAAGGTATTGATTGAAAAGTAGGTTATGATAAAGGGATGTTGGGAGATGTGTAGGGATGATGGATATGATATTATTGTTGGCTGAGAAGGGTTGATTGGGCCTGAGTAGGGATATGTGTATTGGCTTAGGATGTCTGAGGTATTGAGAAAGGCATTGAATTTGAGATAGATTAATTAGATAAAAGATGGGGGATGTTAAGATTCTGATGATAGTATGATGAGGGAGGGGATGCAAAGAGGATTTATTGATGGGATAAACTTGGCATGGGCTGAGGAGTGATAGTTTGGACATAGTCTGGGTGTAAAGGATAGCCATAGAGTTGTTGTATGGGGTTGTTCTAGGGTTCTAGGATTGGGTGAAAGGTAGAGGTTCCATAGGGGACAAAAGATAATCTGGAATAGCTCTGGGGAAGATGTCTAATGATAAGCGAAGTTGAGTGAGACATGATAGGTTGATGAGATTGATAAGGATTATGATCATGTGTAGGGGATGCTTTGAAATTGATTGGTATGAAAAGGTGTATAGGCATTGGATGAAGCAACCGAAGATGATTGTACAAAATGATGTATAAGCGGGTACAATAATATGCTGATGTAGAGGGTTGATCTATATTAAATGATAGTTAACTGATGATGATACAAAAAATCCCTAAGAGAGCTACAAATGTAATAGACAAGTCAAGCATAAGAAATTTTAATTATCTTGATTTAGAATTTAGATGTGAAGGAAAGAGGCTGTAGAGGGAGCCTGATGATATGATCGTTCTAAGGCTAGTTTTAGGTAATTCTTAAAGGCTAGAGTCCTTGATATACCTGAAGTTACGTGAGGTCCAAATCTATGCTGGTGCTCAGTACAGGTCCTGGTGTTGGGGCCCTACCCCCTCACTTCACAGTCCCACAATGCAATAAAGGGAGCCAAGTTGCTTAGCCAATATACCAACAACCAGTTATGTATACTCGGCCACAGCACCAAGTCGAATTCCCTGTTAGGTGATGCAATCTCAATAGTTTCACCTAGGTAGAAAATGTTTTGATGCAAGTTTATGTTTGATGTGATTTGGCTGTGTGTGAGGGAGATTAAGTGCATGCAATCTATTAACCTCCTAATTAAACTATGTGATCAAGCAGGATGAAAGGTTATTTTTAATCCCAAAGGAATGATTGATTTCGATTGAGAATAAGAAAACAAGAATGCAACGCTTTGAAAATATAAAGAAAAGAAGAAAAATCACCTATAGAAATGCTTCCTTTTTAAAAATTTTAGCACAACAATAGCATACAACAAGAAAAAGCCCCCAGAGCAGAAACCTGCAAAAGGGTTAGCAGAAGACAGAAACAACAAGAGAAAATTATGTTAGGGGATGACTGACTGAGTAATCAGAAGTAGTCATAGAGATCATCGACGATTAACAAGAATCACTGGTGATTTACCTCCAATCGCAGGTGGTTTGACTTGAATCGCTGGCGATTACAGAGCATAAGGCGTAAAAAATGAATGAAAAAATTAAATTAAATGAAATAAAAAGGGACTAAGGATCCCTTCATGACATGCTAGAATGTACCAGAGAAGTTTTTTCTTTCCTGCCTTAACTTAATGAAGTGAAATAACAAAAACAAAATTGACCTCAGAAAGACAACAGGGTTTATCTGATACCCACAATGATTTCTGAATGCTAATGATGATGGTTGATTCAATGTTGACAAGGATCCGAAGCATGGGAACAAAGTTGCTTCCTTCTAACAGTGGGATAGGTTACTTGCAAATACAAAAAACACTAAGAAAAATATGGGGTTAGATAGATATATGGTGGATTAATCCCAGCAAAGGCCAGTCCCTGAGAAGTCAATGGAATTCCTTGCAAGGATGTCAATCACACGTTCAAGAAATTAATCTGATAATGATAAGATAAAATGATGAAACATATGATATAACCTACAATGTGAAGGCAAATGGACCTAATTCAGTCCAAAGCTATATGATGGTCTTGATGGTGATTCCTAATCCAAAAGGAGTATAGGAATCACAAAATGGCTCAAAAGAGCAAGGATGTAGATAGCTGTGTACTCACAAAGGTGAGCAATTTTACTGATAGATTTGATTTCGATAATTGACAAAGTGTTAAAGATGGCTCAAAGGAGATTGATATGAGTTTGGACAAACACCTTACAAAGGTCATAATAGTAATAGGTGATGAGATCTGGATGTCTAGAAAGATGAGCTTAAGAGGGTCATATCATCTGATAGACATGGATCGTACCAGCTGATTAAGGCCGAATCGCCATGCGAATGGGGCCGATCATCAATGATTGAGAGGAAATCAATAGCTATTGATTGCTGCGGAAGATGTACATGTTGATAATAGAATGAGATAAATTTGACTGAAGCTTGTAAACGATAAGTAAATGAGGTAATAATTATAAATGGGAAGGTACTTACCTTGTCTGTGCTGATAAATGAAGGACAAGAAGATGACATTACCCGAGAGAGGGAAATTCTAGATGCATAAATATTATTGAGATTGTTGCTTGGATGTTTGAGTGACCTCCTAAGGTTAAAGAAGAGATGATTAGTGTCTTGGAATGTTGTTGTGATGAATCTGACTTTATAAGAAGGTTATGATACCACAAGATTACAATGTGAAGTCCTTAAAGCGTTGTCCAGTCTGACAAGACGAGACTGGAATAAGCATTGTTGAGACTAAGTTTACAAGACTATCAGCTAGCTTGAGAATGAAGGGTCTAAAACTCATTCATATAGGATTGCCATCATCGACCAAAGAGAATCATGGGCATGATTGGGAGAATCGCCAGCGATCCAGGATTTATGAGGAAAATTTTGAAACCACTTCCTAAATCAAGGTTTTTGTATGTTTTGATGAAGGGTGTTTGTTGGAAATATGTTATGCAGGCTAGGGAGGTTGTTAAATGGTTAAAAAGTTGTTTATTTTGTTTTTTCTTATTTAATTTTGGTTTCTAAGTGGTTTGAGTGGTTTAAGAAGGGGTAAAATAGGATTTTACAGTTGTAGAATGATATTTACAGGGATTAAATATAATGGGGAGAAATAAGTCTTAGGATAGGGATTTAATGTATAATATGATAATGATGTGATAATGAAGTGGTGCTAGTGGATGCGTACACGGGGATTAGCAGTGCTAATTTTAGGTGTCTATAATGCGACATAGAGATGAAGTATATGTGACTCTGTATCCTAAGAATATATCACGAAAAGATGAATAGAAAGGAGTGGTGATTTAGCCTAAAGCATATACCACTAAACAATGTAAGTAAAAACAAGGATGTAGTCTATCACGAGATGATGCTGGAAGAAGTGACCCTATAGCTTATATCTTATATCACTAACATTAGGTATGTCACATGAGAAAAATAAGATTGAATGATAAACATGTGAGTGTGATGTGGCCAACTTCTGATGTATGACCTCAACAGTCTAGTATGGACCACGAAACTAGAGTGTGTCATCAGGTAGTGAGTGTAGCGCAAAAAATTGAATATGAAAAATGTGTTCTATGTGTGGTAGGATGAACATTATGTAATGCAGTATGTGTAAATGACCTAAGATGTGTAGCATATTAGATGTAAGATGTGAGATGTAAAATTTAGTGTGAAGGATGTATAATGTAAGACATGATGTGTATGATGTGTGAAAAACCCGCAATGTGTGATAGTTATGGCGTACTTTATGATTCATGTGTAGAACATGTAGGATAATGTATTGATCATAGAATGTAAAGTGTAGGAAGATGTGAAATGTGCATAACCTATAATGTAGTGTGTAATGTGTAGGTGATGTAAGATCATGTGATCATATGTAGTGCCTAAGATGTAGTAAATATTCTGTAGTGTGTGGGGTCCATGTGTAGAGAATTCCCTCAACAATCAAGTGTGAACTGAAGCACAAGAGTGTGTTATCTGTAAATGATTCGATAGAATGTACTAGATGAATCGATAGAGCACATGAAGAGAGGTTCTTATTGTAACAAATCCCTCAACAGTCATGTCAAAACCATAAGAACATGAGTGCATCATTGGGAGGTAAGGTGATAGAAATAACCTACCAAATACTGAGGCAGTGTGAAGTGGTGGAAGCATGTAGAATGAAAGCAATGTGAGCATATGAACCAAACCGAATGTCATGTGGAGCGGTGGTGGGAGGTACAAATACCAATGGTTGTGGAAGCCAATGTAAAGTAGTATCATGATGTGATTAATGAGATGGATGAGGTGGATGATATGTTGCAGCAATGGATGGATGCGATGGAGAGAGCACATGAGTGACGACTTATGGCGATGGAAAAATAATGACCTTAGCACTAGAAGGAGGAGATATCTCAACTAGAGTAATAGCTTGGAGAGAAAGGAGAGGAGATATGGACCAATCACATAAGAGAGAAGCAAAGGAGATGATGCCCTTCTCCTATAATTGTTGTAAGTTATCATAAAGGGCGAAGTAATCATTATCCCTATAACCATTTATACTGTGACAATTACAATAGGGTCAATCATGCTGACATTGAAAATGATGTTGTGGATGATGTTGATTAGAAGGTAAGTGAATTAAACGCTCATTGAGAAAATCATTCAACACATCATGTGGTTGAGCATGATGAGAGAAATGCAATGGCTCACATGAAATAGGTGTAGAAGATTGAGGTGTATCCTGTCACATAGTAGAAGAAGAAGGACTCTTTTGCGATGTAGTAGGCTAAGCCTTCTTATGAGGAGGAGATGGAGATTTTGTAAGACATTCAAACAATTGCAATAGCAAAGAACTAGACGATGCAGTAGTAGTAACAATAGGAGGAGGATTTATAATATGTGTAGCAATGAGGTCTTGTTCTAGATCAGTGACTCTATATCGTAGAATTGGGAATGATTCACATGTGTTGTATTGTAACCTTTGTTGTAGTGTGGGAATCAAACCATGAAAAAGGATAAATTACTTCTCTATATTGATAGGTAGGATTTATAATATGTGTAGCAATGAGGTCTTGTTCTAGATCAGTGACTCTATATCATAGAATTGGGAATGATTCACATGTGTTGTATTGTAACCTTTGTTGTAGTGCGGGAATCAAACCATGATAAAAGATAAATTACTTCTCTATATCGATAGGTTGAAAGACTAATTGGTGCATACAAGCATTGAATCATAATATGTAATCCATGATAGGTTATGTTTTTCCCTTATGTAAAGTAGGTAGATGATCATAGGTAACTCTAGGGCCATTGTTGATGATACAAAGATGGAGGAAATCTTCTTCCCATCTCATGATAAGTGTTAATAGATCCAAATGGCATATGACTATACAATTGTAAAGCATTTTCGTTAAGACTTTGTTAAAAGGCTTTAAGCAATAATAAATAATTCGAATATGAATCCATAGTCATACGGTAATGCTTGAGATGTAATTAAGGGTTTTCAGAACCATCAAAACATGAAAAGGTAGGCATGATAAAATCCTTAAGAAATGGTGAGTTATGAATATTTTCAGGAATAGGGTTTCCATGTAATGAATTTTTATCAATGGAAGCATAATAGGCTTTTCTTTCTAATGTGAGTGACTGAACCTGAGATTATAAGTGACTCATAACATACATGAGAGACAAGATGTCTTACGAAGGAATAGTGGAAGATGGAAATAATGTGTTAAGCGGTTGCAACTTTCCATTATGGGTAATCATAGGGATATCAAAAGGAGATAAAGGAGATTTCGATGCTAAGGGCACGCTAGGTGTAGGTGCTGCAAAATGTATAGGTGATGAAGTACACAGAATATCCATAGAAGAAGTAGGACTAGCATCAAAACTATCCCTTAGATATGAAGTGAAAAATGGATATACGACGAGAGGAGGAGACGAACTTGTTAGGATAAATTATATTATCCTATTATTTAATTATGCATAGGATTATTATTTAATTAATTTTAAATAGTTATATGGTTAATCAACCATATTTGTCAGTATTCACATTGTTATATTGTTTTAAACAATATATTTGTTTTTATGTAATTTTGCTTCCCGGATGTTATTGGAAGCTTGTTTATTCTGGTTTTTGGTTGCACCTGTGTAACTCATTTTCTGGATGTATATGGCTGTGTAATATCTATAAATATTGCAGCCTATTCAATGTACTTTTTTACTGATTGAGATTAATAAAATCTACACAGGCTTCCGTCCCTGTTTCTCAATCAACATTTGGTACCAGAGTGAAATTCTGGCCCTGTGAAGGTGTGGAAGAGAGAGCAGCAGAGAGAGAGGAGATTGGAGACGTGTTTGCAGCATTTGAGAGCCTGTGCAGCCTCGTGCAAACTCCCAGCCCCATCCCTGCCTCCCCCACATCAGCCTGTTCCTTCCAGGTACTTGGAAGGCAAATTTTTTTTGCACTGGTGCACTCAGCACCAGGCAAAAATTGCTACAGGTATTGAATTTTAAAAAAAAAAAAATTTCCCAATCAGGGTTTTGTTTTTACTGCATTTGGAGAGGTATATCTTGTTTTGGAGGATTGCTTTGCTGTGTATATGCACCTGCAGTGAATACACAGAGCAAAGAAAAAGAGAAGGAAAGAGCAAAAGAGGCGCCATTCTCCTCATCACGCCATTCTCTGTTTCCACGGCCTGTACAAGCAAGCTCCATTAAAAAATGCGGCCCAGCAATAAAAAAAACGCAGCCATAAGCTAAAAAACGTGCCCTTGCTATTCCCCATGGCCTGCATAGCAAAAAAAAACATTTTTTTGAGCTTGCCCGCGCCATTTGCTGCCCCCAGCGCCTGCACAAAGAAAAAAAAAACGTTTTTGTGAGAAAATACAGTCAAAAAACGCGCCCAGCAACTGCAAAACGCGCCCAAAGGAAAAAAAACGCAGTCCAGGCATTCAAAACGCAGCCCAAGGCAAAAATACAGCAAAAATACATGCTGTACAGTGCGTGGCAAGAAAAAAAAGGCGCCCAAACTCAAAAAAACGTGACCTGCATCATACATTGAGCAAAGATCAAAGAAGAATCAAAAAAATGAAAAAAAATGGTGAGAAATAAGGTAAAAGTGGCGGCCAAAGGAGATAAAGTGCTGTAGATGCTTCAGATCCGGATTTTTAGCTAAAAAATAACCTAAAAACGCCTCTCACCAGCTGCTGCCACGTGGATCCTTCATCTAGGGCGCATTTTCTAAGGTAAGCCATTTTTTTCACATACTTTAAATACAAGTTTGTTCATCTCTACATCAAGCGCCCTTAAGTGGCCAAGTTGGATAGAGGGAAAGCCTTAGAAGTGGGAGGTGCATGGTTCAAATCCCACCCCCAACTTCACATTTTGCATTTGGCGGAATTTTTGGCGGAACTGCTAAATTTAGCAGATTTTTTGAATTTAGTTATAACTAACTAAATTTAGCGGAGAATCCCTAATTTAGGGTAAATTTTTTTTTTCTCCTATTTGGTCTGTTTTCTCATTCCAGACATTTTTTGCAAAAGGAGACCCACCTAAAAATTGCATTTTCAGCTATTTTTTTGCAATTTTTAGCATTTAGGGCTCAGGAGGTCACCAGGACCCCGAAACTAAAATTTTTTGCCTGTCATTCAAATTGTATTGTATATTGTACTAATTTGCAGGTTGCCATAGTCAACTGCAAAACTTTGTAACTGCTCAGAAACTGGCAGAATTGTAATAAAAAAAGTAAAATTGGTTCTGTAACACTCACGAGATCCTAGATCTCATTCGCAGCGTTCGGTATATACAGTGCCTCTGGGAAGCGCTTACGGGTAAAGCCGTCGCGACTACTACTGCACTTAACGCCTAATATAGCTGCAACAACGTCGTCTGGGCATCGTCCCTATAAACCGACGGGGAGTAATAAGGTCACAGTGCACACACTATGAGCCATCCCATCCGTCTGTGAACGATTGCAAGACATAAATCCGGACTGAGAAATTATCCGAGTATATAGCGAAGTTACGCGCGCGTATGAGGATATTTCTTTGAGCCGGTGTCAATAATCACACAGACCCCATCAGTACTGTCTTGGTACCACGTATCGAATTCTTTCACGTACGTTAACGCCTCTTTCACGTACCGCCGGGTATATAGAAAGGGCGAGCTTCTTCCACGTACCGACGGGTATATCGGAAGGGCGCGTATATAGAAAGGTTCGGTATATCGGACTGACGGTATATAGATTGGGAGACCTAATACCTGGAGTGATAAGAGCCAAACCCTGTCAGTGAACTCTGCAAAATGGGCACCAATGCCCCCAAATTTTTTCTTCCGGATTCACAATTGCTCAGAGGAAGCAACTATGCTGCTTGGAAGACAAAAATCAAAACACAACTTGAGTTTGAAGAAATCTGGCCTGTTGTGACTGGTACTCTAACCAGATCACCAACGGATGCAACACAACAACGACAATTTGATAGAGCAGATCAGAAAGCAAAGCTCATCATCTTGTTTGGAGTATCCGACGATGTGCAAGTCCACATTCGAGATGCCACATCAGCAAAAGAAGCTTGGGATAAGCTGAGCACAATATATGAGGCCAAGAACAAGAATGTCATACTCAATTTGCAGAGTCAGTTACATACATTGAAATTCAAACAGAATGAGAAAATTGAAGCCTTCCTAAGAAGAGTTGCAGAGTTGAGGGCTTCACTTCTAGCCCTAGGAGAAGAGGTCAAAGATGAGTCTCTCATTCCCATTGTTCTGAGAGCTCTCCCTTCTTCTTACCGAATTTTTGTCACAACTCTAAACTTGTCAGATACGACAATTAGTTTTGACAAGTTAGTAAACCTACTGCAACAAGAGGAAGCAATGCACAACAAGGATGATGAAGAGGAGCAGGCACTGTCTTCACATCAAAAATGGAAAGGAAAAGGTAAAGGTAAACCTAAATCCTATCAGAAGTCCCCACATCAAAATCAGTATCATGGGGACAATCAACAGAAGAAGCGATGTCCCATTTGCAAAAGAGGACATGACTTGCAAGAATGTTGGTTTAACACATATAAGAAAGGTTCATCAAGCAATTCTGGACCTCAACAACAACAAACTTACAAGGGACATTCAAACAACTATCACGGGCAGAAAAAGGGGAACTGGAAAAGAAGACCCCACCAGCAAGGTAATATTGCTGAGCAACAAGATCAGTCTGACAATGAAGACTTCTTGTTCACTGCTCGATCAAGTGAACCATCCACGTCATCTAGTGATGTCTGGTATGTTGATTCGGGAGCCACTCGACACATGACCGGCCACAGAGACTGGTTTATTTCAATGAGGGACACGCCATCGAAAAATCATGTTTCGTTGGGAGATGATTCTTCATATACAGTTCAGGGGATTGGAAACATTTCTCTACCCCTTGGTTCACGCAAATGCAAACTATCAGATGTTCTATATGTCCCTGGGTTGACAAAGAATCTTCTTTCGGTCAGTCAACTCCTAGATCACAACCTGAAAATTGACTTTGATAGTCAATCCGGCAAGAAAATGTGTCTGATTCGAGATAAATCCAGAGGCTCGAAAATAATTGCAAAAGCCTCAAATGTGGGACGAATGTTTCAACTTGATTTCATTCACAAAAATGATCAAGCACTCGTGGCTAAAAACTCCACCTCAGCTCAGTTGTGGCATCGGAGATTTGGTCATGTAAGTTTCAAATATCTCGACACACTTCACCGGTGTAATATGGTACATGGGCTACCATCTCTTCAGAAGGATACAGACAAGTGTCCTCACTGCTTAGCAGGGAAACAACACAGAGTTTCATTCCAAACGAGTACTTTTCGAGCTCATGGTAAACTTGACCTGGTTCATACCGATCTGTGCGGTCCAATGCAGCCAAGTCATTCAGGGTTCCAGTACTTCATGCTCTGTGTTGACGACTATTCACGCAAAATGTGGATTTTCTGTCTTCGCAAGAAAAGTGAAGCCTTTGAAACGTTCAAAAAGTTCAAAGTGGCAGTTGAGAAAGAAACTGGTCGTCACATCAGAACTCTCCGCTCAGATCGAGGGGGGGAATTCACCAGTGATGAGTTCAGAGACTATCTACAAACTCACGGGATTCGTCGACAAATGCCTCCTCCACACACACCGCAGCAAAATGGTGTTGTCGAGAGAAGAAATCGTACTATCATGGAAATGGTGCGATGCATGATCGATGATTCTGAACTTGCAAAGACATTTTGGGCAGAAGCAGCAAAAACAGCAGTGTATTTGTTAAACAGAGCGCCCACAACTGCTCTTGATGGAATTACACCACAAGAAGCATGGTCAAAAAGGAAACCATCCATTGCACACCTCAGAGTATTCGGGTGCAAAGCCAGCATGCACATACCCAAACAGAACAGAAAGAAATTGGACATGAAGTCACAAAATCTCATCTTCATTGGATACAGTGAAGAGACTCTTGGGTACAGACTGATGGATCCTAAGACCAGAAAAGTCTACACAAGCAGAGATGTTGAGTTTTTCGAGAAGAAGGAAGCAGAGACTCCTCCTCCGGACTCGCAAGATGTAGATTTTTCACCAGTTATAAAAACTGAAGCAAATGTTCCCTCAGAAGATGAAAGTGATGATGGGGATGATGGTGTTGATCAGATAGAACCACAACCCATGGGAACAGCTCAACGTATGCCTAAATGGTGTACAAGCACATTACGAGATGCAAGACTGGATGCTCCACCGGATACATCCACCCCTGGACCACGGACTCGCAGTAAAGCAAGAGAAGAAGTTAACTTTGCTTTGATGAGTAGAGTCATTGAATCAGACGAGCCCTCTACAGTCCAGGAAGCCCTACAGTCAAAAGCTTGGAAAGATGCCATGGATTCTGAATATCAATCAGTGATGAAGAATAACACTTGGCAGCTTGTCGATCTTCCACCAGGGAAGAAACCCATTGGTTGCAGATGGATATTCAAAACTAAGTACAAAGCAGATGGGACAGTGGACAAGTGTAAAGCAAGACTTGTAGCAAAGGGGTACGCACAGAAAGAAGGCATTGACTATGAGGAGACATTTTCTCCCACAGCTAAGATCAAAACGATCAGGATGATCTTTGCTCTAGCTGCTCAGTTTGGATGGAAAGTTCACCAAATGGACGTAAAAAGTGCCTTCCTGAATGGAGATTTGCAAGAAGAAGTCTACATGACTCAACCTGAGGGATATGTTGTACCTGGTCAAGAAGAAAAGGTATGCAGACTCAGGAAATCTCTGTATGGCCTAAAACAGGCACCCCGGGCATGGTACATCAAGATTGATGAGCATCTCGTACAACATGGATTTGTCAGAAATCCATACGATCCCAATCTCTACCTCAAAAAGCAAGGGGGGGAGATGGTGATTGTTGTAGTTTATGTCGATGATCTAGTCATCACTGGCAGTTCAGTGAAGATGATTGATGAAACAAAGAAAGATCTTAAGCGATCATTCGACATGACAGATCTCGGGCTTATGCACTACTGTCTTGGACTGGAAGTATGGCAGAAAGAGAATCACATCTTTGTTTCTCAGATGAAATATACCAAGACAACGCTCGAGAAGTTTAGGATGATGGATTGCACACCAATTGCTACACCTATGGAGAACAGATTACAGTTATCTCGTTCAGATCCATCTCCTGAGGTAAGTGCCACTCTCTATCGGCAGCTGATTGGGAGTCTCATTTACCTGACCTACACTAGACCAGATATCAGCTTTGCAGTGAGCTATCTATCCAGGTTCATGCAGGAACCCAAAATTTGTCATTGGAAAGCAGCAAAGCGCATTTTGAGATATCTCAAAGGATCAGTGGATCTTGGTCTAGAATACAAGAAGAATGAAAACTTCTTCTTGACTGGATATTCGGATTCAGATCATGCAGGTAACATTGATGATAGAAAATCCACTTCTGGATTTGTATTCTTTATGGGATCTGGACCAATATCATGGGGAAGTAAGAAACAACACTTTGTTTCTCGCTCTTCCACAGAAGCCGAGTATCGTTCTGCAGGAGAAGCTGTCTGTGAAGCGATTTGGCTACGTCGCATACTGGAAGGACTTGGAATACCACAGGACAAACCGACCACCATGTATGTTGACAACGAAGGTGTTCTCAAACTTGTTCGCAATCCAGTTTTTCACGAGAGAACAAAGCACATTGAAGTTCAGGTTCATTTCATACGTGAACATGTATTGAAGCACAACATCCAGCTTCAATTTTGTCCAACAGCTGAACAACGAGCAGATATTTTCACAAAGTCACTTGCACGTGACAAGTTCGAGTTGTTCAGAGCATTTCTCTCCTCATCTCTTCAGACAATGCACAATTAAGGGGGGGAATGTTAGGATAAATTATATTATCCTATTATTTAATTATGCATAGGATTATTATTTAATTAATTTTAAATAGTTATATGGTTAATCAACCATATTTGTCAGTATTCACATTGTTATATTGTTTTAAACAATATATTTGTTTTTATGTAATTTTGCTTCCCGGATGTTATTGGAAGCTTGTTTATTCTGGTTTGTGGTTGCACCTGTGCAACTCATTTTCTGGATGTATATGGCTGTGCAATATCTATAAATATTGCAGCCTATTCAATGTACTTTTTTTACTGATTGAGATTAATAAAATCTACACAGGCTTCCGTCCCTGTTTCTCAATCATAGTTTCTCAATCAACATTTGGTACCAGAGTGAAATTCTGGCACTTTATCATGATGTTACTATACATCATAGATAGGATTGAAACTAACATGAGGCATGATGAGCTAGGGAGGAGAAGATATATCCTTAGCCATCAGGGTCTCAGTGGATCCCAAGGAAAAATGTTCTAATCTATAGGTTCACCAAAATGATTAACTAAAATATAAATTATTCTAGTGTAATCTAGTGGTATAAGAGAAGTAAAATGAATGAATAAATGGAATAATAAAATATTGAAATGCACCAAAGAAAAATAATCTAGAAAATATGAAACCCTAATGTACAAAAAAGGGTTAAGAAGAGCCTTAGCTGATTTGTAGATGTCACAGGACAATGTCACAGTAGAGACTAGGTGAACAGGAGGAGGAAACAACCACACAAAGGAAAGAACATATTTGAGCTATCTAACTAGACTGGGGTACCTAGAAATGGATAGGGGTACATGTGGGTGCCCTAGTCTGTGGAAATGGCTAGAAAAGATCCTTTGAAGTGTCGTAATATGTTCATGTGTGTTCACATTTAGTTGGGTGTATGTCTCTATATGATCACCAATGTCGATATAAGACCTACAATAAAGGATCGCCTGCAAAACCCCAAATAAAGCATCAAAACCCTAAAAAAATATGCATATGAAGGGTTCGGATTGTCCTCAGCGGCCCACAATGGTGGACTTACTAACTAAGTGTTGCACTACATCTCAGACCCATTGTAGTTCTAGGTGTGTGTGTGCAATTGTGTCCTAGGTTTCTCTTATGTCAGTCGCACTTTGTGAAGTAGTGAGAAAATAAATCGATATAGAATGTAATAAATGTGTGCATGGAAATAATAGACTCCCCTCCTATGAAGTGTGATGCAAATGAACCAACCTTGTAGCCTTTTGATAGAGCTAGATGGATGAAAATGTAGCTTTAGATTCCTTTGATGGATACAACTCTAAATGGTGATAGTAAAGGCTTAGTGTTTGGTCACTCATTATGGTCACATAACTTTATATTTGTATGGTTCTTTTTTTTAATTTCATAATTAACCCCAAAAAGTCCAACCACCAAAAAGATAGAAAGCTCAAACAGCTATAAAGTTCCCAAAAGGTGAGAGTAAAGTGCAAAGAGGATCAGGGTGCCCCTGAGGGGACGAGGGCGCCCCAGTCAAGAATAGTAAAAACACGGAACGAAAATACAGACTGGGTAAGTGTGGGTGCAAGATCGAAAGTAACGATAGAAAGCAAAGTAAAATGGCCAAAGACATGGGTTAATTATTACTCTTTTCACTTAAGAACCATATGAATAGTAGTATGAGACCGAGACTAAATAATGACTCAAAGTGTGTTATTTTGTGTCTACAAGAAGATTGTTCCAAGCCATGAAGATTTTAGATGATAATAAAACACCACATTTAATAAGCTGAAAGGAATTCACCAAAATAACCTTACAAAATTATTTGCAAACAAAGAGCTAAAATATCATATATAGAGTTCCATAATAATATATGGTATTTCTGCTCATTTTCTTGTTGAGTTATTTTGGTGAATTGTTTTCATTTTATTTAGTGTGGTGTTTTATTAGCATCTGAGTTCTTTGTGACTTGGTACAATCTGTTTATCATTCCTTTTATAAACAATGGACATCAGAAAGTGCTAAAAGGGAATGGAGAAGTTGTATTTATCATAGAAATAGTGCATAGTCAAATCAAAGGTTGACAAAGTGCAAATTTCCAAATTTGATTGTTTACAACAACTAATGCCTCTAATAAACAATATAATGAATAAATATTAATTTTGGAACGTCTTTTTTTACAATTTCAAAAATCCATTTTGATTATTCCTGACCATAAAAGAAGCACCATATATATAAACAACAATTATTTTTTATTTGGAATGTTTTGATTATTTCTAAGATCTTACATTGTACCATAAAATATTATTTCTTTTCCATCACTAAAACTAATAAGATTATGAGGTGAGAGCTTGGAAAACCCAAGCATTACAAATCTATAAATGTTTCATAAACAACAAGTTGTTTGTCTAAGTTGTGATATGTGCTTTCATCTAACATGAAAAATATGTAAGGGCTCTCAATCATCTTCAAGATGTGTATCTCTTCAAGATATTTAGATATAGAAATTAAAAAAATATTGACTACTTTACAACTTGTATATGATGAATGATATATATGTTTGGTCACACTTGATGTATTTAATGACATGAAAATCGCACAAAGAGAGTCATATATAGGAAAAAAAATCCTTACAATCTAACATGCCAATTTCATGGTTGTGACAATTATGTGCTTATTAGAATCAACAATTTTTTTTACATGTTTTAAAATAGATTTTGTCTTTGTTTCTTTACACGCACATTTTATTTATGATAACTTGTGAACATTATAGTTTCCATGAGTTACAATTGCATATTTTTTATAGAGGCACCATGGACCTATTGCTTCATATGTTTCACACCATTCACATTTCATTATAGTTTTATCCTCGTGATTACCTTTTTCAATCAAGGGTTTGTATTTTATCACTATGTTGTATAATATCTCTCTAGTTTTTGTTTTCCCTCTTGATCATTAGTATTGCCTTTTTATACTTCTCACCCAATCAATTATGAATCTTCATTTAAATCTTCATTCAAATCAATATTAGATTAAGCTTCAAGAATATTTTCATGTTGAAGATATTGGGATGGATTTGACCATTTCAATATTTGGTTAATTATCATTTGGGTATTTTTTTGAGATTATTAATTCAAAAAAACACAATTCTCTAATTTTTTCACTATACTCTAATGTATTATTTCATTTCACATCCTCTAGTATTTATTTGTAAAAAGAAAAGATAAAAATGCAAAAAACTTATGGTTCATTGAAATATTCTCTAATGAGTTTTGAATACATCACACTAGGAAGCTCCAACCTTCACTCCAAACTTGCATAAGTTGATTATTTTACAATTACTTTCCACATTTGGAAACAAATCAATATTAGTTTTATTTTTAAAACTTAGATACATTTTTGTTAGAAATTTACATAACTAATGCAAAAAGAAAGAAACAATTCCCATTACCAAATATAAAACAATATGAAATGTAACAAACCTGGAGATAAGTACATAAATATATGTAACTTGCATTGTGTCCGCTCTGGGTGAGGTTGCATACCATAAAGCCATCAAAATATATTTCACCAAATAATCATGAAAAAAAAACAACTTTTCTTTGGATCTTGTAGCCCCCCTACTCTAACCCCAAATAGTTTCTCTTTAATTTAAAAAAAAGCTTGCACAATCACTCAAAATAAAAGATATAATTTAAATATTCTTTATGATCAGAGGGGAATTAAGCCTTAGGCAAACTAGGCAGTTGCCTAGGGCACCAGCAGTTAGCGGGCGCTTGAATCTAAAAATTTCCTTTTTTTCGGTTATTTTTAGAACTTAACTTTAAAATAATTTATCTGAAGACTTAATATTGATCAACTCATTTATAGATATTATTTGATAGTAACATAAATTTCACGCATACACATAAAAACATTTTGCAATATTTTTGCAAGTAAAAGAAAATATCACATATTTATAAGCACATGTGATTTTTTTGGTATTCTTACCCGTTCTTTGATGTAGCTCCAGATTATGTAGGTGTGTAATTTGTTTTACAAAAAGGTTAATGTATTTTTTATAATGTTGCTAGTGTATCTCGTAGAGGTGAGTATAATTAAAGGAAAAAAGTATTTGATTTTCTATTCTCAATTTTTTAGGAAAATTTTCTATTATTTTGTTATGGAGGAATCCGTAGGCCTGGTCCAAATACAACTCTTCACAAAACCATGGGAGCTATATAAACATTTTTGTTTCTTTGCAGAAAAAATGGTGCTTTATTTCAAGATAGAGTTCATGTCACCTACTTGATATGGCTAATCAGACTTGTAAGAAGCCTTGTATAAAATATTGTATTTTTGCATTCTAAGCATCTCCTACGACTAATGTTTTCCATCCACATAATATTTTTCATCCTTCCATGATAATTTAATAATATATTTTTATTATTATTTTATTATGACCGTGATATAAATTTAAAAATACAAAAATATAGACATATTTTATTTATTTACTTTATGGAAAAAAATATTAAATAATTTTTTGAGGAGGGCGCCTACTCAAACTATTGCCTAGGGCGCTCTCGACCTTTAATTCGGCCCTGTTTATGATGGAAAATTTGTAAAATGCAAACAATTCACCATGAAATATTGGAATCCTCCTTAGTCAGTGAAAATGATTTTGGAGGGGCAAGAGTGTTTAGATGATTAGGGCTATTAAAGAAGTTGAGGTTTCCCTTATGTTATGACATGGAGTTTTCCTTTTGTTACACTTGGATTTAAATGTATAGATATGTTATAACCTATCATGTATACATTAAATTGTGCATATATATTCTATACCCATCAACGTAACTTGCCTAATCTTGAACCACTTCATTATAAATATAAAATAAATCTTTCAAGATGTTTCTATAAAAGAGTAATTCCAAATTTGTACATTTCTACATACAAGAAGAAAAAGTTGAATGTTTATACTAGTGAATAATGATCATTCTTATCACACTAATATTATATATTAATACACACATTTGAAACCTAGAAGATTTATTAATGAAATAAAAAATGAAATTGCATTAAATTAATAAAGATATAAATTAAGGCAATTTACTATAACAATTAAAGTAGTAGAGATATTATAAATTAAGAAGTAATTTTTAATACAACATGTGGGGGGAGGAAATTGGATGATTTTTACGTCTAAAATGACTAAAATGTTTAAAACCTTGTAAATTTTAGCATTGGTCCCATGTTATAGAAAATACATTGGAACAACGTAAAACAAAGGATTTTGAGGAGAAAATAAGGAATGCTTAAAGGGGTTATTGACTAAGTTCAACAAAATCATCCTTAAAGGAAGTTCCAAATATAAGATAGATTCACCAAGAGCCTGCAAATATTTAAAAAAATCATTTTCTTTGGGTTGAAAGTGAGTATGAACTTTAAACCCTATGTCAATACCACTCGCAAATATACATATTGTAGGTCCTAATGATTTAAAATTGAAAAGGACATGAAGGCAAGGGAAAATAGAGCATATTATTTATTTGGGAAGTTAATTTACTAAGAGAAGAGGGAAAGCAATAGAGTAGGAAAGTTTCAAACTGGGGTTGGGGATTTTGATAGATGAATGAGAGGTTCAACATAAAATGGCGATTTTTAAAGATGATGACGAGGAAGAGAATCCACTAGATTGTCCTAGAGCTAGCTCTAACAACCACAATAAAGAGTTAATGCAAGCTAAGAAGTTGTCGATGGTGACAGTCACATGAAGATAGGCTTCTCCCACCTCTATACAAACCATGATTATTATTTATGTAAGAAGACGTCTATAAACAATATTATAGGGTAGGAGCAATATTGACCCCAATTAGGTGAGATTCAGGATCATATTGCACATGGTATTAAATGATTGAGTTTCAAGGTGGAAGTGTAAACAATCTACAGGGCATACAAACAAAAGATTATCAAGGTTGTCTATATTGTAATATATGTCTTGCATTAGAAAAAATGCCTAGGAGAGAATGGGTTGGTTGGGCATGCAATACACTACCACAGGAAATGCAAGGGGCCCATCCTTTGGTAATACCCCTCTATAATTTTGTGTTATGTTGCTCCAAATGAGGTTGATCGATGGTGGGATGGTGCTCGCCTTATGTTAGATCCACACTCCTTGAAACTCTGGGTCGATGGGTATTTGTTGATCCTTTTGAGATCCAAAAAAAATTGATATCAATAAAGATATCACTGACCACCTAATAAAGTCTTACGATACTTATGTGTTAAGTAGATCGCTTTATAATTATTGTCATAAATATATTAAAAAAATATATCATTGAAATAATAACTAATTCCAAAAATCATTTAAAATTGACTAAAATAAATCAATTCTCACAAAGAGAGGAGTCAATCATAAAACATGGACAAATAATAGTGAAGGTAGATATAAATGATAGTGAGAATAGATATACTACAAGACTTTGAAGTGAACATACCAAAAAAAAAACATATTTTAATAATAAATTTATAACGGCCATTTAAGGTCGAGGAAGCTGCTAATTTGGCACGCCATTGACCATATTACATTCGATGCCAAAGTCAAAGTGGAATCCAAAGCATTTTATCTTTTTACAAATTAAATTGTTGGCGGATGAATGCGATAAATCAACATCAGACATTAAAAAACGTTTCCGTGAGATAATATGTTTGTGTGGGAAAGAATGCCACGGCTTACACACCTATAATATAATATCACTGGTTTCAACATTTTCATTACTCACTTCACCATTATAATTCAAATTTAATTATTATTATTTTTTTACCAACTCCCAACAAATATAATTAAATAATATTTCAAATAAATATAATTTTTCGAGAATTTACTTTTTGCAAATTGCCTCATGGAGCAATGCACCATTGCCAAGTGGATAGAAACCAACAACAAACAATATAACTATGTAAAGCATATAATGAAATAATTCGAAATATAAAAGTTTCTAGAAATGTAAGAGCCCTCTACGGATTAAAACGCATAGGATTTAAAACATAACCTTAGTTGGGTAGGATAAATCATATTTTCTACTATATAGAGGTGATAGAATTTGGATTTTATTGGGTATATATAGAAACATGTTTGGTACGAGACTTCTTTGCTTTCATCTTTGTAATAATATGATTTGTGCAATTGTATGTAGGCTGGATGTGATCCTTGTGGTAGCACATGTGAGGGCTTATATATGCACATAAGTGTAGAGATGTTCTTAATGACCGAGGATAAAAACTCGAAGGAATTAACAAGAGAACATAAGCATTATTCATAAGCATCACCTACTCAAAATCAAAGCTAACAATAAACTAAGTACACATCTAAAAATTAGTGGAAAAATATAAAAACCCCAAAATAGTACACCTCCCCCAACCCAGCCTTCAAGGCATGGCTTTGTAGAATTCTTTTTGTGCTACCACTTCAAGAAGAGATTTGTCAAGGTGACTAGAGAGGTCAACAACACTAAATTGAATTTGATTAATCTCACTAATAGTAGATATGTCAATAGAGAACCCATAGCATTAATGTTCCAGGAAAACCTCATTCTATCTAAAACAAGTTTATTTTACACACATCATTTTAGAATAAAGATGTTAAATTTCTCTACCCGAGAATCAAATCCCAAGTTCTACCTACAATGTCTAAGAAAGATGGAAATTTTTCTACAAATAAAGTCAGTGATAGGAGCATTGTTGGGGGTGTATGGGTTTTGGAAAAGATGAGTTTCAATTCTATGTTTGTAGCATTCTCCTAAGACAAATTATCACCACATTGGCCACTAGCATATGATATGTCCACATTTACACTTGTCTTATCTTTAAGCGTATTGTAGACATATAATTTTGGTACAAGGCATACATTGGCAAACAACACTTTTATCACCTTCTTGAACACTTGGACCCTAGTGTACCTTATACTTCTTTTGCCATAATTGCCCCTTGTGGTCAACCCCACACAGTTTATGTCACCACCAATTGCTTAGACATTCTCGTCTTTATCCTCAATTTTCTTTGGAAACTCATGGCACCTCATCAAACTTATCAATTTTTTTATTTTTTAATCTTATAATCCCTTTGACCATTATCAAAATCTCCTAACCACTATCGACAAAACATGACTATTATCAGCGTTTGATAATGGTCCTAGCCATTATTAACATCTAATTTTGAGAACACATATTTTTTAGATCGCTTTTCCATTTAGTCATATTTTGGTGGTCATCCTTCACTTATTTTTTGGATCATATTATACATGAAATGTTTAAAATCGCCCTAAAATCATTTAAGATAACATTCATCACTTAAGTGCTTATATCACTTAATCATAACATAAGAGTACTTCCAAGAGTAGTCAACTTCATCAAGCCTGATCTAAGATGTATGCACTGATTCTATTATGTTATGTTTGCCACATACTTAGTGCCAAAATAACCATCAATGCATTTACTTGATAGAGCATTATAAAGACAAGGTGAGTTTTTCTCTCACATTGGGATGAGTCGCACACTTGCATAAAACTACATGATCTTTATCTCCTACCCTAATGTATAGAGTAACCACTACTAAAGGCTATACCAGACCAAAAACTCTACATGTTTTATCCTGTTTAGCACATTATTAGGTGTTGAAGTAATATTAAAAAGGATAAGACAATCAGATAATTGTGTGCATCAAATCACGAATCCAGAAAAGGTTTCTGTAAAGTATGAGCAGATAAGGTTATCACATAGTTTTAGACCTATCAAACCTACAAAACCATTATATGTGAAATGTTCCGTTATCATATGTTACTGGTCTAAACCATTCTTAGAAGCTAATACTTGTTGGCATGTGTGTGCTGGTGTCGTCATTGATGTAAAAGGTGCAAGGGAATTAATGACAAAGGTTGATGACAAAAAGTGAAAGAGGAAGTTTTTGTTGATGATGACATGGGTAGAAAAGTAGTGACATGATTACAAGAGTGGAAATGGTGAGAGTTTCTTGGTCAAGTAGGCCTAATAAGGAGGTCTAGTCAACATGAATGATGGCACATGAAGGACAAAGATGTATGAAGGCTTGTGAAGCATGGTAGAGGCATGGAGAGCATGTTGATAGTGTGTGAGACACTCATACAAGTCTCAGAAGGTGATTGCATGGTTTGAGCATGGTTTATAGGTCTACATCTAGACCTAGTCTAGGTGTTTGGTGGCCTAATGGAGCATGAAGGTTAGTTGCAGAGGGAGTGATACATGTTGTCTCAAATATTTTAGTGCCTTTTGAAGGGATTTGAAGCACAGGTATAGTGTTATCCTACCATTTCTATTTCTAATACAGACATAACTACATGACCTAGCTAGACAAGTGAGATTGGTTGAGAAGATGTAGAGAAAAGCATGATCATATGAGCATTAGAGGAGTTGAGAGAGGCTATCCCAAAGCTATGGGAAAAATTTCAAGGTTGTATGTTGAGAATCTTGCATGATATGGTGTTTTAGCTCTACTGAGCTCAAGAAGGTGTGTTTTCTAGCTTGCTATGAGATATTTTATGTTGATTGGCACACGCAAAATTTGCATGGGGACCTAAGCCTTTTATGGATGATGAGACATGGAGCTAAGAAGGTTTTACAGTTGGAATGAGATCAAATGATGTCTTGTGCTTTATGAACAATTACTAAGAAGCTAAGGTGGTCAAACACCCTACCAAAACCCTAGTTCAAGATCAATGGAGGAAAACTTGTTGTTATGAGCTCAAAATTCATTGAATCATCAAATGTGATGATTAGAGGATGGAAAGGACTCTTTCATCTTTACGATGGTGGTGATTTGGTGTCTTGGCAATAGGTGGAGCCCACTCAGAATTGCATGTTTTTAGGAAAGTTATGTTTGCTCTCAGGTTTTCCATTAGACATATTGTTTAAAATTGTGTTCCAAGTATAAGGGAATCCAGGCTACATGTTTGAGATTATTTTAGACCATGGTAGAGCTCTTAGGAGTTTTTTATAGGTTTAAAAGTGAAGACTGGATTTTAGTCCTAATTGGAAGTTTTTTACAATCATGATGAAAGGTGGTTCTTGGGCATGTGTGGCCTAAGAAGAGGTGTCTAATGCTTATGAGATTTTTTTATACATCCAAGGAGTCATGTTCCATGGTTTTTTTAGTCCTATAGGTCATTTTGGTTGGCAAGGATGAGGTCATAAGTTGACCTACTCGACAAGGTTTAAGGAAAGTGAAGGTTCTTTGGTGTAATTGGTCAGAATGACCAATATCTTATCTTGATTCATGATATCTAGCTATTTAAGAGTTATGAGGGATTCAATTTTATCCTCTTCCATGTATTTAGAGGTCTTTAAAGTGTCAACACATGTGTGAGAAGATCATCTTTCCAAGACTGGTTTATGTGTATTATAAGTATCATGGAGGAAAAATATGTTTTGATAACTCTATGGAATGATTCATGAAGTCTAACATGGTTTTTTATGTTCCATGGTTTAGTGGCTTTCCATTGAATGGTTACATGCCATGGTTGAGTATACATGTTGAATATTGGTCTTCATCTTTGAAGACTAGTCTATTGGAGGTGCTCAGAATGAGTAGGAAACAATCCTATTTAATGGTGACATGGTATTGATGAATAATGCAGATGCTCCTAAGCTTGTAGAAGGTGGTGAGAGGATGTATCTGACATGTTTGGAGCTTTTGGAGTCATGATGGAGCTTCCTTTTGCCTTTAGAGTCCAAGAAGCATTAAGTGGAGATGAAAATAGCCTTTTAGGCCTAGTTGTGCATGTTATGTGTTTTGGCCTAACGCCGACCTATAAGGTTTATTTATGTGATTTATATGAGATGGTAGATATGTTTTTAAGTTGGAATGACCAGCCTTATTGGTCTTGTCTAACCTATATGGTTGTGTAAGTATGAGTCATGTATATAAGGCATGTTATTGTAGACACAAAATTATGCACTTTAGACATTATTTAGCCCGGTCTTATACTACTATTTAGAAGGTTCTCAAGTGAATAAATTACTAATTAATCCCACCTTTTGGCCATATTTATTTTATATTTTATTTTGAGTTCCTCTATATTTTCTAACACTTATCCGTCCATTTCGCAACTTGCCCCGTCATTCTAGCCCAAAATCAGGGTGCCCTATATTGGGGTGGTCCCACCCTGGGCGCCCCGATCTATGCACATCCTTTCTTGCTTCTTTTTGGGGCCTTTCTAGCCATTTTTCATCCTTATCCTTTTCCCAGTCGGCCTTGTCAGGATTAATTATGAAATTAAGCTTGAGAACACTATAAATATAAAGTTATAAGACCATAATGAGGGTCCTAGCGTCACATACTACTATCACTCCATCTAGAGTTACATCCATTATATCACTTGCATCCACATAGTACCATGCATCAAGGCTAGGAGATCTACATCAGACACACTGCATAAGGGAGGGATTCTATTATATTCCATGCACACATGCTATTTACATTTTCTGATAGTTACTATTGCTCTGCTACTTCACAAAGTGTGACTGACACGAGAGCACCTAGGGCACGACATGCACACACTCCCCGAAACTACATCTAGGTATGAAATGTAGTGCAATGCTTAGTGATAAGACCACTAGTTTGGTGGCTGAGGTCAGTCTGACCCATTCATTTGCATCTTTTATTTTTCTAGGGTTTGATACTTCCTTTTGTATTGCAGCTCATCATACAACTCATCTGGAAAATCCAGTGTGACAGACAGGAAGCCTTTGAAGACAACTTGCGATGATATCGGAAGTAGTTTCTGAGCATTTACAGAGATCAGAACACCCAAACTGTAGACTAGGGCACCCCAGGGCACCCTAGTACCATCTCAGATGCCTCAATCACTTCAAATCTTCCAGATCTGGTCTTCGCAGGGTTCCTAAGTGATTGTCTACACTTCTAGATTTACGACAGACCTACGACAAACTGACTTCAAATCAGCTAAGCCACTTTTCTTTCCCTTCTCTTACATATTTAGGGTTTTATTTCATCTAGAATAATTAATTACATTTACTGTCATATTATTCTAGCTACATTTATACAACATTTTAGTCCTCCTAATTAGATTAAGTAGGTTTACTATTCCTTAGCCATATAGTTCTATTTTAGTTAATCATTTTGGTAAACCCGACGTCTCTTTATAGCACCTTCTAGGGTTTTACATTTTCACCTCCCATCATGGGTAACCTTCATAGAAAGTCTTCTTCCTCTAAGTCTTCAGCTACTCTACAATTTGACATTCATGGTCGTGTTTTCATCGACACTCCTACTGTTACTTCTGGTTATAACCCTTGTCCTTCTTTCATTCAACTTCCATCTTCTAGAATGGATCCTCATGTCATTGAAGATGTTTTTACCACTTATTTATGCACCATTAATCCTACAACCCTAGCTCAACTTGTAGCAGAAGTCTAGGATCTCCCTCCTGAGGACATAAATGACTCTAGTGGTATATTACCTCTCCCTACACCTCCTTCTTCCACCCATGATTGGTTCTCAACCTCGACCAACTCCCCATGACCTAGTTCCTACCATCTGCATGGTTGATATGGTCCCTTCTACCAATGCCACTTATATCCTGTTGTTACCAACTCATACCTCTGTAATCCACAATACGATTGATTGCTTTTCCTATTCCTCCCCTATCCCCTTTTCTCTACGAGATGCCATTTACGGCCACTATTTGCATGCTTAGCACATTCTCTTCCCCACAATCTGTTACTACTACCGCTATTGTGCCATACCAAGGACCTTTACCATATATGGATCTCATCCCATCCTCTCCGCCATCATCTTCCTCCTTAGTATTCCCACCATTCACTTGCACTCTCTTCATCAATAATTCTTATTGGGAACACATACCACTAAACACATCATGTACGCCCACCATATGTTCCCATGATGGTCTCCTTTCAACTTGGATTTTGACTTTGATGACCTTCATGCTCCTTTATGTAATCCACATTTGTATCATGATTATGTCATTCTCATGGATGCCTATGGCTTGTGCTTTTTCCACTTGGTTATCCACCTCGCATGTTGTCCTACTACTTCTCCACTTATACTTGGTCAATCTTGGTTAGATTATATTATAGGCACACTTGATCCTGATCGTGTTGATATCACATTCCCCATGCCTTTTGGCACAACTCACATTTGTAGTAGTTCTTTTCTTTGTTATACATTTAACTTCACTATTTGGTATGCTCAGGGATGTCCATTACCCTCCCTTTATGGATGAACAATATGACATGGTCATGTACATCTTATGCATTCATGTTTACTTAGATGACCAACCACACACCCTTCCTTACCAAGTTTCTCTGTGTTATCCAATACAATTTTTATACTTATATTGATGATCCTTTCAAAGAGCTTGATCCTCCATCTCCTTTTTGTGTTAACACCGATCCACCATTGTCTCCAGTAGGCTCTATATCTACCACCATTGATTGTTGATTCTCACCCTTGCGATCCTCCATCTAATACACACCTATTGGAGGCTATACAAGCACTACAAGTTTAGTGTCAATCCATGGAAGCCACAATTACGTCTCTCCATGCTGAGATAGGGAAACTTAAGGATGCCTTTACCTCGCATTCTCCTACTACTCCTACATCTCCTGCATCATCCACATCCCCTACCAGTCCCCTCATTGATCTACTGATTGTACCATTACCTCCACCTCTTATATTTCCATTCAATGCTACACCACAAGACATTCTTGGCCACCTTCTTCATCAATGGATCCTTTCTCTACCGTCTAATTTAGCTACCCTCCTTCTCAACTAATACAATATTGTGATCAACCATTTTTCCACTATCATCAGATTCAAGGGCATCATACCAAATTGTGTCATGCTTTGAGCCATATTATTGGTGATCTCCAACAGTTAGGCCTCATCTCATTTGCTCCACCGCCATCTTCTATTCCCTATTCCACACATATAACTTGTTTGGCTCGTAGCACTACCCAGGACCCATCTCGAACAACCCTCTCTCCTCCGTCATTCACCATCTCAGTCTTCGTCCTTTGCTCATCCTTCATCCTACATGTAGTTTTCGTTCACAAGCACCAATTTTATCTACTATATCCCCCCTAATGGATCTTGGTCCTACGCTTTCATCATCCTAGGTACAAGTCGATGGACCTTCATCCCTTGACCTTATAGGGTGATTTCTCTTCATGACCTCTTGGGGGGCATCGCCATAACCTAATCCCCCCTTTTTCATATTATCATAGCTGCACGTCTACTCTTTACATTATCTTCTTTGTGCATATAGGTATACTTCTTACACATTCTAGTGCACCTCATTACCTGATGACACACTCTTGTGCTTCGGTTCACACTGGACTGTTGAGGGATTACCATTACACTGAACCCCACACACCACACTATAATTTCTACACACTTACATCCTATCCATACATTGCGCATCTTCCCATTATCCATTCTATATTTATCCTACATCCTACATTATACTGCATCCCTTTCATGCACACATTAGTCATTTATACATCTCTATCTCATACACTCTACACTAGTCATCATCTCATCTCCCACGTAGTTTTACATCCCTTTCATTACATTCTACATTTATGCTAGGTCACATTATATATGGGCCTATCTTTACATTTCATCACTACATATTCTATCTACACCTACTTATGCCTCTTACATCATCTATACACCCTTGTTTATTACAATTAATGATTTACATACCACATATTTATTTATCATGTATTCACATTTGGTACATACTACACTAGGTTCCATTACATGTGGATCTAGTTTCATCTTACTCCTCATACATTGCATAGTTCTATGGTCCATATCGATTGCATCTCGACACATCACATATACCAATACACATGGTCCTATACTTTCATCATTGCATTGTTTACACTTATGTTTACATCCCATATTCACTTGGTTTGTTAAACTACATTGTTTTCTACATTGCACACCCACCCTATGACACACTTTACTTCCTTGGTTCATACTCAATTACCAAGGGTTTACCAATCAAATGGACCTTACTTTCACCAATGCGACATTTATCCTCATCCAACATTTCCCGTGTTAGTGACATACACCTTCAGTTAAATTGTCACCCCTTTTTATCATCTTGTAGTGGTATACACTTTGACTAAATCACCACCCCCATATTATCATTTTGTTGTGGCATACACCTTAGGGTACATCACCACTCCCTTCTCATTTATCCCATATGAAATACACTTGCTTTAGGCTAAATCGCCACCCATCTTCATCCTTTTCATCCTATAGTGATATATGCTTAGGGCTAAATCATCACTCACACATTCAACAAGTCGTGGTATATGCTTAGGCTATCAGGTCCACGTGCATATTTTCCATATGTCTCCTCACACATCCACTCATTCTATAGTGATATACACTTAGGGATAAATCATCACTCTTACATTCAACAAGTCATGGTATACACTTAGGCTATAGGTTCCACGCACATCTTTCCATATGTTGCATCCCCATACACTCATCCTATAGTGATATACACTTAGGGCTAAATCATCACTCTTCCATTCAAAAAGTCATGGTATAAGCTTCGGCTATAGGGTCCATGCACATCTCTCCACATGTCACATTTCATCACCATCACATATACACACTCATCACAACACGCTAGATACAACCAACACTACTCGACCATTTCCCGATGATGCACTCTCGTTCATGATTCATTTTTGACTTCTAAGGGGGAAAGTAAAATGAACCTCACTATATACACTTCCATCCACCTGGGGGTACATGTTACTCCTGTCATTCCATCTTGCATTCCATTCCATCCATCCACAACATATTGCATTGTCTTGGCACATTTACTCTTGCTTACTAGTGTTTTACATGATCACTTTACTACACATGTTAGATTGCTTTATTATATTTCATTATCATACACACGTGTGCATTCATGCCTTTGTTTAGTGTGATCACAGATACATGACTCTACACGCGACATGGATGCTCACCTTCTACCCTTCCTATACTTGTTCCCTGGGGGCATCCACATTTATCTTATCCAGGTGCTATTGTTTCATTTTGTACTTAACATCTTATACTACTTTTTTATACACACTTTGACATATTGGTTATTGCTCTAACATGCTAACGGGTGTTCCATGTGTAACACTTGTTTTGCAGGATTACATGTTCTCATGACTAATTGTTTGTTTCTACTTGTATGCTTCGTTTTCCATTGTATGTCATATTTTCCCTTTGCTTTTATGCACACTTGTCTGTTATTTACGGCCATGATGGCCTTACGTGTCTTGTGACATCTTGAGTGATGTCCCATGTTTGAAACCCACTTTGTGTGGTCTACTTATTTTCTTGCATGTTTACACTACTTGTGTTTGGTATTTTTTTACGTTGTCTACATATTTTCCACTTATTACATGCATGTGTTTTGGACTAACACTTGTTTTGGCTAGCCATCCCCTTTTGTGTGCGTACCTTGATATCTACCAAGTGTTTCCCTTTCCCCCTGTAGGGAATATTTCTATAGGTCAGAGTGTGGTTGGTCCTCTTTTGGGGCCGCATTCTCCTTTCATCGACGTCACATTCACCCCTAAAGGGGGGGAATTATGGTTTTCTACTAACACAACATATTTACACCAGTTTACACACAACGAGTGAGTTCAGACCAGTCTACGAACTCCATACACAATAGCCTCAATAGGACATGGTGTCCTTCTGCAATTTTGCGGAGCAGTTATAAACTTGGGGGTTACAAGTGGGTGTGCCTCTCTACACTTCTCCGTCTAGTGGCATCACATCACCCAAAAAACCAGGACAGTACAGAGATCTCTTCACACATTTCAGCATAAGCAGATTAAAGTTGGAGGATACAACAGTGCATTTCCTCCCTATACTTCTTCAAGCAAGGGTGGCATGAGATCACCCAAAAAACTCACGACAGTACATGATATCCTTCTACACCCTTCTTTCGACATGGATCAGGTGCACATGTTCCATTTACATTTTTTTTCTTGCGTATTTTACATTTGCGTACTTTACACATTTCTATATACATGTGTATTTTACATAGTGTTTTTGCGTACATACATATTTGACTACTTGATCATTTTCTCCTTGTATGTCCATCATATGAGAAACAAGAAGTCAAATTAGGGGCAACAACAACAACAATAACAACAATGAAAATGAACATGACAATGACAATGACAACCCACCGCTACAAGCATTTTCCTTTACTAACCATGCAGGTACACTACACACAGTACAACAACTACACGTGTTCCACCCTAGGTTCACTCTCATCACTTTTTATGCACATTTTTCATCTTTAGAATCCACGTTCCTCCACATTTTTATTTTTTTCATTCCATGGTTGAGTTCTAGTCTATCATTACATCATGTCTTCTACACTCTACATGGATATCAGGTACGCATCTCTATCTACTTTATGTTGTCGAGCATTCCACTCACCAACATAAAGTGGGGGGAAAATGTTGACAAAAAATTATGCACTTTAGACATTATTTAGCCCGGTCTTATACTACTATTTAGAAGGTTCTCAAGTGAATAAAGTACTAATTAATCCCACCTTTTGGCCATATTTATTTTATATTTTATTTCATAGTTTCTGTATATTTTCTAGCACTTATCCATGTCTATTTCGTAACTTCCCCATTATTCTAGCCCAAAATAAAGGTGCCCTAGTATGTACTGGGGTGCCCCAGTCCCACCCTGGGCTGCCCTGATCTATGCACATCCTTTCTTGCTTCTTTTTTAGGCCTTTCTACCCATTTTCATCCTTATCCTTTTCCCAGTCGGCCTTGTCAAGATTAATTACAAAATTAAGCTTGAGAGCCCTATAAATATAAAGTTATAAGACCATAATGACGGTCCTAGCGTCACATTACTACTATCACTCCATCTAGAGTTGCATCCATTACATCACTTGCATCCACATAGTGTCATACATCAAGGCTAGGAGATTTACATCACACATACTACATAGAAGGAGGGATTCTATTCTATTCAATGCACACATGTGATTTACATTTTCTATAGTTACCATTGCTCTCTACTTCACAAAGTGCAATTGACATGAGAGCACCTATGACACGACATGCACACACACATTCACCAGAACTACATCTAGGTCTGAAATATAGTTTAACACTCAACAATAAGACCACTAGTTTGGTGAATGAGGTCAGCCTGACCCATTCATTTACATATTTTATTTTTCTAGGGTTTGATACTTTCCTTTTGTATTGCAGCTCATCATACAACTCATTCGGAAAATCCACATGATAGACATTTGAAGACACCTTGTGATCAACTTGTAACCATAAGCAATTTCTAAGTATTTACAGAGATCAGAGCACCCAGATTGCAAACCAGGGTGCCCCAATACCATCATAGGCACCCCAGTCAGTTCAGATCTTCCATATCTGGTCTTTGCAGGGTCCCTGAGTGATCTTCTGCACTTCTATATTTTATTTCTAGATCCGCGACAACCTACAATAGTCACTTTGAATTAGTTAAGCCACTTCTCTCCCTTCTCTTGCATATTTAGGGTTTTATTTCATCTAGAATAATTAATTACATTTATGCCATATTATTCCAGCTTCATTTATACAACATTTTAGTCCTCCTAATTAGATTAACAAGGGTTACTATTTCTTAGCCTATATTTGTATTTTAGTTAATTAATTGTGTTTGCTCATTATGACTAGAGTAGAGTAGGAAAAAAAGAGGTGTGAGCAAGCTAGAGGAGGTGAAAGAGAGTGTTAGAGGGCTCTAAGGAAGAGATAAGAAGAACCATGAGAAGGTGAGGAGGGAAAAGTAGAATATCTTCAAGGTCATTAGACCTAATCAGCTTATGAAGGTGCAAGATTGAACAAAGAAGGAGAGAGAGTTGTTTGAGAAGGTTTTGAGGTGTATGAGCTAATCTTGTGGTCCAAGTCAGTTTTTTGAGAAACAAGCCATAGGTTATCTCTATCTTCAAGTGGTTGAGTTGGTGTTTGGTCATCTTAGGGGCTTGTATCCTCCTTGTAGGGTTGGTGCCTTACTAAATAGGGGTTGGTGCTCCTTGTAGGATTTGTTTCTCACTAAATAAATATTATGTGATGTGTAATATTCACACAAGTATTTTGAATTGAGTAATATATTTAGAAGTTTCAATGGGTTTTCTTCCCCTTGATGGTTTCCCACTTCATATCTTGTGTTCTTGTGATCTCTCTTGGTTCATGTTCTCATAGATGGTTGTTTCATGTTAATAATCTCACATTGATGTATGATTGAATGGTTAATGGTTCACACAAGTTAAATACAATTGAATGAAAGTTATTATAAACTAATTCACCCCCCTCTCAATCCTAGTGTTTCTAATAATTGGTATAAGAGAAAGGTACTTTTGAAGAAATTTTCATCACTTGAAGGAGATCCTTTGAAGCACTAAAATGGCGAGTCATGAGGTTGGCACTTCCACTAGAAAATCTCATGTGTTTGATGGGTAAAATTATGAATTTTGGAGTATCACGATGAGGACTCACATCATGTCCTTAGGATGTGACATTTGGTAGTTAGTCATAGATGGGTATACTATTTCTCATACTCCTCCAACCAATGCTATAGATAAGAAGGCTAGTGATGACAACTCCAAAGCAATAAATGCTATTATATATGAATTGACAGAATCTGAAATTTTCAAGGTTATGCATTGTACATCTGCTAAAGCCATGTGGGATAAGCTTAAGGTCATATATGAAGGAGTTTCCAAAGTAAATATTGTAAAGTTATAAACATATATAAATCAATTTGAAATCATATGGATGAAGGAAGAAGAATCTATTGATGTTTATCTACTCAGAGGTTTAGGTGAAGAGGTGAAATAAGAAGTAGTGGTGTAAAAGGTGTTGAGATCCCTCAATTCTAAGTTTGATTATAAAGTGTCTGCCATTGAGGAAGACAAGGATTTGAGTATCATGTTTACGGATGAGCTTTATGGAATTTTTACAGCCTATAATATGAGGACCATTGACTCAAAAGATATCAAGGAGGTTGCTTTCAAATTTGAGAATAAGTTAAAGGAAAAGCAGACCGCTAATGTTGATGATGTTTATATTGATGATGATGATCTTATTGTAATGTTTGCAATAATATTGAAGACCGGTTCAAGTAAGTACAAGGGTAAATTACCTTTTAAATGTTTTAACTGTGGTGAAATAGGTCATTTTGCCAACAAGTTGCCTAATAAGCACAAGGATGAATATGATGAATATCATGACAAAATGACTCACAGGTTTGATAAAGGCAAGAAGAAATTCAAGAGATTTGAGAACAAGAAGAAGTCCAAGAAAAGTTTTTATACCAAAGAAGATAGTTGCTCATCTGAAGAAAATAGAAATGACGGTGTTTCTAAATCTGATTTTGAGTTTGAGAATGAAGATGTAGGTGATGAATTCTTATTTATGGCCAAGGATGCTAAGATCCCTTAAAGTGAAGACTCCATACTATTTGAATAATCATGCATGAATTCTGAGGAACAAGAAGAATATGATGATCTAGAAAATGAGCTAATGTGTGTTTAGACAGAGTTAAAACATGTTGTTACCCAAATAACTCTCCTAGTTGTCTAGATAGCTTATATTTTCATCTTGACTCTGGTGTTTCACATTTCAGGTTGCACGCACTCAAGATTGTTCTTTTGACACCTTGGAATAGTTGTAGTTCCTCTACACACCCTTGCGTGCCTTCCTCATGTGCACCTGATTTCTCTCCTATCCCATTGTGCACTCCTTGCATGCACCTCTACAGACTTACCTTCCAATCAGCTAAGTCCCTGACATTCCTCTTGCGCAGTTATATAGACTTAGTTCCTATGCATGTGCCTCCCCTTTATTTCCCTTTTGCATGCTTGCTTCTCACTCTCGCGTGTCACATGCACTTTCATTCACCTCTTTCTACTTTCCTCCTACATATCTTTCTTCCGTGCGTGCCTTTGTGCCTTATCCTTTGTGCCCTTCTGTGCCAATTCATCTTCTGTCAGACTTGAGTGTGTCATGCATGACCAATCAAAGCGCACTAATAGGGTGCTAAATCTAGATAACCAACCAATGCATGAAATGTGGCAGAAAAGAAAAAACAAATGAACATTTGTCCATCATTTCATCTAACCCGTGTGTGTCATGTGTCTTGTGCACGCCAATGAATCTGACATCTTCTGACAGCCATATCTTTTTCTACAGAGCTTAGATTGGCATGCACCTAGACTTGTCAAAGAACTACTGACATAAGCTACATGTTGGACTATTCAAATTCAAATTTAGGTAGGATTTATTAGGTGAAATACAGGGAAACGTCTTTCAACTCATCAATACACATCCAATCGACCTCAACTACCAGATTTCATCAGATCTTTCCTTATTCCTTCTTCCACATACCAAACAGACATGTGGAAGCACATTTGATAGCCTTGCAGGTGGATTTGTAGGAATTTATCACCGGTTGTTGGTGGTTGAAGATTTGAATCCAAGTTTCCCTCCCTCCCTCCTTCTCTTCTCTCCTTCTTCTATAAATAACAGAGTTCTACTTTGTAAAATCATCCCTCCTTGTTGTAACGACACCATTCCAAAATGGTGGCTGACTTCCCATGGGTCTCAGACCTTGGCGTGGTATCTGTAATGTATTCTCACATCCTACCATGAATGTAAATGACTTTGCATCCCTTAAGCAATAAAATCATGTTTTTTGGAACTCTTGTCTTCCCTTTCTCGTTTGCATTGCATCTCGCCTCTCTGTTTACATTTTTTGGCATGTTGTGCGTACTCCTTTGCTTGCAGTCCCCACATTCATGTGTTACATGCGCTAGAAGGCCAAGCCCACATGTTGATTTATGGCATGTGTTGTCTGCCCTTTTCTCCCACACCCTCTCTGTCTCCTTCGCCGCTCATGGAGAGAGATTGACCCTTTCCTTCTAGCGTTATTTCCTTCCTTAGCTTAGGATTTCCCCTTTCTTCACATCCTTCTATCCCTTGGCATGTTTAGTCCAGGATTTGATTTCATCATTAGGTGTAGTAGTAGTGTTAGAGGTAGGTAGAGGAACTGGCCTTCTCCAGAGATTCGTCCCAAGTGTGCAAGGTCCCACAACTTGGGGATGGTTCCAGTGTGGTCTCATACACCTTGGCCCTTTCGAGATTCAAGATACAGGTGCACATTTGAGCAACCAACAGTTTCTGGCATGCCTGGTGGGATAGGAGTGAAGAGCTTTACATCTTCATCTCAGTAAGTTCGATGTGTTATTGCTGAGATCCAGCCTTTGGAGGCATTTTTTTAGCACATCTGGCAACTCCACTGATTCAACGCACCCATTATCTCATGTGCAGAAATGTCTCCCCTCATTCCTCCATTCATTTCTCCTTTTCCCATCATTCCACATTCCTCTTTTGAAGTTGTGCAATCATGACTTCTTTCCCGCCATGGAATTCTCATTTGCAATAGAAAACTATTTCCCTCCATCCCCACAGTTTCAAAATCCTCCTCCAAATCAGTTTTATAAACCCCATTATCCTGAAAATGCATACGACCCACTTTTTTCTAACTAAAATTTTTATGAAGAACATGTTTATGTAGATGATGGTGGAAACCCCTTGGTCGAAGCTAATTTTCAGAGGCAAGTACAAGAGACAGAGATGGACATGATGCAACTCAGAGTCAAGTGCTCTATAAAGGTAGCTAAAGTTGGCTATAAGGTCCCTTGTCTATGGGTTGGCTCTGTACCAGGTTGGTTTAGTGCCCAATAGAAGTTGTACTTCATCATTAAGATGCTACCCCAGATTACAGATTAGGTGGAAGAAATGGAGGCTCAAAAATCAAGCGCGCGGAAATCCCATCAATGGGGTAACCTTGCACTACCATCTTATAGCTCCCCACTCCTCTGCACCAACCTACACCATCACAGTCTGTTGCGTGTGTTCCTAGCTTCTTTTGTGTTTCCCCCATTGAGAATTCTATCCCTTCTCCCTCACTTTCATCTCACCTTCATTTCTCTTCCATTTCCCTTCCTACGTGTGCCTCTGCTCCTCCGGCACACACGCCTTCCATCCCTTCTGCGTCCATCCTCCCATTTTCTTCTGAGTCCCCTCTGTCTAACTATACCACAAATGAACAACCCCTAGCCAATGCGCCTCTCCCAACCAATGTCATCATGTTCGATAATTACAGGATAGTTAAAGAATGACATGACTCATACAACTCCGATTGGGAAGAGGAAATAATATGGGTTCCTGTTCTAGACATATATCAGTTAGCTCTGGAGGGCACAGTTCTATAGGAGACCAGGTTACTTACATAGGCAGAACCATGTGTGCCCTAGATTTACATACCCCATCTTGCAAGTGCTCTCCTTCAGGAGGAAAGTATGCAAGAAAATCTCATCTGTGGGATTGAGCTTCAAAGTAATAGGAAAATCACAAGGATCAGACCATGCCTAATCAGATATCTAGCTATCATAGAGCCAAAAATAGAGTTTCCACCAGTCATGCTCATTTCAAAGCATGAGGTAGAGCTTCAGTGCACCAAAGGTCAATAGTAGCACCTCTCAAATCCAAGTACAGAACAAATCTAGGAGGTGTATGTTATGTTTTTTTATACTTTGAGGAGGGTGAGACACCATCAAGAAGGAGGTTTTTCACTCTTATTTCTGAACATGTTCAACGCCAAATCAACTACATGGTCACAATTTGTGAGGAAGGGAAGTTGCTTCTCCCTACCTGTTGCAGGTTTTACTTGAGCGCCCCTTGCCTCTGGTTGGTTTGGGTTATTTTAGGTTTTCTTTCAGTAACACAAGTTCTCGCGCACACTCTGCATGTTCTAGTTGGGAAATGTATGATTTTCAAATTTTGTACAGTGTTGTGTTTCTCTTTTGGCACACTCCCTCTGGCACCTTTTCTTTGATGTTGTGCCCACGTGACCCTTTTGTTGCTTCCTGGGATGAAAATTCATTTTGTATAGAGGCAGTTCCAACGGTCAGTGCATAGCTTTCACTCTCATCAATCCAATTCAGAATATCCTAGTATGGGAGCAACAGTTCAGTTCAGAGTTCAAACAAAGATTTAGGTGACTTCAGGTATGTTCTTCAAAGTTACAAATCAAATCTTCAAATTTAGCGCTTGACTCCATGTCCAATGGACTTCTAAGGCTACTAGTCTCTTCATCTAGCAGGCAGATGGCCCCCGAAAGTCACCAAAACTATTACCCAACTAACTCTCCTAGTTATCTGGATAACTTATATTTTCATCCTGACTCTGGTGTTTCACATTTCAGGTTGTGCGCACTCAAGATTGTTCTTTTGACACCTTGGCACAGTTGCAGTTCCTCTACACGCCCTTGCACACCTTCCTCCTACGTGTCTGCTTTCTCTCCTATCCCTTCGTGCACTCTTTATGCGCACCTCTACAGAATTATCTTCCAATCAGCTAAGTCCCTGACATTCCTCTTGCGTGCTTACATAGACTCAGTTCCTATGTGTATGCCTCCCCTCTGATTCCCTTTCACACACTTGCTTCTTGCTCCCGCGCATCAGGCACACTTTCATTCACCTCTTTCTACTTTCCTCCCATGCCTCTTTCTTCTACGCATGCCCTTGTGCCTTCTCCTTTGTGCCCTTCTATGCCAATTCATCTTCTGTCAGACTTGAGTGTGTCGCATGTGACCAATCAAAGTGCACCAACAGGGCACCAAAAAACAAATGAATAGTTGTCCATCATTTCATCCAACCCGCGTGTGCCATGTGTCTTGCACACACCGACGACTCTGCCATCTTTTGACAGCCATATCTTTTTCTACAGAGCTCATATCGGCACACACCTAGACTTATCAAAGAACTACTGACATAAGCTACACGTTGGACTATTCAAATTCAAATTTAGGTGGGATTTTTTAGGTGAAATACAAGGAAACATATTTTAGCTCATCAATGCACATCCAATCGACCTCAACTACAAGATTTCATCAGATCTTTCCTTCTTCCTTCTTCCATTCTCCAAACCGACATGGGGAAGCACATTTGAAAGCCTTATAGGTAGATTTTTAGGCATTCATTGTTGGTTGAAGATTTGAATCCGTGTTTCCCTCCCTTCCTCCTCTTCTCTCCTTTTTCTATAAATAGCAGAGTTTTTCTTTGTAAAATCATCCCTCCTTGTTGTAATGGCACCATGCCAAAATGGTGGCTGACTTCCCATGGGTCTCAGACCTTGGCATGGCCTCTACAATATATTCTCACCTCCTTTCATGAATGTAAATGACTGTGTGTCCCTTAAGAAATAAAATCATGTTTTGTGGAACTCTTGTCTTCCCTTTCTCATTTTCATTACATCTTGCCTCTCTGCTTGCATTTTCTAGCATGCTATACATACTCCTCTACTTCCAGTCCCCATGTTCATGTGTTGTGCACGCTAGAAGGCCGAGCCCATGTTTTAATATGTGGCATGCGTCGTTCACCCTCTTCTCCCATGCCCTCTTTGTCTCCTTCGTCGCTCGTGGAGAGAGATTGACCCTTTCATTCTAGTGTTATCACCTTCCTTATCTTAGGATTTCCCTTTTCTGCACATGTAATGGAATTACTTGTATAATTCAGATTAAGAGCAACAATAGTACACCAAATAACACAATATTTTAGAATAATGATCTCAATATGCAATTAGAATAGCTTCGCCACTTTGAGGGGGCAACCTCCAAACCATATAATAAGACTCGAATGCTCAAATGATAATGAAATACTACCTATAATCCCCTATATATACTATTCATATGCTATGGCCATCACCAAGGCTGACCTATTAAGCATGAGAAAGTATAAATGATATAATAAAATGATATGGTAAGCCACAATTTGGCTACTCATATCCTAATACAAGCAATAGGTTAATGGCGTAGCATGCCCTTCCCCTTCAAACCAATTTGTCCTCAACGTTGAATAATCCTGGATGTTACTGCAGAAAACCTTCATCCTCCCAGGTGGCGTCTTCTATGCTCATATGCTTCCACTTGATCAAAGATTCCTTAATGTCTCTAGTTCTCAGCCTCTTAATACGTGTTTGCAGAATCTTCTCTGGCTCCAAAATGATTCTTCCTTCCTCATCAAGTTCTAGTAACCCTGTCTGGGCTTCAAATTTATGTCCAATAACCTTCTTCAGGCATGAAACATGGAATACTGGGAGTATGTGTGAAGATGGAGGCAACTCTAATTTATAAGCAACACTACCAATTTTCTGTAGAACCTGATAAGGGACATAATATTTAGGAGCAAGTTTGTTTTCCTTTTTCTGTTGCTTTAGGGACATTTGTTTGTAAGGCTAGAGATGTACAAAAATCTAGTCACCAATTTCAAAATGTCTTTCACTACGGTGTTGATCTACTTTTTGTTTCATCCTATTTTGTGCTAATGCTAAATTCTCCTTCAAACTAACCAAAACCTGTTGTTGATGTTGAATGTGTTCCTCAACATCTCTGACCTTAGTTTGCACCCTCAATGAGGAAATGATAGAAGGTGGATGGTAACCATATAATGCTAAAAATGGGGTCATTTGAGAAGAGGTATGAAAAGATGTGTTATACCACCATTCTGCCAGTGGTATCCATTTAATCCACCTTTCCTGCTTATCTGATACAAAACAACGTAAATACCCCTCTAAGAATTTGTTGACCACTTCTATTTTCCCATCAGTTTGAGGATGATAAGATAAACTATGAGCTAGCTGAGTACCCAAACATGAAAATAATTCCATCCAAAAATTACTTGTGAAAATAAGATCACGATCACTTACAATTATCTTTGGGGTTCCATGTAGCCTTTGAACTGTCTCCAAAAAAATAGTTGTGACTGTACTGGATGCAAATGGATGTGATAGGGCAAAAAAATGGGCATATTTTTTGAGCCTATCCACAATCACGAAAATAACATTCTTACCCTTTGAACAAGGCAATCTAGTGATGAAATCCATGGAGACCTCCTCCCATCTCTGGCTAGGAATTGGTAAGGGTTGCAAAAGCCCTAGTGTCTTAATTGTTTCCCCTTTGTTCTGTTGACACACTAAACACCCTGATACAAAATTTTGTACATCCCCCTTGAGTCCTTCCCAAAATAATTCTCTTTTTATTCTATGATATGTCTTCAAAAACCCAGAGTGTCCTCCAACAAGTGAGGCATGTAGCTTTGCAAGAATCTTATGCTTCAACTCAGAATCTTTACTCAAGTATAACCTATCCTTGTACCATAGGGCATTACCTTTCCACTCAAATTTGTTAGATGTCATAGATCCTTGCTTGATATTCTATATTAGAGATTGTGTATCCTTATCTTGATTCCATTCCAATCTTGCTTCATCCACCCAATCGGCTGTCAACATGGACATTCCACATAGTAAGGCATCTACGGATGTATCCCTTCTAGACAACGCATCAGCTACTACATTTTATTTACCCTTTTTGTATATGATTTCAAAATCATAACCCAACATTTTTGTTACCCACTTTTGTTGTTCCTCATATGATAACCTTTGCTCCAAAAATTATTTGAGACTATCATGATCAGTTTTTACCTTGAAGTGTCTACCCATGAGATAGGGCCCCCATTGCTTGACCACATGAAGAATAGCCATCATTTATTTCTCATAGACAGGTTTGAGAAAATCTTTTCCTTTGAATTGACGACTCTCAAATCCAATTGGTATTCCTTCCTGCATTAGAACTGCTCCCAATCATGATCCTGAAGCATCACATTCAACAATGAAGGTTTTTGAGAAGTTGGGAGTAACCAAAACTGGGGTGCTGCAACATGGCTTCCTTCAGCTGCTCAAAGGATTTAGTGGCTACGTCTATCCAATGGAAGGCATCCTTCTTTAGCAATGCAGTGAGTGGGGTTGCTATTCTACCATATCCCTACACAAATATTTTGTAGTACCCTGTTAGTCCTAGGAACCCATGAAGATTTTTGAGATTTTTGGGCCTTGGCCATTCCACCATAGCTTTGATCTTCTGAGGATCAACTTTGATGCCTTCATGGGATACAATATGACCCAAGTACTCTACCTCTTGTACACCAAAATAACATTTGGATGGCTTTGCATACAGAGTATGTTTCTCCAAAACTTCCAACACGTTATTTACATGTTGTAAGTGTTCTTCCCATGTCTTACTGTAAATCAATATGTCATCAAAGAAAACTAATATAAATTTCCTTAAAAACGGCCTAAAAATAGTGTTTATCGAGCTTTGAAAGGTTGAGGGCACATTTGTAAGACCAAAAGGCATTACCAAAAAATCATAATGGCCCTCATGAGTCCTGAAAGCCATTTTATGAACATCTTCCTCTTTTATCCTAATTTGATGGTACCCCGAATGAAGATCTAATTTTGTGAAATAAACAACACCATGTAATTCATCAAGTAAATCATCAATTACTGGAATAGTAAACTTATCTTTGATGGTGTACTTGTTGAGTTCTCGGTAATCTGGGCACATCCTCCATGTTTCATCCTTCTTATGTACCATGACCACTGGTGAAGAATATGCACTCTGGCTATGCCTGATGATACCTGCCTTTAACATTTCCTCCACCATTTTCTCAATCTTACTTTTCTGGGAATATGGGTATCTGTATGGTCTGATGTTAGGTGTTTGGCTCCCAAGAATCAACTGAATGGCATGATCATGATCCCTAACTGGTGGTAGTCCCTTTGGAATTGCATCAAAAATAGATGAGTGAGCATCCACAATCTTCTGAAGATCGGGTGGCATTGAAGACTCTGTATTTTTTACTTCTATGGAAAATAGCTTTTCTATAAAGCCATCCACTCCTTTTCTAAGAACCTTCTGCATCTGATGAGAGATAATAATTTGTGGAGACTTAGCTACCATCCCATTCAATTTTATTTTCCTTCCATCTGAATGAAATCGCATGAACAATTCTTGGAAATTCATCTCTATAATACCTAAGGTTGTGAGCCATTAGACCCCCAAAACAATATTTGCCCCTCTCATAGAAATAGCAAACATACGTGAGTCTAACATGTAGTCTCCCATGGAAAGCTTGATACTATGAAACTTTCCTGTGCACTTGACTGTCCCACCATCCGCAATCATAACTTACATTTCTGGAGCTGGGTAAATAAAACAATTGAGGCGGGTAGCTAACTTACTATTTATGAAGTTACGAGTACTCCCTGAGTCAATCAACACCGTCACCTTCTGTTTTTTGAGATAGCCAATAACCTTGAGTTTTTGAGGAGTACTAATTCCTAACAATGCATGTCAATAAATTGTAGGTTGTGATCCTCTACTTCATCTTCTACTGGTTCCTCAGCCTCTCCTATAATTTCAACTTCCTCATCATCCTCATTACCTTCGTCAATATAGAACAACTTCTTCTCAACACATTTATGTCCTGGTCCATATTTGCTATCACAGTTAAAACATAATCCTTTTGCTCTCTTTTCTTCCATTTGTTGAGGAGTCAATCTAATTGGCCTAACAAATGAAGGGAAAGAGATACTACGCTCTCTGGTGTTAATGAAAGGTGGCCTCCTACTACAAATAACTTTTTCCTCTGCATGACGTGCCATGATAATAGAATAAGAAATCTTGATTGGATTAAACATGTGTACCTCATGCTCGATGTGGTCCTTAAGACCCCCAAGAAATAGGTCATTCAGATTCTCTTCTGGAATATTCTCCACCCTTAAGGATAGGTTTTGGAATTGATGCACATAATCTTTGACTGATCCTATTTGCTGTAACTTTACTAATTGACTAAAGTAGTTCTCTGAAACACTGGAACTATAGTGCAATTGCAATTCCTTGGTAAAAACTATCCAAGTGACACTTAGACCATTCTTCTGCCTTTGAGCACATAACCAACGATACCAAACAAATTGGTCGGGTTCAAGATGTAGGGATGCCATTGTCACCTTTTGTCTTGATGGTGTTTGATGTAACTCAAAGAATTTCTCCATTTGATTTATCCAATTCAGGGGATCCTTACCATCAAATTTGCACATATCCACTTTCGGCATCATGTTTCGTGGTTGTGAATAAGTTTTATTCTGATGGGACTAGAAAATTGATCCAATATGGTTAGTTTGTCCATGATTTTGAATTAAAGGTCCTCCTTGGTTGATATGGGCTGGATTTGGGCCATAATGGTTACCCTTTACATGTTGCATGATATCATCCAACCGATGATTGATTTGGGCTATGTCTCCTTTAGAGGCCATCTCAGATTGTACATTTCACAACTCATACTCAAGTTGGCTCACCTTATGATCAACTAAGGTAAACCCTAGTGTTGAGGAATCTGTATTTACCCCTTCTGAATCCATCTCTTCAATCACTACCCCATCTTTATCTGGGGTTTTACCCTGGAGTAACCGGATTCTTTTTTGTTCTTGTGGAAGGCCCCGCCATGATGTCAAACCTTAGGGTTTGGGGTTTCGATACAATTTCAGCTGAACATTAAAAAACACAGAGAAGATACTAAGACTATTTTTTTGATATCTTTCCGAAAATGTAAATAACTTGAAAATTTTCCACAATTTTCACCCTAGGGAGTGATTTTATGAAAAAACCTAAATTTTTAATAACTTTTACAAAATAAATCAAAAAATTCTAAAATTTTTAGGAAACCTTACTTGAAATTCTTCTCAACTATGGTAAAAATATCTCCCATCAATTAGCAATGGTTCGCAATATGTGGTGGCAACAAAAAAAATTAGGGTTTTTGCCCTAATTTTGGCCTAGATCGCAGCTCTGATACCACTTGTAATGGAATTACTTGTATAATTTAGATTAAGAGAAACACTAGAACACCAAATAACATAATATTTCGGAATAATGATCTCAATATGCAATTATTATTTAGCTTCGCCACTTCGAGGGGGGCAACCTCCAAACCATATAATAAGACTCGAATGCTCAAATGATAATGAAATACTACCTATAATCCCCTATATATACTATTCATATGCTATGGAAATCACCAAGGCCGACCTATTAAGCATGAAAAAGTATAAATGATATAATATAATGATATGGTAAGCCACAAGTCGACTACTCATATCCCAATACAAGCAATAGGTTAAGGGCGTAGTAGCACATCCTTTTATCCCTTGGCATGTTTAGTCTAGGATTTTCTTTCAGCATTAGAAGTAGCAGTAGCGTTAGAGGTAGGTAGAGTAACTGGCCTTCTCTAGAGATCCATCCCAAGCACATAAGGTCCCACAACTTGGGGATGGTTCCATTGTGGTCTCAGACACCTCGGCCCTTTCGAGATGTGAGACGCGGGTACATGTTTGAGAAACCAACACATGCTAAGAAGAATAACAAGAAGTTGAGAACACAATTCAAAGAATGTGAATAAAATATCCATGATCTTGAGGAGAAGCATTGGTTTGAAACCAGAAAGTGTGATGAGACAATCAAACAATTAGAGATACAAATGAGTTCTATGACTACAAGCCTATAATCCAAAGATGACGAATGCATTAAGTTTGAAGAAGAAGTGATCTTTCTAATATCAGATTTTTCTGAAGCAACTAACAAGGCTAAGACATTATAGAAGTTTTAAAAGAGCTCCAAGGATCTTGATTATGTCTTAGAGACAAAAAGTTCTACCGGATATAATACATGTTAAGGATTCAAAGAAGACCTCAAGGGAAAAGAGGTGATATAAAAAGACATTTCTCCAAGCAAGGAGATTGAAGTTCCAAATAACAAAGAAGATCATAAGGAGAGAAAATTCAAAGGAAATGTGAAGATAAATTCTGTAAGGTATCCCAATGCATCAAGGTATGATAAATATTGTAATGGTTATTATTATACTTGCAATGGTTTTAGGAATAGAGAAAATGAGTGTAGAAGGATAGTCAAAGATGACCATCCATGGAGAGATAGTAGAGATGAGCAGTTAAGGAACATTACTTGCTATAACTAGTATGAGAGAGGTCATACTACTAGATATTTCCTTTATAAATCATCTAGTCAAAATTGGAGAGATGAAATCCCTAGAGGTAAGAGTGAAATTGTATGTTTTAATTACAATGATGTTGAACATATTGCTAGAAACTATTTTTATGGTCCTACAAGGAAAACCAAGAGGTTTCATGTTCCTAAAGTGCATGAGAAGAGGAAATGCACGATATGGAAACCAAGAGTAAATCATGTCACTTATGTTCATGTGTTCGTGTGTTCTCTCTCTTACTTCATGTTCATGTGAATGGTTGTTTCATGATTAGTAATATCACATTGGTTAATGAATGTTGAATGGCTAGTTTGATGGTTCACACAAGTAAAAACAATTAAAGTAAAAATTTTAAAGGAGTGATTCACCCTGCCTCTCATTCATTGTGCTTCCAAAAAATTGGTATCATAGAAAGCTCATTTTGAAGCAATTTTAACTACTTAAATGAGAACCTTTGAAGAAAAAAATGGCGAGTTGGCAGAGTGGTTCCTCTTATAAAAAATCTCCTATGTTAGATGGGCCAAACTATGCCTTTTAGAGTATTAGGATGAGAACTCACATCATGTATTTGGGATGTGATAAATGGAGGTCAGTTGTGAATGGATACACCATTCCTCAAACCCCTCCAACTGATGCTGCAGGTAAGAAGGATAGCAATAATAATTCTATAGCTATGAATTCTATCTTGCATGGTTTGGAAGAATTAGAGTTTCTCAAGGTGATGCAATGTACTACAACTAAGGCTATGTGGAAAAATTTGAATATCATTTATGAAGTAGACACTAAGGTAAATTTTTTAAAGCTCTAGATATACAGAATTCGGTTTGAAAGTCAGAAGATGAAGGAAGAAGAAAAAATTGTTGCATACCTTCTTAGAGTAGATCGAGTGGTCAATATTATCAAAGGATTAGGAGAAGAAGTTAAAGAAGATGTGGCGGTGCAAAAATTATTGAGATCACTCATCCCCAAGTTTGATGCTAAATTTTTAGCCATTGAAGTAGCCAAATATTTGAGTACCATGTTGATGGATGAGCTCCATGGCATTTTGACATCCTATGAGATAAGGACCATTGATACAAAACCTATCCATAAGAAGGTTACATTCAAAGTTGAAAAGAATACTTTAGATGATGATATTTCTGATTTTGATGATGATGAGTTGATTGCCATGTTTGCAATAAAGTTGAAGACTAGTTTAGGTAAGTATAAGGGTGAATTGTATTTCAAATGCTTCAATTGTGGTGAGACATGGCATTTTGCAAATAAGTGTCCTCACAAACATAAGGATTAAAGTGATGAATAGGATGATAGAGATCATGATAAGAGGTCTCACAAGTTTGACAAGAGTAAGAAGAAATTCAGGGATTTTGAGAACAAGAAGAATTCCAAGAAAATCTTCTACTCCAAAGAAGATTATTGCTCATCAAAGGTAAGTAGTGATGATGTTGTTTTTTATTATGAGTTTGAGTCTGAACATGATTTTATAGGTGATGAATTCTTATTCATGTCCAAATGTGCTAAGATATCTAAAAGTAAAGACTCCATATTTGGAGGATATTACATGATTTCTGAAGAAGAAGAGAGTGATCTTGAAACTGAGCTAATGTGTGTTCAAGAAGAGTTGAAGCATCTTGAGAAGAAGAACAAGAAGTTGGGGGCACAAATAAAGGAATATGAAGAAAATATTCATGATCTTGAGAAGAATCATTGGTTTGAAACTAGCAAGTATGATGAGATTCTAAAGTAGTTAGAGATTCAGATGAATAATATAATTGCAAGCCTAAAATATAAAGAGGAAGAGTGCATCAAGTCTGAAAAGGAAGTGGTCTCTCTAAGGGAAGAATTGTCTTAAGTAACTAGAAATGAAAAATCATTCTAGAGGTTTGAGAGGAGCTCCAAGGATCTAGATGATCTATTAGACTGTTAGAGGTCTACAGGAGATAGGAATGGTCTAGGGTTCTCCTTCTTAAGGGAAAAGAGTTAATGAAATAATATGCTACTCCAAGCAAGGAGATTGTTGATTCAAGTTCCAAACAATATCAGATGAAGAACAACATGAAGACAAGGTCTATCATACAACCTAAGTCATTAAGGTATGAGAAGTCTTTCAATGGATATTGTTATAGTTGCAATGGATTTGGTCATAGGGAAAAAGAGTGTAGAATATCATTCAATTATGGGGGATCATGGAATCAAGGAAGTAACTTCAATTCATATAAGACCATAGGTAAGAGTGAAGTTGTGTGCTATAACTTCCACGAGAAGGGTCACATTTATAGATGCTATCATCATGAGCCACCTAGTGAGTATTGGAGAGATAAAGGTAAAAATCACATTTTTTGCTTCAATTGTAACTATATTGGGCATATTGCAAGATACAATAGATGGAGGAAGAATAGCTATGAGAGGAAGGGATATGTAAAGTCTAACCATTTTGAGAAATCAAAGGAAGAAAGTAGTTTTCTCTAGTCATGATGGGTCTACTGATAAAATAAGTTTTTTTTCTGTTGAAGAAACTTGAGAAATCCTTCTATCAGCACAAGAAGACCACTAGGTGGATAATGGAGAGATGAAGACACATCGACCAAGGAAGTGGATTCTTAAGTATGGCGACTTGTCCCATGAGGACAAGGGTGTTTGGTATTGTTGAATATATCCAGTTTGACATATCCATGTATCATAGAGGTATGGATTTGAGCTCAAAGGAATGAAAATTTGATTATATATTTGTGGTACATAATTGTGAAATCTAAGTAGTGGCTCTGTGATTGTGTTATGAATCTGAAATAGGTTTTTGAGATGGTGATTGGTATGACCTTGTGTTATTTGTATAACATGAATATATAGGTTGGCTACATGGTCTACAAAAGTTGATTATCAGTTCTAGGAGGCATGTCATCAAGTGATAAGCTTGAGAAGCATGAAGACAAAGTTGAAGAGAATATTACAAGGACAAGTGAATAATATTCCCTTTCACTTTGTATGATGACTTGCTCAAACCATCAAAATCATGAAGGGATGTTGCATGATATTAAAGGATTGAGTTTCATATATGATTCAAGGTAAGATCTATAATTTGTGTTTCAGTCTTGGTTTCAGTTTATGTCATGATAAGGCTTGGTGTTGCTATGAGAAGGATTGTGTATTCAGACAAGAATATAGATAGTGTTTTGTAGAGACCATTATGGTTTCTGTGTATGTTGTTGGTAAGTTGTTGGTAAGTGGTGGTGTTTAAAAAGGCATGATGTAATGGTGACCTAGTTAGTAGAGCTCTATGAAGGTTTGACATAGATTATGCTTCATGAAGGACCAAAATCTAGGTAAGCAAGTTTTTGGATGTCTGATCTGAATATGAAGAACAAGTGTTTAGGATGGGAAGATATGTGATGACCAAGTGGTGTGTTCTAATTGATGAATAAATTTTCAAGACAATATGAGAATGATAGATGTCAAAATGTTATATTCTATGAGTTTCAATGGTTCCAAGAAACTATGAATGTGTGCATCATTCTAGGGGGAGATGAGATGAGTCATGAAGGTTTCCTAAGTCAATGGGCAGTCACAAGAAGGCACGAATCTAGGAGGTTGTCTACTTGAGTAAGGTATGTTCCCTAATATGTCGTTTATCAAGCTATTGGTTTTAGTTCATTGGTTGCTCAAGGATGGGTCATAAGTATGCATCTGTTAAGGGAGATTTCCCATCATAAGCAAGTAAAAGGTGGAAAAGTGACAAGATGATGATCAAATTTGAAGAGCTACATAAATAGGTCTAAATTTGCATGAATATTGAGTTAAGTTTCTTGGTTCAGATATCAAGGGTAAAATGAGCATGGCTCTACAAATACAGTCCTTGCCGAGCATGTTGGTCTATAATTGGTGTCTTAATTCTTGTTACTTCAAATTCATATTAACATGAAGATATTTGTGTATGCTGATAATATCTATCTGTCATAACAAGGGTGTATGATTAGGGGAAGTTTGTTAGGTTGGTTCAAGTTGGTTTTCTAGTCTTATGAGCAGAGGGTAGGTATCAAAGAAGATTTGCAAGTTATAAAAGCAGAGGAAACTATGAAGAATATGTTCTTGGACTTAGTTGCCAATAATGCAATTTATGGAACAAAGTTAGATCAAGAAGAGTATGTACAATGCAAGGGGGAGCTAGATGGCTCCAAGAAATATATAAAAGTTTTGTTGCTTAAAGCAAAGAAGAAGGTCTAAAACAAGAATGAAGTCCAAAATTGGTCTATATTTTTTCAAGGGGAGCATTGAGGATATTTGAAGACCATGTCTATGGATCATCTACAACAAATAGTGTTAAGATGGTGAGTACAAACCAAGGGGGAGCTTGTAAGTATAAGTTTATGCATTGTTAATGTTTGCATGTCAATTTGTTATAGGATCCTTTGTCATATATGTAAAAGGGGGAGAGTGTACTTAGAAATAAGAATATTGAGTCCTAAATGTGCTTGCATGTGTGGTTACCATCAATATTTCTGAAGGTGGTTTCCATCGATGAAAAAGGGGGAGATTGTTAGACATGTGTTAATGTTGTTTTCATTGATGTCAAGTAGAATTGATGTAAAAGGGTGTCTTGATGGGAATATGTGAGTGCATGATGTTGTCATTGATGATCATCATTGTCAAATAAGGTGAAATAAATGAAGGTTGATTGGTAGTGATGTGTTTTGGTGTCATGAAGTGTTGTAGTAAGATGGTGTCTTGATGCATATGCATCGTATAGTGCATGGTTCAGCTTGTATAAACTAATGAGTCAGCTATAAAGGTTGTATGAAGTTTCTATCATATCTAGTAGGTTTATGGATTTGTGTTAGAGGTGTTTTAGTATCTGCAAGATGAAGAATAGATCAGGTTTCATGAAGCATGGGTTAAAGAAATCCAATCTAGGCCTAGTCCTAGACCAAGTTTAAGTAGCTATTTGTGTATGGAGAACATGAGAATGAGGTTTAGAATGCATAAGTAGAGGTATGCAGGTCAATTGGAACAAGAAGACCAAGATGTAGAAGAGATAATTGAAGAAAATAGAGTTTGATTTATTGTTTTGGTGTCTCATTAAAAATGCTTCGGAGTCTATTCGAAGTATGTTAGAATTCTTCAGATTTTATATGAAGTTTGTGGTTTTTCATGGTATGGGACCAGCAATGTTGACCAAAAAATGTAATAAATCCTTTAGAGTCTAGCCCGAGTGCCTTGAAGTTTGTCTAGAGTCTTTTCTATTTGCTTCGGAGTCAAAATTGAATGCTCCAGAGTTTGTCTAAAGTTTGTTCAAATGCTTTGGAGTCTGTTCGAAGACTGTGGTTTGTTGTGATCTAGAAACTATGGTGTGGGCCAACTGTTGTAATGCATTTTTGAGTTTGTTGCTTCAGTTTTTGTAATCATGTTTGGCCGAACTTCAAAGGATTTGAAAGCATATTTGTGTTTTTCTTGTTGTTGGGTGACAGTGTCTGTTTTTGGCACTAAAATATTCATATGTTCTCTATCCAACCTGAGTGGTGGCATCTAATGCATGAGATGATGACCTTGAGGTCATGTAGCAACTGTATACTTGTTTTAGTTGCATGGTTATATGTTGTGATAATGTTTGAGCTTTATGTTTGAAGACTGGTTTTGGAGCAATTTTGGGCAGCTCCAGGTGTGATGGTAAACTACATCAAAACCTTTATTTTGTGAATATTTGCATGTACCAGCATAATTTGAAGGTATCATGATGAAAGATCAGTTGTGGAGAAAGATCAGGATGTGTTCTAAATGTGCATGGCAAGATTTAGATAGGTTATGCGAAAGAAATTGGTGAAACCTTTCTCCTAAAGGGGACTACTGCTAATGGCCTAAAGGGTCAAAACCAGTCATGGAGGTCTAAGAGGGGTTGTAATGTTTTGCATGTTGTAGTAGTGTATTATGATCATGGATAGTTTGTAAAGGTATCTTATGATTTTTTTGAGCTCTTTGTGTGATCAGATGAGGTGTTGTCATGTTGAAGTCCTAATGGTCTAATCAACCCTATTAAGCTTGCCAAGATGGTGTTTAGAATTGGTATGCAAGTGAAATATTATCCATGTGACATATGCATGTGAGTGCTTGAGGAGGGTTTTCAGGATGCCCTTGAATTTCTCCAAGTGACTGTAGTTCTTAGAAGTGAAGTTTGAGGTGTTGGAGCTCAGATAGCTCAAGACTAGTTCTTGAGATTTAATAGTAGGTTTGAGTAGTTTCAGAAAAGGAATATTTTTGGGTCCTTATGCCTTAAACTGATGATTGGTATTAGTTGTATGAGCTAGTAGATATCAAGACCTTTCTAGTGATGTGCCACATGTGTCATGAAGATGTTTTTTGAGGTGTGAACCAGTTCACTTTTGGAGACTGGGAATTTAGGTGCTTAGACCTAATAGGTGGTGCATGCCAAATGGAGTGGTGTGTACTGAAGATGGATAGAGAAGAGTGTTTCATACATGTAGATTGTTATGAGAAGGTGTTGTTGAAGTTTTCAAAACTGATGGACTCATGGTGGAGATACTTAATGTCCTTGAAATTCAAATTCTGACCGTTGGAGTCAGGACCTAATTTTTAGGCATAGTTGAGCAAGCTTGTATTGTAAGGCTTATGAGGACCTATATGGTCTTCTCATATAACTTGTTAACATTTTTAATGAGTCTATTTATGTTTTAGATGACTGACCTTGCATGGTCATATGGTTATTTGCTGGCCTATATGGTTTTGTGTCATGAATCATGTATAAAAGTGAGTTGTATTTTCTCATTTGTTGTAGAAGAGAGGAGGGAATTATGAGTGAGTAAGAGGAATGATGTGAAGAGGTAAGAGGCATTTAGAACAAAGCAGCGGAGAAGAAGCTACAAGGTCATATGACCTAATCAACAAACTTTGGTGCATTGATGAACGAAGAAGGAGAGAGAGCAGTTTGAGAGGGTTTCGAGTGAAGAGAGCTAAAAACATGATCACAATCAGTTGGTTGAGAAACAAGGTCATCAAGTGATCTTCATATTCAAGTGGCTAAGTGGTTGCTTGGTCATCTTGCGAGGTTGTAACATCCTTTTAGAGTTGGTGATTTACTAAACTACGGGTTGGTGTTCCTTGTAGGGTTGGTGCCCCTTGTGGGGTTGGTGCCTCACTAAAGAAATCTATTGTGATGTGTAATATTCACAGGAGTCATATGTGTTGAGTAATACATGCAGAGGTTTAGTGGGTTTTCTTCCCCTTGAGGGTTTCCCACTATATATCTTGTGTTCATGTGTTCTCTCTCTTGCTTCATGTTTTTGTGAATGGTTGTTTCATGATTAATAAGATCACATTGGTTAATGAATTTCGAATGGTTAGTTTGATGGTTCACACAAGTAAAAAAATTAAATTAAAATTTTTAAAGGATTGATTCACCCCCTCTTAGTCATTGTGCTTCCAACAAAAACAAAGAGCATCTACACACTCATGTATCTTTTCCTTTAAGCATGTAATTTTCATTTCATACTTAAAGGGGGATAAATGTAGACACTCAACTTTTGTAATGTACCTTTTGACACTGCTAATTGTGATTGTGATTCTTTGCTAAGAAAAACAACCTCATCATATCCCAATTTAGTACATCTTTCTCTCTCACTCCTAACTTTCTTATTCCCACATACTGATACATTGACACTTTCTGAACACAAAAACATAAGATCGGTACTTAAAATCTTCCTTTTATTGTGTAACTTCCAGATTTCATTCACCATCTCTCTATCCAAAACCATACAATAGGGTCAGGATGTGGCATCCGGTCCTTGCCGACTTGTACGTACAGTCTTGGACTAACACATCTTCCAACTCTGATTTTAATTTGGTATCATTTTTTGGGTCTTTTCATCTTCCTGGGTCGGCCTTGGTTGTCATAATGATTTACCTTCAAAACCCTATATAAGTAAGTTATCATCATCTCATTTACTCACCTAACACCCTTGAAAACAATCTAGCAAATTTTTTGGTACTCTCATTGCAACACATATAAAAGGAACTCAAGACTCCTTAAATCTTCCCAAATCCAATGCACATTCATTAGGGTAGCCACTACTATAGTTTTGAAGCACTCAACTAGGTTAAGGAGTCTAGCTTCTCCCACTTCCAAGCACACCAAGATCCTTACTTCAAAGTCTTAGTAAGAGCACAATCCTCTCAAGCATATTCAAAGTGGTTCAAGTTGCCAACTAGTTGCATTCATCTATATGTTATATGCTAGGTGGAGAAATACATGTAGTTTGAGGCCTCTTGGAGTAGTGCCAACGTAGGTGGTGCATAAATTACATTTCGACCCAAACACTAACCTTCTTGCAGGGTCTTCCACCCATAGATAGGGTTTGAGTTCCATTTAGCTTTTTTCACAGGATTTCAAGATTGTGCGATAATTAGGGTTTCACAGTGAAACATATTTATAGACAACTGAAGGGCACAACAAGTTGTAGGACTCTACTCCTAGCAGGTTCAAGAACGTACATCAAATCAAGGATTGTACAAATGTTCTTGGCAGACTTGTACGGTTCAATACCTGTGGATTTTCATGTCATAGTTCTTAAAACGAAGCATTTATAGATTCATTACTCCTATTTTTCCCAGTCTGTACACCTAGATTTCCCCTATACTGCTCTATGTAGTTAAGTACATTTTTCCTCGTGTGTTTTCTAGCTTGTAATATATTGTAAACACTAGTTGCAAGTACCAATACACTATTATGATATTGCATAGTTAATGCTGGAAGTTAATTAATTATAATAACTCATGGTATCGAACCTTACATTCCTTTTTATTGTTGTACATTCCGTAACATATAAAGATCATCGTATCTTTAAAAGGGTATAAACAATGAACTTTCGCATAAAGTATGTAGAACGGGACTTTATTTGAATATCAATAAAATCTTTCAAGTCTTTCATCAAGTTAATCTTGACATAAACATGCTTGTTTGATCACATTGAACAAAACTAACCAACTTCATTACAACTCACATATTGCATGGGTAAGAAGATGTGAGATATGAAAGCCCACAAAAGGATTGGGAGACCATGCAATATACTTCTTCGAGGGAAGGTAGCAAAAGAATTTATAACATTAACTTATCATAAAGTAATAGCATGCAAGTCTCCGACACTAGTTAATTATATAACAATTTGATAAAAACTCAAATCTTTGAATATTATTAGCGTGCATGTCTATGAATAAAAAAGCTTATGAACTTGAAACTAATTTGGTTTAGGGTAATAAACCGTAGCCAATAATTGCAAGGGAGTGGCCCACGTAGGCGGTACCGTGGTACGCATTTCGTAGAAAACGATGCCAAAAAGGTTGGGGCGGCGGGCCCCACACCTTGGAATCTACGACAATGGTGGCCTTCCGCCACGCGCTTTGCTTCCTTTCGCTTCTAACTTTGGTCTTTCGCGGCTGACGTCAACACGGCCCAATAAGTCAAAATTGTCGGCTGACAAAGAACAATTCTCACTGCTCAGCATAGGTTTAAAAAATTCACAAAGATTGGAGCCGCCATTTGAGGAAGCGGAAGAAGCTCAGGCGTAACCAGTGCCAGAGCCGTGAGGTCATTGCTGACGTCTTCAATTTCCAATCATATCCAAAAGAAACAACCAACGAAATCCAGTTTCGTGGGAATCAAACCATAAGATCTGACACCCATCAAATAAATTATTTGGTAACGACAGGGGCCGACCTTACTTTTCTCCCCGCTTTAGTTTTTATTTCAGTCAATTGGGGGCATTGACAAGATCAAGAATTCGACCATGGAGGGCAGCGGTGGTGGTGGGATGGGGATTCTCACTGTGATCATGGTGTCGGGAGGGGTGGCGCTTCTCGTTTTGGGGCGGCACAAGCTGCCGGAGCTCAATCTCATCAAACCCATTCCGTCTAAATCTTTTTCCGGCCGTTCATGTCTTTCATCAGGTAGCTTTTAATTTCACGCAATTTTCCCCTGAATCTGAGATTTCTTTTCTGAACTGTGTGTTCGATTGATCCGCAGCGAACAATCTGCGCAGAAAGAAAAATAAGAAGAGGGTCCGTTTTGCTGCGGAGGTGGTGGAGCATGATCAGATTCAGCAGAAGCAGAAACAGAAAATAAGAGAGAGCAGCATTCCGGCCAACAATGGACGCCCAGTCGAAGAACGGAGTAGCATTCCGGCCAACAGACTTGCTCTTTACAACGGAATGCTCAGATATCGTATGCACCAGGCATCTCTCTACCGCTAGATAAATATTGTTCTAAATAACACCTAAGATGTTAACTCTTTTTGTGTTTCTTCCAAATTCATCATTTTGTCTGTACTTAATTGTGGAAGAGTCTTTTTGTAAATGTTTTAACTAATAACGCCAAAACTCGAACCCATGACATGTGATCTACAAGTCGTGGTAACATTTTTTCTTAGTTGGGAATTTTAACTTTACAGTCAAAACTTATATGTGCTACTTGTAGTCTCTGTGTGGGATGTATTATAAGAAAAAGCTGAGAATTGTACATTAATAATTGTATTGTATAACAGAGATGGGAGGTACCAACTTTTCAGACTTTATCTGTATTAAAATTTGTGAAATTGCCCATGTGATTTTGAAAAGCGACATGATTGACTTCTACTGCAATGAATTCTTTTTCATTTATTCTATGAATACAACAGCGAAAATTCTTTTTTTTGATTAAGGATGAACATTGGATCCAATTTGTGTCTGGATTTACTAATAATTTGATGGGGCATCCATTTGGGTGCATTTTTTTTCTATTTCAATTTAGTTTATTTTTTCAAAAAAATAAAAATTGTTATTATTCTGGAAATTTTATATTTTATTTAGCTTTAATGGTTTTATTAATAAATATAGTTTTTTAATTTTATGTATTTATAAATTTATTTTCCACCTAAGTTTATTTATTTGTTTTAAAATAACAATCCAATTTTTATTACATTTTCTTTTTTCCCAGAAATAACAATCTTAAAAAAAAAAAAATCTAATTTAAATTAGAAAGGAGTTGACATAACATACCTACCAAATTCTAAAAAAAAATTAAAATATGTAAATTTATTTCAAAAAAAAAAATATTGTTATTCACTTAAATTTAGTAATTTATTTTTAACAAATATAATTCTTTTATTTTACATAGTTAATATTTTGTCAAATTTATTTTCCACTAAAAATTTATATTTTACAAATTAATAAAAATCCACTTTTCTCACTAATTATACAATCTTCTTCTTTTTAATGTATATTAATTATTATTCTATTACTTTATTTTCCACTTATTACCACCCAAAATAAATAAATAAATAACTTTTCCACTAATTAAACTACAATCCTTTAAATAAAACTTTTCTAATTTAAGAAAACGTGCCAGCCAAACTCTAAGATATTGAGGTTTGATTGCATGCGAAGAGTTAATATGATAACAGATAAGCCAAGTCACATTGGAATCTTTAATATTAAAGTCTAAATAATTGAATGCTTATCTTGAATAAAAAAACATAAATGATCAAATTAGTTGGAGAAAACCACGCGTAGCACTGACTCAACAACAAACTAAACTGATGATATACTTGCACATCCGGATTCAGAGGGTACACCACATTTTTTTCATTAATAAGTTGCATATTACATTTGAGGGGTTCTAACTTTCTGGAGACTATTATTTTTACTTCTGCTAAAGGCACTCATATTACAATCTTTTCCAGTGGAAGTCTATAATAGTGGGAATTTTTTTTTATGTCGCGGTATTAGGGTTTTGTGGATATATATAGCACTAAGGTGTATGAGGGGGGTTCCATTCCGTTAAAGTTACGTGGGGTATGATTTTTATTTTATCTATTTTTTTTAATATTTGGGCCATTACACTTAATAAGGATTAATTCTTAGTAAATTTTTGTGAGCTTAACAACTTTATTAATGGACTAATGATTAATCAATATAGTAGAAAATATTTAGAATGAACATTAGTGAGAGTTTGAGATTAATTCAAGAAGTGAGAGCCAAAACAATTAGCGCTGGGCATGATGACGACAACTGCTACCGTGTGGCCCTACCCACCGACCTGCATCTCTATGTCCCTGTGCCCTGTACCCTACCATAATGGCTCCATACTTTGCAATCTTACATCCTCCTATTGAGAATCAATTTTAACAAACTAGGAATCTAGTAGAGCTAAGGGCCCTATGCTAATAATGCGAGGAACAAATCTTTTTGGATGAAATCTGGGTGTAGTAAAGCACCTGAAGAAGAGACTATTATAACCTTTGAGCACAATGAATTCAAAGAAGAAATGGATGCCCTAACAAATACGGGTTTAATTTGCAAGTTTGTAGGTTCAGGGCCTCGTGAAAAAGAACAAGAAGCTTGGGTAACAAAACAATGGTAGTTGAAAGGGCAGATTGATATTTGTCTTGGCTCATGAGGGTTTTTATTGTTGTTTTTTGCATTGAAGAGGTAACAACTAATATATTCAAACATGGGCCTTGGTTCCTTGGAAGATTAGGGTTATTTATAACATCGTGGAGCCCCAATTTTGATTTCTCTAAAGAGGATCCAACAATTCCTCTGATTTGGGTAAGATTTGGTATCCTTCTACCACATATGTGGGGTAGAAGCTATTTTGTTAAGAATTGGTAACTCCTGTAGGGAGATGGTTAGTATTTCTTTTGAAAATTTGTGGTAAAAGAATATAATGCTTATGCCAAAAATTGTTTTGAAATGAATGTGAGCAAGCCCTATCCTAGAAGCGTATGGTTAAAATCCCATGAAGGAGAATTGTTTGAACAACCCTTGGACTATAAAACCTCTCTTTTCGGTGTTTATGGTGTTATGACCATAAATATTTATCTTGGGACTAACCCTTGATTGACAACAAAAAAATGATGTTGTTAAAAAACAAGAAGCTAATAAATGATTTCAGATTATTGGTAGAAAACAAGTAAAACCCTAAGTTTATATCTGAAGGGATAGACACATTTCAAGAAGAATTAAAGATCATCAATGCACGTGTTGATCTAAGATCCAACTCCTTTGTGGTTTTAGGCTCATAGGAGAATGAAATAAAGTTTTTGGAATCACTAGAAACCCCAATGTTTGTGTCCACACGTCAATGTATTGAGACCCATCATAGGTTCCTCATCTCCACCTCCCTCATGAGGAAGTGGCTCCTTAGAAACAAGAGTCTTCTTATCTGCCTTTGCCTCAGCTCTCTCTACAATAGAGATCTCATCTGTAGCCCACCACTATGTGTCACTATCCTCCTCCTCTTCAGCCTCCTCTCCCATCTCCTCACCAGACTCATCCTCAAGCTCTATCTGTGAAGTTGTGTGGGCCTCCTCCTCCTCCTCCTCCCCAGTGTGAGTGGATGTGGCATTAATCTAGAGGAGGGATACTAGTACTCTAGGAATCAAGATCACCTTCATAGTGATAGGTACCCCATGAGTGATAATTTTCCAACCTTGCAGGTCAAAGGGCCTACCTGAGCCTCTCTGATGCCATAGTAAACAATAGGGAAGGAAATAATTGCATCAACATATGGAATCCTGAACTATTGGGGAACTCTATCAATAGGGTGGACCTCTACCCTACCTATTTTATCCACCAATTGAGTTTCAGTAATGCATGTAATCAGTATAACTCTGTCATCACCCCACAACCCAATCATATCCTAGTACGACCTGATGATAAAATTATATGTGGTAAGAGTAGAAACAGAATGGTGTGTCCCCCTTAAAACTATCAGGATTTTCCATTTAGTGGATCTAATAGCCCCTAGATCAAAAATGTCAACTCCCCTCTGATAGGAGATGATCCTCTCATAAACCCAAGCCATAACCAAAGTATGGTGGCTCAGTTATTTCCCTTGATGCCTCATAACGTGGTATTAGTCATGGTATGTGGTCTTAAGTATGTCCACACCCCAAGAAAATAGCCATAATGATATGAGCTCAACAATATAAAATATTGTCCCCGCCCTTGTCTCCCACCAAGCGCGAGGCCAAAACACCAATAATGGCCTTGCATATAGTGGGGATAGGTGTGAAAACAACTAACAGTAGATGCATACCCTGCTTAGCGCCCACATTGGATGCCCCATCATCTCCCATATACCATTCCCACTGCCTATATATAGCTGGAGAACCTTTCTCTAGTGTCAATCATCTGTCAGTCATATGAACACCCAAGATCCTGTGAACATCCTCGAGAGTGATGGTCCACTCTCCTCTAAGGAAACCACAAATATTTCCAGTCAGCATCCTAATAACTCAATAAGTCACACAATAAATAACTAGTTAGCACTACTAATGTTGTTTGAGATATCCTCCATATGTCAGCTCTATGTAGTAATTCTTTCTTTGTCTAATTCAACTGATCAATAATTCTAGGGAGTCAACCACACTCTCTCACCCGGCTCCATCGTACATAGTCATCCTTCTCCTTTGTTCACCAAAATAAGAAAAAGAGCAAGTTAGTGACATTTTTTAATACATAAGCTCATCAAAAAATATATAAAGTAAATTAAAATCCAAAAAAATAAATTAGGTTGTTTGAAATAAGGTTTTTCCTTGACAATTACAAAATTACCACCCTATATAGGGCTGGGTGGTTGCATAATTTCACAGTGGTTTTGTAATTTTTGCAATGGTTATGCAACCGCTTCCCTACGCAGGGTGATGGTTTCATAACCACCACCCTGTGTAGGGTGGCAGTCATGTCCAGAATGGACAAGTCGTCCCCTTTGACCCAAAAACTAAAAAAAAATGATAAAATTGATCATTTTAGATGAAATAAAATCTAGGCCCACCTAGACGACCCCTGTAGGAAACATTTTGACTGGAATATTTACAAAAATTACCCCCCTAGGTGTAGATTTTTCAAATTTTCACATTTTAGGTTTGAAATTAAGAATTGCAAAATACTAGCCTTTTTATTAATCGTTAGATCTCTCACTCGTGTGGGCCATGATCATGACATCGTGTTCTTAGATTTTACTTTACTCTCGCTAAAAATGGATACAGGTAATCCAAAGCTCCAAAATCACTATGAGGGGGAGTAAAAATAAATTTGAAAATTAATGGTGTTAGATATATATGTGTTTTGTTTTGACTTTGTGTTGAGTGTGTGTGTTTTATAGGGCTGGAGCGTTGGCATAGGTATATGTCTATCCCCGCATTTCATGTTGTTTTGTTTTAGTGTATATTTTTTGATATCATATCTATCTGCACTTGATTCTTCTTCACATTTTGCATTTAGTGGGAGCTTGGAGGGCATCACTTTGACACAGGGACGTGTCAAGTATAACTTCTAACTCCCCATTTTGGCTCCCCATTTTGGGAACATCATACTCATATTCTATCATTTATGCCTCTTCATGGTTAAAATGATTCTCCGAGGGGGCAATATGTACACACCCAAATTTTTAGGTGTTACATTATCAGAAATGGTTTAAAATTCCCCAATGATGATTCATGTCTTTTCTAAAGGTATTTGATCCCCTTTACCTCTTTACAATTCATATTTTTAGCTTAAAAAACCTTACTTATTTTCCTTTTCCATTACTTTCTACATTTTTTTTCTTTTAGCTTTGGCCTTTAGTTATAAAATCACCACCCTGCCTTGGTGGAAGTTGCACAACCACCACCCTACTTTTTCATTGGTTGTGTAACCGTTGCTCTATATAGGGCAGCGGTTTCATGGAGATTGTCTAAAACTTTTCAGACATGAATTAGACACATGTTAACTCACTCCAGATCACCTCTAGCACTTGTTTCTTGATCAATTTTGGTGATTTTAATCTTGACTGATTGGTATCAACCTCCTCTTCCACTTATAATTATCAATTGAGTATTAAAATGCCTCTCCTTGTTGTGATGTGGTACGCCATTGTTGTCAAATGGCTTAGACCATTTCCGATCTTGTGTTCTATAAAATCATTGCTTCTTCTGAAGTAAATGGCCAGAGATTATTTTGTGTATATTGCTTAGTTGGCTTACCACAATCTTGCTATAAACTGCATAACCAAGTTGTGTTCTCTTGCAATGCCTTTCTTCTTCCTGTATTGTAATAAGAATGCCATCAATTTTCCATTGCTCCAATGCTTTCTTCTTGTTGCTTCCTCTACATTCATAGTTCCCTGGACTCACATGGACACAAAATATTGGTAAAGATAACTGAGGGGAAAAATTGATACCACAACTAACATTGCCTCTACATTGTAATTCCAGGTTGGGGGTTATTGATTTTCTTCATTTCTTCATTTATTTCTGAATGTATACACACTTATCAACTAGAGTAGAAGAAATCATTTTATTTATTACAAATAGTTAGATCATTTCCAAAAATATTTCACATCTTCTATAGGAGTTTCTGGTGATATATTCTTCTCTTATTATCCCTGTAGATTTACAAGGGAATAATATCTAGAGGAATTTTGTTATATCACCATAGATAATAAATAATATGTTTCAAATCGTGGTTTCTACAAAATCTTCTAACATTCTATCTCATAAGCTTCAAATCTTTCCTTGTCTCTTAAATAGGAAGAGGGTTTGATAATCCACAATTATTAATTAGAAAAAGCTTCATTTAAAGTTAGAATAGATTTAATATATTGTTGCATAGATATATAGCTACATCCGGCTATTTATTTGTATAGGATTTGATAATTAAATTAGAGGCAATTTATTTCTTCATTTCTTCATTTTCCTTTGTTAATTCCAAAAAGAGAGAAAATACAAAAAGGTTAGTTTAAAGTAGATTATATTGTTGTTTATTGCTTTATTTATTATATATTGAAAAATACAAAAACATAGTGTAGTTTTTATTTACTTAGGTTAGCTTGTTATTTACTTTCGTAGATTAAAATTGCACAAATTTATGCATGACCATTCACGGACCACAATAAGAATGAACTACCAATTATGATCCATGGGTCACCCAACCAAATGGGCCCAAACTTCTCATGGACATCGATATTGGACTTCATATGCTTATCCTCTAAACACCATCACGGTACTCTGATCGCATCACACAACTTAACACTTTAAACATCAAGGCCGACAAGGATTACAAATATTGGACTACCCCCGATACTAGAGTCTAGATCAAAAAAATATGACCATACAATAACCATGACCGGAGTGATTTTATGGTTGTGATCTAGCAATCCCCCAACCGAATGGGCCCGAAGACCAATTATACTTAGACACTGAATTATGTGAAATAATATTTTGAACATCCCCACCTCTTCCAGATTTTGTCAGATAGTTAAACATTATTAATAAAGAATCTCACGGATCCCTTACATTTTGGACTAAACCAACTAACCACCCATAGATTTAGTGTGACCATGTCTCTCTCGTTTATTCCATGACCTTGTCTAGACATCATTACGAGGCACCCGTTGGTTTTCCATGTATCCCACAACCATTAGAGAGGGTTTTCATGGAGCTTGACATTTATTGGAGTCTTCTTGTGGATGTTATTTCTGACCCATCCATTAGACCCATTCAGGTTAGAAGGTCCTTTCTTTCCCTTGACAAGAAGATGCCGATATTGCATGTTGGGGACATTATTTTTCCCTGGTAGCTTGTTAATCCCATTTCCACATATTTTTCCACATATCTCATATTCACTATATTTCACTACCCATATTCATCCACTCATTCCACATCATTTTTTCCGACATGAATTTTGGAGGTCGAGTGTGACTCAAGGTCATGTGTTGATTTTATATCATACAAAAACCTCTATCAACTAAATTTTAACCATATCGATGAAGGAAAATCTATGTTTCACTCCATCTTCACATCTACTAGTCTTGAGAATTATAGGCTCAACACTCCTCCATACTAAATTCCTACTCCCACCTCATTGACTAGTAGTGATACATGTCTTATAGTTGATTCTAACCCTTTGCAACATGTTATTAAGACACTAGATCCTATATCAATTTTTCATTCCATCACCATTCCAGCACACCTGCACACTCCATAGGATATTTTGTCTATCTTGTTGGATCTACATTTATTTACTTTAGCATTTATATGGCATCGATTTAGTTAAAATTTATCTCAGCAACCAACACATCCCTTTTGTGACTATCACTTCATATTTAGACATGATACTAATTATTGTAAAGCTCTTTTGGATAATATTACTATAATAAAGGCTAAGGGTATTATCACCATATTGCCAGAAGGCTCCCCAAAAATAATATGTTCATGATTATTAGAAACAACCACTTCAAACAAATTATCATGCCATGATGTTTCTACTAAGACACATCTTGTTCATCCACAAAATGATACAATGGATTATATACATGCACATCACTACTCCTGGGGGGTCTTACCTTGTTAGATATTATTGATTTTGACCCTAACATTGATGATATCCTTAACAAATACTAATATGTTAGGCCATCACCCTTCTTATACATAATTATTTTAAAAATACTGCAAAAAAATTCAAATATGAGAAAACATACAAAATTAGTACCTATTATAGTTTTCCTAGATATCTTGTTGTTCTATACAAGATGTTTTTGAAATTAATTTTTTACATAGCATAACTAATCTTCACACACATGAATTCATAAGGTATCTTGATCTTGATGTAGGAAACTCACAAATTGTTACATGATGATTAGAGTTGGATTGGTTCCTTACACTACTTTGTTGGGGGCATCTCCCTAAACTATATAAGTGTTTTTGTTTCATTATATGTTACTTTACACATTCCTTGTCATGCTTTCTTACATACATGGAATTTATTTATATCCATTGGATTAATATTATTAACACATGTGTTTTGTGATGTGTTAATCTATATTATATTTATTTTTACTATTACTATTTACACTTGACTTATAGGTTGTTTTCATTACTTGTTTATACAAAATAATTCCTTGATTTCTTACTGCATGGATTCACTTGATTGGATTCTCTAATTATGATGGTATGTCAGTTTTCTTTATACGAACTAAGTTCCTTTCTTTTCTTGTGACACCATCGATGTCCCATGTTTTTGACTTCATTCCTACTTTACGTGCGTGCACTTTCTTCTATGATTATGGGACATTGTGCCTTCTGCTATGATTTTCTTGTGACATCATGGGTGTCCCATGTTTGTGGATTCATGCCTACTCATACTTGTGTCTCTACATTTTATTACTTACTCAATCAAATATTGTTTTTTATATTACTATTTTGTTGCTAGATTACTCTAATTGTTACACTACTTTTTTTTGTTATGGAATCTAACATGATTTCTATGTTGATTCTATAATTGTTTTACTCTAGAGAAGGAAATGACTTTTATTATTATCTATTGTTACTAGTTTCTTTACACATGTTTTTTATTGATTCTTGTTGCATGTTCCTATGTATCTTCACCATGCACAACCCCTTTTGTGGGTATAGGTTATCAAAGGTGTCCACCACTATATCCTTTTATGCGATCCTAAGTAGATTATCATACATATTATACATAGGTACACATCTATTATTTTAATTTTGTCTCTCAAATAATTTATCACACACACCTCAATTGAGGGGAAATTTAATATAGTATTTCTATAGCTATAGACATATTACATAATATAGGAACATGTTTTTATAGGGATCATATCCTCAAAGAAGGTCACAGATAATAAAATGTGGTAGAATTCAAAAAAGGTCAAAAATTTATAGTGCAGTCAAGACCATGGTATATTCTTGACCTTTCCATACTATTAGGAAATAAGGGATAAAATATGTGGAACAATCCCACACATAAGTAAAATAAAAGTGTAAAAAATAAAAGAACACAACACATAGATGGTATTTAACATGGTTCACCCAATTTAGGCTATGTCCATCAAGAATCACTTGCTCAAATTTTATTATAAGACACATATTTCTCTCAATACAATACCTAGATCTGTTTGGATATATGCTCTATAAAGTTTCATGAATTCACCCTTGAACTCACACACCTCTATAATGTTATTTCTACCCTATCATATGTACAAAATCACATCAATAGGAAACTTCTTAAGCAATTTTACAATATCATGGGTACCAAAACCATGGGCCAAAATTTTCCCATAAAACTTTAGGTCAAAATACCACCCATATGAGAAGAGCACATTTACCGAGGTATCAAGCACATCTGGAAAGAAAACTGTGGAGAGTGTATAGTAATTTTAGTGTATATTATTCAACACTTCCACACATCAAAAAAATCTCCACAACATAACACATACATTCCTAGATAGAGGGAAATTTCACTCAAATTTCTAGTTTCTACATATTCTGGCAATGGTTTACAGATTTTTTATACAGTTACATATACAAATGAAATAGTTAAGAAAAATTTATATGGGGCATGATTATTTCATTACTTCTTCACAATGATACTTCAAATACAGTTGTAAAACAGTTTTTAATGTATGCACCTCCTTCCCTCTTTAATATTTAAAAATTCTACATAGTCAATTCAAACATAGTAACACTTGATGGGGGTATGAAAATGTCCATTCCTTCTAAGGTATATTTTTCAAGTTTGAGAAAATTGGGCCTAGATCCATATACAATGATGTAGTTTTTGGATTTATTGGAAAGCATCAAAGAAAAATTGTGAACTTCATAGAGTGGTATTTCCTCTTCTCTCACTAGATTCCCAAATAAGGAAAGTTTTGAATTAAAACTAGTAGCTTTACAGATTTATCTTTCCTTCTCTCTCATAAAATTATCAAATGGTGAAGGCATCAAAGCACTTGGGTTCTTCATATTATAATCCTTCATCATATTTATTATCTCCTATTAAACATCATTTTGAGCTTATCACCCCCAATCCTCCAACATCTCCATAGAAAATTCTAACTCTCTAAGGGAAAACAATAATGGGAGATCTTCCCTCCGCAAATCCAACAAGTGCATTCCTTCCATTTTTAACATATTTTTTGTGTAATTTTTACAATATTCTAAGTTATGAGCATTATCTATAGTTTGACTTAAAGTTTAGTTTCTATCATAGACATTCACTACACTCAATGTTACAGATTTCATCATGGATCATGCAAAAACCAACACATTTTGAAGGACCTTTGAGTGAATCTAACTTATGTGTTCACACTTAGGTATGTTTTCCCGTTAATCATGTAATTTTCAATTACAAACTTAAAGGTAAGGAAAATGTAGATACTAAAATTCAGTAACTTGTCCTTGTGAAATTCCAAGTTTGACCTTGTAGAATTTCTAAGACAAATTCTCATATTTAAAATCCAATCTCCTCATATCTTTATTCATCCTACAACTTAGATATCATTACACTATAATTTTTTCTCAATTTTTAGGAATATAAATTCACCAAAGAAGCATAAAACATCTTATATTCATGACATGAATTTAATTTTTTGATGTTTATCTCTCCTATCAAAAACCATACAAAATGGTGAAGATCTAGGGTCTGATCTTGGAGGACCTATACGGCCCTTCCTCTTCTCAGTTATCAACTCTTATTTCAATTATAAATCATTCTTTATGTCATTTAATCTTTTTAGGGCCATCCTTATTAAAATATATCACCTACAAAATACTATATAATCAATTCATTATCACTTTATAACTCACCTATAATTTATAAAATATCCTATTGCAAACATCAGTCCAAAAATACTAAAAGGGTTCCTAAATATTCTTAAATCAGTTGCAAATTATTTAGGTAAGTCCCTAATACAAGTCTGAAGCACTCAATAAGGTCAATTTTAGCTTCATCCATATACAAACATGAAAATATTATAGAGCCGTGTATTAACTAGAGAAAAGTAACCCTAAGAATTACATAAGGGATTCAATAAAAAAACATTAGGTCACATGGATGAGGGACCCCACATTTCACTATTACCACACTAGATACATTATATAATATGTTATAGTAAGCTATGAAAAATGCACTACTAACAAGGGAATAAAATACTAACAATAATACCTCCTCCTTCACATTCTGTAGCAAACCTCGGAATGGGCTAGGAAACATGGATTGAGCCCCAATTGTGTGATATGTAGGTGCTTTTCTTCAAGACATAGTAAGGCCTTCTTGCAACAATGATCCACTTAGTTTGCACCAAATGGGTAAAAGGATTATGGATTTGGGGTGCTTCAAGATGAGGCTATTTTGGCATTAGGATGAGGTGGAAAGATGTTTTTTCCCAAAGGATGCAAGAACTTAGAAAATGAATTCAAGTTTATTCTTTGTGTCTTAGAGGGGAGGGTAAGGTTGTATTTATAGCCTGGGGAAGTGATTAACTTAGATTAATTTAAGTAATCATGGTTTGAAAATGTGGGCAAGATTAGGTGAGTGGGGACCATGAAGAATGGGTGCGGATTTGATTTTAGATTTTTAATTCATAAGTGGAGGATTTTAGGTGAGTGGGGACCACGAAGAGTGGGTGGGGATTTGAAGTTAACTTTTTAATTCAATAGTAGAAAAACATGGCGAATAATGGCATGTGGTGAGGATTTGATTTTGGATTATTAATTCATAAGTGGAGGATTTTACGTGAGTGGGGACCACGAAGATTGGGTGAGGATTTTATTTTGAATTTTTAATTCAATAGTAGAAAAACATGGAGAATAATGACATGTGGTGAGGATTGGGTTATTGTTTTTAGATTTGAAATGGATAATTAATCAAATTTGATTAATTCGAAGTGTATTTTTGTGGGAAATGAGGTAAGGGAATTAATTTATTTAGGACATATGTGAAATTAGGGTGTCTACATTATCCCCTCTTTGGAAGGGTATTATGAAAGTAGTGTCTGTTAGTGCAAAATCACTGCACCCCCAAATGACCACTATGATTTAGTGATTGAAACTTGTCATTTGATATGATCTGATTAACATGGAGTTTTCCCCAAAGTGTGAGACTTTGCAAAAATGGGAAAACTCTCCAGATTAAAGGTTGGTTCCTATTCCTTTGTTCAGGTGCATGCATTCAGTTTATAGAGGATTCACTCAACAACCTATTCTAATCTTTTCCAAGGGACCAAGGTTAATAAGATTACAAAAAATGAAATTTAATCTAAGCTAATAAGGTGATGCACCAAGGAATGATGAATACAGATTTTTTTGTTTAAACTCAGACCCAAAAAATGTAATATTGCAACCATGAACAGATGACCAAATTGTAATGAAAAGATAAGATGAATGCAATGAATTTAACAAAAGAGCTGAAAATCACCCCCACACTTATTTTATTGCTCCACAGAATTGATACAAAGCATTAAAATGGCCAAAATAGAAAAAAATTGTGTTACAAATTCATGTAAAGGTTTGAAAACTCCAAAAATTTGTTGCAGAATAGAGAAAAGGGAGGAGCAATGAAAAAATATCCAACATTACAAAAGATTGAATCCTTTCTATTTAGCTGAAGAAAAGAGAGAGAAAAGAGAGGAGGAATCAAATCAGATCTTTTAACTCAACCACCCATAATTAATCCCTTCTAAATCGGCCTGCAAACCCATCAAATTGATTCCTCTGTTTCTGTTTTGCGTGCTAGAAGGAAAAACGACGAATTTAGCAAAAAACGGATCTCAAAGCAATCCAACTTTGGATTAATGGCGTGAGAAGACATTTTAGGGTTTTTTCCCCATCAAATTGAGTTGATTCTTTATCCTTGGCATGTGGGAGAAGGCAACCATGGTGGATTGAGAAAAAAATGACCTGTTCGAAGCAATTTGATTTGCATTGAAAGCATGACAGATGTTTCTGGATTTTCCTTTATCAAAACCCATAAAAAAAATGATGTTTTTATGCCTCCAATGCATAGAGAGGATTGAGATATTTCCAATAAGTCTGATCTTTCCCAAATCTGATCTCTGGATCGAAAGATATGGCCATCTAAAAAATTAGGGCAAAATCAGGGCACAAATTTGAGCATGAATTTCAAGCCACGAATTAGGGCGAAAAATGGCGGCAAATCAGATTTGAAAATGGATCCACGGGCCCAAATTTTACTTTATGCACTTTTGTAAAAATTTCCCAAGACTCTTCACACCTCCGTACTTCTGCTGGTGACGTGGCATCCATTGGGGTCGGCGGAGGCAGGGCTTCCTTTTGAGTTTTCACACCTTTTGGAAAAAAAGGAAAATTTTAAATTTTATCCCCGAATATCCGCATCCTCGCTATAGCTTTTATATGCCACCTCATCACTTAATTCCTTGAGGACATGGGTTGCCCTTTTGTTTTTATGCCTTTTGAAGAAAATGGAAAATTTTCACTTTTTACCCCGATACCCCACTGGTCTGCTTTGGTTTAGGCCCACCATGTGTTGCTTCTAGGTTCCTTCAAAGATGCGTTCAATTTTTTGGACTTAGAAACTTTTTTGGCAAAAATTTCCTAGTCCCCAAAATCCTCTACCAACTCGCCTTAGCACCATTGCATGAAATGATGCCAAGTGTCCTCCTTGGGCCTTAGGAAAATTTTCTTCTTTTGTGTCTTTGTGGGCTCGTGGGCCGAAAATTACCTTTGTGCCCTCTTAGCCAAAAATAATAAGTTTTAAAATTCTTCTTCTTTCCATCGACCCCCCATCTCCTTTAGCAAAATTTCTTCCTTAGCTCTGTGGGCCCACCTTAGCGAAATGTCTCTCCTAACTCCGTCAAGCCATAACTCAAAAAATACGAGTTAGAAAGAGTTATTTACCTTTCTGGAAAGGGGAAGAGAATCTTTATTTGATAGAGCCATCTCAACATTTCTTTGGATGCCTGAAGTGTGTGAAAAATCAATTTTAAGTACCAACAAGGAGAAAAGAGAAGTAGTTAACCAAAAATAAGCATGGGCTTATTTTTGGATAACAACTTTGGTGACTCAAAGGGGTCATCTACCTACTAGATGAAATGATCAGCTTCCTTGAAGCCTCCATTGGGCATGGGACTTGAGTAATAACCTAAAACTGATGTGAACTTTGAAAAATGATCTCTGAGTCAATTGGAAATCCATTAACTTGGGCTGAGTTTCACCAATCTGTCATTGAAGTGAACTGTGCAAGAGCAACAAAACAACACCAAAACTATGTACAAAACTTGAGATCATACATGTTCTAAGTATATCATGCAGAGTGTGCAAAGCACTTAGGAAGAAAACAACCTAAGCTACAACAAAGCAATGTGCACAAGCACTTAGAGGAATGGGAAAACTTAAACTAATATTTACAAGGTAAGAAATTTTCCCTCTTAGTAGCAATGCTTAAGATAGATTCCATTCACTGGAATCTGTAACTCCTCACCATCCAATGTAGATAATTGGAAAGCATTGTTACTTTTGCATTTTTGACCATGTAGGGCCACTCCAAATGGCATCAAACTTGGAATGCCTCCCTGGTTTTGCCCTATCTGCATCCCATTTCATAACCAGACCTCCCTCTTGGAAATTTCTTGCTCTTGCTTTCTTGTCAAAGCATCTCTTGATTGAGATCTGATCTTTCTCCATTGCTTGGGCTGCATGTTATCTGGCCCCTTCCAACTCCATCAACTCTGCATACCTGGCTTCCATGAGTTCAAAATTAGACATTTCCAGCTGCTTCATGAGTTCCAATGCTGGAAACTCAAGTGACATGGGCAACACTAACTCTTTCCCATAGACAAGTTTGAATGGAGAGCTTCCTGTAGATCTCTTGGGCATTATTCTATCAGCCCATAGAGCTGATTTGAGCTTTGAATGCCAAGTTCTTTGATTTTCATCAATATTCCTCCTGATAATCCTTAGAAGATTTTTGTTTGTAGACTCAGCTTGGTCATTACCTTGAGGGTAATAATTTGATGAGGTGCTCAAATAGATCCCATTCTTAATATCCCATTTTGTGATCTTGTAGCCTATAAATTCCAAAGCATTGTCTGATATAATGGCGGTTGGCACTCCAAATCTGTTTACTAACCCTTCGTAGAAATATAGTATGCTAGATTCATTTGCCTCTTTGAGTGCCACTGCCTCAGTCCACTTAGTGAAATAATCAGTTGCTGTCAAAATCCATTTGTGGTCTTGAATCGAATCTGGATTGATGACTCCAATGAAGTCTAATCCCCATTGCATGAATGGCTGGTCAACTGAGACTGGGTATAATGGAAGTGTTGCTAACCTTTCTTTACCTCTGAAGAGTGCACAATTCTAGCACTTTTTTATCCATGCATAGCAGTCACTAAACACTCTAGGCCAATAATAACTTGCCTTCATAATCTTAAGCGCTGTCACCCTTGGAGAAAAATGACCTCCAGCTGCTCCATCATGGAATTCTTGTAACATTTTCTCAATCTTATTTGATCTAATGCATCTTAACAGAACGCCATTGATGTCCCTTTTAAACAAGATGCCACCAACAAGCACATAAGGGATAGCTTGCAGGTTGAAGTGTATTCTCTTTGCCTTGCTCAATTCTAGAGGGCATAGGCATGTTTGTAAGAAGTGTATAATGTTCTGAGTCCAGTAAGAAATGGGCACATCATCATCTTCTTCCTCTTGACCATTTTGTAGGAAAAAAATAGTTTCCTTTTCGCTGCTTGCTTCAATTTGCTGATTGGATGGCATTTTCTCACACAATCCCTTTCCATGGACCAGCTTGGTGACTTTGATCTCAATGTCATACTCCATGACACTATTAATCCATCTAGCACACTTTCATTCAAATCCTTGCTAAGAAGGAAGTCTGTTACTCCTGCATGGGAGACTAGCAGTTGGATCTTATTATTTGAAACCAGATGTTTAAATTTCTTCAACCCTCTGATCACTGCCAAGACCTAATTTTCAATGAAGTAATACTTTACTTCATATCCTTCCAAACCTTGGCTGAAAAAAGCAATTGGCTGCTCTGCACCTTCGTTGTTCTAATGTACCAAAATCATCAAAATTATATCAACACCACCAAAAGCATAGAGCGTGAAATCCTTGGAGAAATATGGGTTCACGAGGGTGGGAGCTTGTGATATGGCTTCTTTGATAGCTTCAAAGCTCGCTCTCCCTTCATCTATCCATTTAAATGCCATGTTCTTCTTCAACATCAACATTATTGGCTTGACAAGGGCGGCGAAATATGGTACAAATCTGTGCACAAAATTAATCTTCCCCAAAAAACTTTGAAGGGCCTTCTTATGGCTTGGCAAGGGCAACACTCTGATTTCTTCAACTCTATTTGGGTCAATTGCCAAGCCTTCTTTTGACACAATATGCCCCAAAATTCTACCTTCATGAGCTAAGAATATGTATTTCTTGGGGTTTAGTGGTACCCCAAATCTCCTACATCTCTGAAAAACTTACCTCAGATGGAAGAGATGATCTGCTACATTCTTGGAAAAACAAGTGATGTCATCCAAATAGATCAACACTATTTGGTTAATTAATCCCTTGAATTCCATATCCATTGCCCTTTGGAAAGTGGCTCCGACATTAGATAACCCAAATGGAATTTTCCTGTAGGCATAGGTGCCCCACTTGGTGATGAAGGCTGTTTTGAATTGATCATCTTCTTTCACCATTATCTAATTATATCCAGAAACCATCTAGGAGAGAGAACCTCTCTGATCCATAAACCACTTGCAAAATCTACTCCATCAAGGGGAGTGGGTAGTGATCCTTGAGATATGCTCTGTTCAAATCTTTGAAGTCAACACATATCCTAATCTCTCCATTCTTCTTTTTGATTCAGACCAAGTTTGCAACCCAGCTTGAGTGTTTGATTAGAAATATGATACTTGCCTCTATTAGCTTATTCAGCTCTTTCTTCATAAGAGGCTCAATGTGTGGATTAACTGGTCTCTATTTTTTCCTAATTGGCTTAGCATTTGGGTCTAGCTCAATTGTGTGTTGTGCCAACTTTGGATTAAACCCCCTTAGATCCTCATAACTCCAGGAAAATACATCTGGAAACTCTTGGTAGAGTTGCATGAATTCATACCTTTCTTTCTTGGTGGCCACCTTACCAATTTGGAGTGCTTTGCCTTCTCCAACCAGAATTGATTCTGAGTCTTCTCCTTTAATCTGTATATTAGCATTCTCTTTTCAAAACTAATCATTGGGATTGAAGATAGATTCCAAAGTCACCAAACCCTTTGGAAGCTTGTTTGTCCTCAACTGCACTATTTGATCTCCATATTGCTGCTCCAATTTATCTTGATTTCTAGCTGAGAATTCAACTTCCTCTTGCAAGAAATTAATTATCTATTAATCATTCTCAAACACTTGCCAGCTTGTTTTGTTGTCTAACACTATTGGCCTCACAATCACATGGATGTGTGGTTGTGTTTTGTCTCTCTTGATGTTATCAACCACATCAAAAGTTGCTCTAACTGCTACAAGCCTATCAACAGCTTCATTCTCCTTCCTAGGTATGGATACAATGTTGAAGGCTTCAAAATCCTCAATAAGATCCCCTACCCTGTTTTTTTAGCTTCTGAGTAGGTCATTCCTAGCAGCATGTTGTCCTTTAATCTAATTTATAATGAGTTCACTATCATCCAAACACCTACAAGTTCTTCACCATCCTTTTCCTTTCCCAATGAAGACAATGGACCAAAGCTTCATATTCAACAATGTTGTTTGAGCATGTAAACTGGAATTTGAAGGCTGAATAATACTTGATGCCTTGTGGTGAAACCAACATTGCACCACCTCCAGCTCCTTGTCTACTCCTTGAACCATCAAAGAACAACTGCCATACTTCATTATCATCCTTGAGGCTTGGTTTGGTGATGCTAGGAAGAGGATGATTCACCTCGTGCAAACAATAAATGCCCAGCTCAGATTCTTCTATTTCTATGTAGGGATCACAAGCATGCACCTTATTTTCCCATTCATCAAGAGTCAGATATGGAATTGATCCAACTTTGGTGTTAGCTTCATAAGTGTTTGGACAATCTTCTTAGTCAAATGCTAAGCAGTTAGCATTGATTTGTCTTGGTGTGTGAGGTTCACTATGGAAATTAGCAATTGGTTCAGACCTTATGGTGGCCTTAGCTCCATACCTCGTTCTAAACAGTATATGTGACCAATCAGCAGACAAGTAGCCTCCAATTTTGGTTGTGAAATGCCTTGACAAACACATGGCAAAGAGAGGTGGAAGGTTAATCACAGACACATCTTGCAACACTCTGACATTTGGACATGCATGCAACATTAGACTTAGTTCTTTGATGACTCTAACTGTTTCTACTATTGTGCCATCCAATTGCACTACTCCCTTCATCACTAGCTCATATTTCAGACCCAATTGATCTACTATCTGCTTTGGCATTACTGAACTACTCACCCCTGAATCAATCATGAAATTTTGTACCAAGTGATTACCAACAATCAATGACACATAGAAAGGTGTAGGTTTAAAACTCTTGCTTGTCTGACCTCCATGTTGTTATATTGTAGGCTGACCTGTGTTAATAAGCACCTTTTCTTGCCCTTTGGATGGTTGACTTAATGCTGGCCAGTTAACGATGGAAGCTTGCAAGAGATCCCTTTGGCCTGGGATAGCTAATGAATCCCACACGGAAATGTTTACATTGGTCTTCTTCATTTTCTCAATGATATTAAAAGGAGAAGAAACATCTCTTTGTTGTCCCTTGCTCTGCACATTTTATCTTGCACATGTATTATAACAGCTAGTATTTGAGCTGGTCTGAAAGGTAGTTTGGGCTCCCCCTGGACATTTAGAGCTGAATTTTGATTGCTAACACCTTGTGGAACAATGGAGGATTGTGAATCACTTAAGATTGGTGGTTTTCCATCTTCAATGTTCCTCTTTTTAGACCATGTGTTGGCTACTATACTTTGAGAAAGTGTTTGGTTCATCCCACAAAAATCTTTAGCCTGTTAATTCAAAAGTGTGGCTTCATTTTTGGTGCATCAAATTAGATCAGCTTCATGATTTTGATCAGATCATCCTCCTAGTTAACCCACAAGCCTCTCCATTGGGCTACATGTTCTCCCTCCATTTGGCAACACACAACCCAAACACAAAATCATTAATAAATTTAAAAGTATTCATTTTAAAGAAAAACCATTAAACGCACCCCTCCTATAATACCTCATGACCTTGCTGTCCAAATTTCAAATAAATTGGATTTGTTTTACAGAAGTTATGTCCTTTGATACGGCCCACTATACACCAAAACGCAGTCTACACGAATCTGCAGAATTGTTTCATGAATATCTAGATCTTCACATTGAGGTAGAAGCTAAATTTTTTTGGACATGAGCATATATATGAGATAGACATTTCCTGAAAATTTCAGATAATTTTAATACACGAAACAAAAGTTACATCGATTCTACCATTCATTCATTTTGTCAAACAATTCACATGCATTCTCAGTCCATAAGAGAAAATGCTTTGTAATTTAAACAATACTAAGATTCAATATACATCATTTGGAACCCATATGGAGAATGTCCATGTGTACCTACAGCCCGAAATTTAGAGCATTTGGACTTATTATGAGAAAATTATGATCGCTGTCCCAAAACTACTATTTTAAAATTTCACAGAGCTGAGAGGGAAGAAATTTGTATACCTTTCCCTAAAATCCAATCCAAGGATTCTAATTTTAACTGTAGACTGATTACAATGTTGGGAACATAATAAAATTACTAGTAAGAGTCCACGAGATCATAAAATACTCCTTTTAACCACTTTTACACTGCCTTGTTAACACCTTCTTCATAGTTTTGGCCATGCCTCTTCTCTTTGGGAGATATTTACCCCATCATTTTCTCCCCTATCTCCCTTCCTAAATTCGACCTCTCCTCTCTTTATTCTCTTTATTGAAATTGAATTTGTTATCTCTTGTTTCCTATTTTTATCCAACTTTCCTTATTTTAGTCATATCCCTACACACATGCTTATGAATAGGAACAAATTTCCCATCTTTGACCTTATGACAACTACACCAACTAATTAAGGAAGATTTTATTTCTCTTCCTATGTAGATATAACAGCTAACAACTCACCTCTCACTTTTCACTTTCTTACATCATGGTAACAAAAACCATTTACAACACAAATATTCAAATTTTGACTAAACTTAACAAGCAGTATGAGTTTGCAAACAAAGAGAAGAAGGTTGTTTCCCATTTGTTTCTATCCAAAAAGCCTTATGAAGATGCTCCTGCATCAATTTGGGTTTGGCTCTTGTTGAGATGTTCCTGATTATTGGTTTGCTTCTTGATATGTCTCTTTTCCTACACTAGTTGTTGTTACCATTAGAGTTTGATTCAAGACCCCATTGAAGCACATTGATTGGTTGTGAGGTTGATTTCATGGAAAACACCAATCATTCTCTTGAGCCATATTGTTTTTTACTAGCACTAAGGATTTAGATGCAGATGTAGTATTGGGATTATAGGGTTGGTATGGTTTGTTAGTAGGAGGCCTGACCTGATTTGGATTTGCAGTTTGGAAAGGTGGTCTATTAGGATGATATGGAGGCCTATTTGGTTGGGCATGAGGCTGATATAGAGGTCTAATGTTTTGAGCTTGTTGCCTCTTAAGTGCGACTAGCTCATTCCCCAGGTTCTGTAATTGTTTCATGAGCTCTTGGAGCTCATTTGAGGAATTGGAAGATGAAGTAGAGGCTTCATTTGAGATCTGGTTTCTTGGAGTGGGAATGGGAGCTAAGGTAGGTGCTTGACTGGTATTTAGATTTTCTAAATCTAGGTAAAGAGGCATAAGTGGCTTGTGTACAAGTTTATCAGCCTAGATTAGACAATTCTCAGCTCTAACTAAAATATTGTAGGTTGCTGGTAGAGTTGTATGCCCCATGGACTGAATCAAAACAGCAATATCATAATTTAAATATTTAAGGAAATATAAGAAAGTGCCTTAAGTTGTTGGTCTCACAACTAATGGAATTATGTCCCATGTTCTCTGAAATCTGAAATTGAATTCTATTAACTACTCATTGGGAGCCCTCTTAATGGTGGTTAATTGCTCCAATAGAGATAAGTTATCTCCCTTTTCTTCAAACTGGTTATGAAGGGTTGTGCATAGTTAGTCCAAGTTCTGAATGGATCTTGCTCTCAGACTTCTAAACCATTGTAAGGCTTTTCCCTTGAATGAAGAAGTCGGCAACTTAACTGTAATATCCATCTCCATAATCTCATGGATTGCACAAAAAGTTGTAATATCCTGAACATGGTCACCAGGAGTGGTCTGATTTTCTCCAGTGAAGTATGGGATATTTTTCAATGCTATAATTGGAATTGGATTCTGTGCATTCAAAGTAAGTGGTCTGCTACTAGTAAAATTGACATCTAGATTTGGTTGTGCCATTCTGATTGGCCTAAGAACCCTTGCAGACTGAAAGAAATGCCTTGCAGGTGGAGGTGTTGACAAGGTTATGCTTGGTGGAGATGGAGACCTCTGAACTCTTCTTTCTCTCCTTTCTCTGCTTGGGGATAGATGCAAGTATTGAAATATATCTTTTTTCCTTGCTCTACTTTGGGTTTTTCTCATAAATCTCCCATGCTTGGGCTGCCGAAACCAATGGATTCTTCCTCTATTGGAGTCGCCAGATATGCAAATTTGAAGCTTATTATAAGATGAAGATTGCAACAAGTGAACATCAATCTTATTGCGATGAAGTGGAGACCTCTCATGGGTCCCACTGGGCGTGCCAAAATTGTTAGTACAAAATCACAGCACCCCCAAATGACCACTCTGATTTAGTGATTCAAACTTTCCATTTGGTGTGATATGATTAACATGGAGTTTCCCCCAAAGTGTGGGACTTTGCAAAGATGGGAAAACTCTCCAAATTAAAGGTTGGTTCCTATTCCTCTGTTCAGGTGCATGCATTCAGTTTGTAGAGGATTCACTCAACAACCTATTCTAATCTTTTCCAAGGGACCAAGGTTAAGAAGATTACAAAAAATAAAATTTAATCTAAGCTAATAAGGTGATGCACCAAGGAATGATGAATACAGATTTTGTTGTTTAAACACAGACCCAAAAAATGTAATACTGCAGCCATGAATAGATGACCAAATTGTAATGAAAAGATAAGATGAATGAAATGGATGTAAGAAAAGGGATGAAAATCACCCACATACTTATTTTATTGCTCCACAAAATTGATACAAAGTATTACAATGGCCAAAATGGAAAAAAATTGTGTTACAGATTCATGGAAAGGTTTGAAAACTCCACAAATTCGCTGTAGAATAGAGAAAAGGGAGGAGTAAAGCCAAAATATCCAACATTACAACGGATTAAATCCTTTCTATTTATAGCTGAAGCAAAGAGAGAGAAAATAGAGGAGGAAGAAAATCAGATCTTTTAACTTAACCACCCATAATTAATCCCTTTCAAATCGGCCTGCAAACCCGTCAAATCGATTCCTTTGTTTCTGTTTTGCGTGCTAGAATAAAAAATGATGAATTTAGCAAAACACAGCTCTTAAAGCAATCTGATCTTGGATTAATGGTATGAGAAGACATTTTAGGGTTTTTTCCCCATCAAATCGAGTTGATTCTTTATCCTTGGCATGTGGGAGAAGGCAACCATGGTGGATTGAGCAAAAAATGACCTGTTCGAAGCAATCTGATTTCCATTGAAAGCACGAAAGACATTTCTAGATTTTCCTTTATATAAACCCATAAAAATGATTTTTTATGCCTCTAATGCATAGCGGGGATTGATATCTTTCCAACAAGTCCAATCTTTCCCAAATCTGATCTCTGGATCGAAAGATATGCCCATCTGAAAAAATAGGGCAAAATCAGGGCACAAATTTGAGCACGAATTTCAAGGCACGAATTAGGCTGAAAAATGGCAGCAAATCAGATTTGAAAATGGATCCATGGGCCCAAATTTTACTTTATGCACTTTTGCAAAATTTTTCCAAAACTCTCCGCACCTCCGCTGGTGACGTGGCATCCATTGGGGTCGGCGGAGGCAGGGCTTCCATTTGATTTTTTACATCTTTTGGAAAAAAAGGAAAAATTTCACTTTTACCCCTAAATATCTTCATCCCCGCTATAGTTTCTATATGCCACCTCATCACTTAATTCATCGAGTCATGGGTCACCCTTTTGTTTTTATGCCTTTTGAAGAAAATGGAAAAATTTCACTTTTTACCCCGATACCCCGCCGGTCTGCTTTGATTTAGGCTTGCCACATGTCACTTATGGGTTCCTTTGGAGATTCGTTCAATTTTTTGGACTTAGAAACTTTTTTGGCAAAAATTTTCAAGTCCCCAAAATCCTCCACCAACCTGCCTTAGCGCCATTGCACGAAATGATGCCACATGTCCTCCTTGGGCCTTAGGCAAATTTTCTTCTTTTGTGCCTTTGCGGGCTCATGGGCCAAAAATTACCTTTGTGCCCTCTTAGCCAAAAAGACTAATTTTTAAAAGTCTTCCACTTTCCACTAACCCGTCATCTCCTTTGGCAAAATTTCTTCCTTAGCTCCGCGGCCCCACCTTGGCAAAATGTCTCTCCTAACTCCACCGAGCCATAACTCAAAAAATACGAGTTAGAATGAGTTATTTACCTTTTTGGAAAGGAGAAGAGAATCTCTATTTGATATATCCATCTCCATAATTCTTTGGATGCTTGAAGTGTGTGAAAAATCCACTTTAAGTACCAACAAGCAAAAAAGAGAAGTATTTAACCAAAAATAAGCATGGACTTATTTTTGAATAACAGTGTCCTTTCAAAGAAAGTAGATGAGATGGGGGAAGAATTCAATCTAATTTTCTTAAGAAAAAAGTAGAGTGAATATTTGTTGGGGATAATATTAGGTGATGATTCGGATGTCATGGTATTGTCCAAGACAAAAATGTCATGAGAAGATGTGATGATGCCCCTCGAGAGGGATGATGAGAATGGAATATATGACAGAGCTCTCAAAAATAGGAGAGATGAATTCTACAGAGAAGAGGACGATAATGGAGTGGAAGAGATTGGAATGACCGCACGACACAAATGGAGAAAGGATTTAATTGGCCATGAATGCTAGGTGTGAGAGTGTGTGGAAAGATGAAATGGGAAAGAGAAAACGGAATGGATAGGATTGGGGGTTGATTATGAGAAGAGTAAGAAAGGTGAAGAGTAATGGAGATAGGGGAGGGACAAGAAAGGAATGAAAGAGGTATAAAATAATAAGAGAGAGGGATGATAGGGGAAGAAAGGAATGATGAAGGACAAACAAGGAGAAGACATGAAAATGACATAGTAGAGGGTGAAGTTATGAAATAGAGATATGTGCCAAATGAAGGAAGCAACAAAGATAATAAATAGGGATGCATGAAAGTGAAAGAAATGATAGAGTTGAGAAAATCAAGAAATGGGGAAGGATAAATAAGAATGAGAAGACAAGGTGGGAGTAGGGGGTAAAATCGATGAAAAATTGAAAGAGGATGAAAGAAGAAGTAGAACGGAGAAAGAAAGAAAAACTATGAGGGGCGAGGAAAGTGTGAAAAAGAGTAGAGAAAATAAGAGAAATATGTACATAATGAATGAAAAACTAGGGGTGGTAGAGAAAAGGAGAAGTGGTCAGAAGAAACGTGAAAATTAGGGGAGAGGAAAGGAAGATAGAGAGAATACAGGGAGAAGATTGAAGGAACCATGTCTTTGTGAGGAAGACCAAGGAAAAGAATATGAAACAGACCATATGGAGATGCATATGGAGGGTGGGATGATTAAAAAGACAGGACAATGTTGAAGAGCCAGGTTATCGATGGGGAAGTAAGGAGTAAACATGATGTAAAAAGGGGAAGAATATAATACAGGGGAAGTGAAATACAACGAGGGGTGGGAGAGAGAAGAGGATAATAGAGAAAATGATGTAGAAGGAAGGGAATACAGAAATGGGATAATAAGTGGAAAGTGAACAGTATGAGGAATGTAAAGAGAAGAAAGAGGGGAGGAATGACAAAGATTGGAAAAGATGCGGAGATGCATGAAATGAGGATACTAGGATTACGAGAAAATAGACAAAAGATGTATGATGAAGAAAATAAAGATATTGAATATGGCGAAGGGAATATGGAGAGATGGGGAAGAAGTGACAAGAAAGGGTGGGAGTGGGGGAAAATAATAAGAGATAAAAGATAATGGGGGATAGAAGAGGAAATGCCAATGAGGGGACATTAGGGAAAGTCCACTAATAATGAGTGGTGAGGAAGGGTGAGAGAAAAAATGAAGAAAAGAAGAAAGGTAATAAGGATTAGAAAGGGTAACGCCAATTAAGGGACATTAGGGAAAGCCCACTAATAATGAGTGGTGGGCTTAGAGGAAGGAAGGAATGAAGGGAAACTCTAGAAGGTACAAGGGAGCGAACGGGGTCGTGTGGAATGAGGATTGATGATTTTTAGGGAAATTCCACTAACAATTATTAGCGCAAGAATAGAAGATGATGATGAAAGAATGATTGAGGAATGATAACAATAATGGCGAACAAGTGTGAGGGTAGAAATGTGGGAGAATTTGAGAAGATGAAGTGGAAAGAGTAAATAAAATGGGAGGGATGAGTTGGGACTAGGTGAAAGCAAGGAGAGGATGTGGGAGATGAGGACAAATGAGGTGAGGATGAAAGTAGGATGACCAGGCATAAGATGGATTTAGGGAAGGATGAGAAAAGAGTGAATGATGTTGCCTGAGTGGAAGAGGATACAAGATGAGGTGATAACAATGAAGAAATGAAAAAAAGGAGTGTAACATGAATGGATGAAGGAATATATGTAGTGGAGGGTGGAGAATGTGAGGGGAATCCTTAATTGGGATTCCCACGTGGTTAGAGTAATGATGCGATAATAAGAAGTAGAAGAGGTGGAATGGGATGATGTGTGTGGTGGTGATTGTTCTTTGATGAGAGGGGAGGTGGTGAAGAAGCTTCTATAGTGGGAAGATCTTAGGGAGAGGGTAAACCTCCATCGAGGATCCCATATAGAAGGGGTTATTAAGTAATATTGTCAAGCGGGAAGCCAAAGAGTGAAAGGAAATAATACAAATGGGTGAAATGAGACAGGAATGGTAAGAAGGGTAATATGAGGATAAGTGGTGAAGGAGTAAAAAATGAGGAGTAAGGATGAATGGATCAAATACATGGTGATCATGGTGGGGGAGGAGGAGTTGCTGGCTAGTGAATTCTACTTGAGAAAGATCTTTAAGTAGGATTCAAAAACTGCAACTGTAATCAAGTAGGATTCCCAAACTAGGGAATGTATTAGTACGGGTGAATGGAAGGGGTACAAACTAATATGTTGATCATGCAGGAAGATACTCATGTGACAAAAAACATCTTATTTTTAATATAGCACATAGTAGGATCCATCATGATATAAAATATCAGGATGACTAAATTGTAATATGCGTGATAACATAGACATGGGCCATCAAATTTTTTTGATTCCCTAGTACGATGTGCAAGTGGAAGAGAGCATAGATAGGGGCCATCAAGAAAGTATGATGCCCCAGTATGATATGCAATCAAATAACATAAGTATATTAGAGAGAACACTAGGATACATAAAATCAAGATGGCCCCTGTAATATATCAAGAGATAAGAAAGAAATTAATAATTTGTAACTAATAATGCAACACAAGAACCAATAAACATGTGCCTAATGTGTTACACATTGAGGATTGATCGGATGTTCCTCCAAGTAGGGGTATAAGGACATAAAAAAGCATTGGGTCATTATCCTCAAACAAGGAAATAATGAGAGATGGATTTTCCCCAAATGAGGATTCACGTGAGGAGCAGTGGTTTGAATTTGGTATTCATAAGGTGATTGGATAATTCGTTGGGGATAATAGTTCAAAGGATGAATTGTGTTGATTATTTTAGAGTTTTTGTGATTTTTTGGAGTTTACAATGTTTTTTTTGAGTTTTGGAGATTTTCCAATGTTTTGGATTTTTAATTTGTTTCTAATGTTTTTGGATTTTTTATTATTTTTTGAATGTTTTTGGGTTTTTTATTTTTACACGGTTATTGGCAATTTATGGACCAGAGTGCAGACTTATTGTGAGAGGTGATAAACCAAGATAGTATATGCATGTACCGTTTTCCTCATGGTAACTCATTCTTGGAATAACACAAATTCTCATTCCATTGGTAGGATATGTTGGTGATGATATGATGAAAAGAAGTCTAGCTCCATTCTTGACTCCACACAACTAGTAAGATGTAAGGGTTCATCACCGAGAATCAAGAAGGACGTAGGAGGTAAATAATGAATATAGAGACAAATGCTAACAACAATCCCTTTGGGAAATTGTGACTCAATTCTTCTTAACATTACTGAACCATTTTCAAAAATGGATTTCAATCTATGATTCACATGCTAGACTTAGACAGTTATGTGGCTTGTTTATTTGTAATATATGAGGTGAAGGGATAGTTCTCTCTTCACTTAGGCATCTAAATTAATTCTTTGGGGATTCTATAATGGAAAACACTGTAATATTTTGTGTTCTTGAAATGACTCCCTATGCCTTTCCCCATGCTACCAGTGAGAAGCAAGGGCTCATCATCGAAGGCAAAACATAGGTGAGTGAAATCCCCTGTTGTCTTGTTTTTTGTTTTTGTTTTTTGTTTTTTGTTTTTTGTTTTTTGTTTTTTTGAATTGTTTTGTATTTTTAAACTTTTGAATGTTTTTGTAATATTTTTATGTTTTTATGAGAATGACCCTCTACGCTTTTTCCCATGCCACCTGTAAGAGGAAAGGGTTTATCACCGAAGACAAGACGTAGATGAGGAAGGGCACCTTCCTCCATTCTCAGTCTCACACTACCAATAAGAAGTGTGGGCTCAACTCCAAAGACTATGAAGGATTAGAGATGTTACAATGAATTATTCATAATTTATTGAATTGATGGAATTTTACAATAGTGCTTTGAATTTGGGAAGAAACGTCTGCCTCCAATCTTAGCCCCACATGACTAGTAGGACGCGAGGGTTCAAAACCGAAGACTGAGATGGAAAATCAAATGAACTGGGTAAAAAAGTTTAGAGCTTTGTTATGAAAGAGAGAATGTCTTTGAAGGGAATATATTTCCATCAGTAAGCTTATAGGTATGACCATAGGTGAAAGCGACTGAAAATGGTAGATATTATAAGAAGTATGACGCTCACAGACTTAATAGGATCTATATTATCACCTGTCTCATGATGATAAATATGAAGATGTGATTTTAATAATGAAAATATTTGCCAATGGAAATGAATAACTTTAAATTATTCAAAGATAAGCAAGATAGAAGGAACAATATACACGTCGTTGTTTCCCAGAATAGTGAACGCCTCAAGGATAAAATTTCTTGAAATGAACTGCATTCATTGGTTCATCAGGTTCTTGACCATCTTTAGTTGTTATCCCGTAAAATTGGCAAGGGCAATTTTACAGATAACCCTACTGAAATTTTGTTCTTATCCCTCGTCGGGGATTTCTTGCGTTCGGAACATTACAAAATCCCTTTCCGGGAAATCTAGTTTTCCGAACTTAGCCATTTTTGGTCTTTTTTTGGGCGGGCGCATATAATGACTATGCAACATCAAAAGTTCATGCACCCCCTTTAAAGCCTTTAGCGCATGCTTTCTTATGTCAACAGGTGTTTTGGTGCGCCTCTCTATGTTGAGTCTTCCTTGCGTGTGCCAAGGTGCGTGCGCCTTCATGTCAACATAACTTTTGTTGCGCCACTTTTTGGTGCGCCAAGGGCACACATATTCCTCTATCGACACCACTTTCGATGCACCATAGGCGCACATATTATCGTGTTGGCAAGCGTTTTGGTGCGCCAAGGGCGCACGTTTTCTTGTGTCGACAGTGCTTTTCATGCGCCACTTGAAAAGTTTGGTGGCGCATTTATTGCTGCCTCACCTATAAATAGGCGCGTCTGCGCTGTCATTGTCACCAAACACAAATCACGTGATTATTTTCTCTGTACCTGTTAGTGCACCAGCCCTGTCGCTTTCGAATCGCTTTGTGGACCCGTTTGCGCATTTCTTCGTTATAAATATCTGGGTAAGAGGTCCTCTTTCTTTTTGTGCACTTCGTGTTTATGGTTTTTGGCTGCTTGTTAGTATGGATTGGATTGGAAAGACTGAAATCATGAACTTGCCCTCCCCCCTTGCTGTCTTTTCCATTTTTCCACATGTTCTTCCCCCTCTTTCCAAATCTACTGGTAGAGGAAGCTCTGTCCTGAAATGATAGCTTGGAACTCTCATTTTGTAGCCTCTTCATCACCCAAGCGACCCTGCAAAAGGAGGCTTAACCGCATGCAAAACCCCTTAGAGAGAAAATCAAAGCTTAACAAGAAGACTGTATTTTTCTTCTCCTTTGGCGCATTGGCACACCCTGTAACACAAAGAACAGCCGCGCCAATGGCGCACATTCCCTGCCTGCTACACAATGAAAAGTTGCGCCCTCAAGGCGCACTTCCTTAGTTTGTTGCAAACACTTTCCTCGCGCCCCCTCATGGCACACCAAACTCATTTGTTGCATCGTTAAAACCTGCGCCCTTTGGCGCACCCTGCGTTTGTGCAACACCAGCTAAACCTGCGCCAAGTGCAAAATTGTAAAACGGCGCAGGCGCATACATCATTGTAACAACATCATGTTATGCATTCCTTCCATGCACCGCACCAAGTTCCCTTTAGCGCACAAAAAGCATATCTTACACAAACCTTAGATGCGCCTTTGGCGCACCAAAGTTCCATGCAACATGAAAGATATATGCGCCATGGGCGCATCCTGTTCCCGTGTAACATAAAGAATCCATGCGCCCTTTATAAACTACATACATATGGTGCAGGCGCACTTGTGCTTACAACAACAAAGAATGCACCCTGCAGTATCCATGCGCCATGCGCCCTTCGGCGCTGATTTATCCCTGCAACAGCCCTTTCCAGTGCGCCTTACTTTTTGGCCCTGTAACCTGCATCATTCATGCGCCCTGCGCCCTGAGGCCTTAAAATTGCTAACTCTTTCTTCTGTCAGCATTTCAATGGAAAATCAGACAGCTGACATGGCTTTCTTGCGTTGGGTTTCACTTCTTATCCTTGTAGATCAGCAACTAAGTTCAGAAGAACATATGTCAACATCAAGCAAGAAACCTATCAAATCTAAAGGCAAGGCCAAGCTCACAGAAGAAGAAATGAAGTATAAGTATCAGAGGGTCAGAATGCCTGAGTCCCAAGCAGAGTGTGACCTGGACATCAGAGACTCAGAGCTGGGTCACATTGACATGGAAGATTTCTGGGCCAGAACCTAGAGGGTCACAAGAAGTCCATGGATGGACAAGCTGATAGGCAGTGCCCTGCACTTTGCTGGTGGGATCCCAGTTAGTGCCATAAATAATGAATTTATGATGGTGGTAGTTCAATGCTATAACAAGGACACAAGACGTGTTCATGGTGAGAAGGGCGAGGTTATAATTAACCTCACTGCCCGCCACTTTGAGATAATGCTCGGCATTCCTCATCACCGGCACTTTGTCGCTGTCAGCTAAGAAGATTGCATCAAGGCTTGGGACGACAATGAAGATCAGTGCATGCAGCTGATGAATGAAGTTTATCTGAAAAACAAAAAAGTAGTGACTCGGTGGCCACAAGTCATTCATCGCAGTGACTTTTCAGAGGAACTTAGCGACACAATTACATTCCTGAGCAGAGTCTTTGGGCTTCCTGACGCCCATTATTTTCATAAGTGGATGTTGCGGTGCCTTGAAACAATGAACAAAAATGTGCCTGATCAACGCTTTGAATGGGCAGAAATCATAAGCAGCACAATCTCCGAGCAGCTACAACAACTTAACACAACGGGGAGGTTCTTTATGAACTCCTACGTGGTCTATGTTGCAGCTTCAGAAAGGGACTATCCAGCTCTGATGCGATGCGGGATTTGGCCCCAAGTCAAAATTTATGAATACTATCCAGAGCTGAAGCTGGAAAATAGCATCCCCCAATTCACAAAGATCAACGATGCATTCTTCTACTTCATCATCTTCCTGTTGAGGTCGAATATGACTCACGGTCGCATGACCAAGAGCATAGTGGCAGTTACTGAGAAGTGGGGGGCCATGTTCACTCAATTCCCCACGTTTACCTATCTGAGGGCAGTCAATTTCTTGGGGGAACCGACTAGACTGCCAAGGTATGCTGGGCCCAAGTTGATCCTATTGGAGCTATCGAGGTAGCTTGTTACTTACCACGAAAAGTGCCTAAAGAGAAAGAAGGGTGGAACTCCTCTCCCCCTCACAGTGGGTAGATATACGTGTCTCACTCACCACAAGGCAAAAGATATGTTTGCAGAACTGGAGCTGCTGAATCTAAAACATGACTTCCCAGCAAGGCCCACCTTCAACCTGAGAAATTATTTGCCTAGGGCCAAGCTCGACCCGATCCACATCCCTCAGATCGAAGATATCTACATCGACATATATCATGAGGTTTAGCTCAGGAGGAAGGATCGTTCTCGCTTGGCCTTAGCATAAATCATCCAGTACGGGGTAGCCATCGTCCCAAAAGGCTACCAAACTACTAAGCAAGAAGTGGATCAAGTATATCTTGACACGGGTAGGGACGATTGGCCTTTCGTGTTGATTGATAGAACTAAAGCACCTCAGACAATTGAGGAGAGGGTCAAGGAAACTCTGTGCAAAACAGAGCATTAATGTCGAATGAACGGGCTCATCTACCTCAGAGTCGATTTCACAACCTCTCCGTTGGGCAACGCACCTCCTCGGGCCAAACAACAGCCAAAGGGGAAAGGAAAAGGCAAAGAGGGTGAATCCAGCTCCACCCAAGAGGAAGCTCCTAAAAGTCCTCCTTCCGCTGCACCAGAACAAGTTATAACTTTGGCTTCTCCAGAGAAGGAAATAGCGGAAGATGTTCCAATAGGCCCATCCACTCAGGATGTGGCCACTGCTACAACAATTGAGGTCCCTTCTGTCCCTTCTCCCTCTCCTCCTTCCCCTCCTCGAGTGACTCAAGCGACCATTCCTTTGGTCGTGTCCTCTCCCCCTTCTTCTACGGTCCCTCCTGCTTCTTTTTCCATCTTCTCTTCTCTCGTGGACTTGTCCCCCTCCATTTCTTCCCTCATCTTTGAGCTCCCTTCCCTTCCTATGTCTTCCTCTCCTGCAGTATCTCTTCCTCCCGTGAGCACTTCCTCGGCCTCCCTCTCAATGCCTCCTCCAAGTGTCTCCACGTTTTTCCCTTCAACTACTGCAGCTGCCCCCTTCTCTGTTTTTGGTCCTTCTCCCATAAGTCCAGCCTGGATCTCCCAGCACCTAAGTCAATAGAAAAGGAAAGTTCCCATCACTCCGATGGACTTCTCCGTAATCTCGTCAAAAGGGGAAAAGAAGCAGAAGCCCATCACACGCTTCTCTCAAAGTGCTTCGGGAGAGAGGGTAATGGAGATCGCATACCCCAATCCTCTGAAGGATAAAAAGGATCTGTCTCCGACAGATTACACAGTGACTCAAGTCACAATGGGTACGTCTTCTGAAAGCCTTCAGGGAGAGGCCCTATCTACAGTTGATGCCCTCTGCAAGAAGCTTCAAGAAGCAAAAGAAGAGAAAAGGCTACTGAAAGAGAAAAACAAACATCTACTCCACGCCTTACAGAAGATGGGCAGTGCACCTCCCACAACTACCGCCGAAACTCCTGAGCCTCTGAGTCAGGATAAAATTAATGAATATGTAAAGATCGGCGAGCAGGGTATGGCAGTTTCCACCTGGAGGAGCCAAATCCTCAAGGACAGTGAACGAGTGATCGCCAAGTTCACCGATTTGTATCTGAACATCAACAAGGGGAACAAAGAACTCCAGGCGTTAGCAGGACCCATATCCAAAGAGCTGGACCATGCTAGGCTGCAACGTGAGACCTTTCAAATAATGTTCGACTGTTCAGTCGAAGATCTGGTCAAGTTCGGTGTTTTCGGTCACCCCAGGGCCCTCAATAAAATCCTTTCCACTCTGGATTACTGGATGGATCAACTGGAATTCGTCCTCGAAAAGATTGATAAGGTAAAGGAAGAAGCCCTAGACGCAATGCATCAGATGGAACAAATTGTTCTAAGGATGTCTCCAGGGTTGCTTACTCCTTTCACCTTAAGGAAGGTTGACGAAACCATCCAGATCTTCAAGGAGATCGTTTCGCAAGGGTTGGGGCCAGAGGTCACTTTTGACGCAGAATCCATCAATAACCTGCTGGCCTGTCGGGACTTCATCGGGTTCTTAATAGAAGCAGAGAATGAATATTCCAAACTCCCAGAGAAGCTCACAGATGAGCGGGGAGACTTGCGAGGCTATCAGTGAGTGACACAAGGATCCTTCCCAGGATCAATTAGAGCCCATGATCAGCAAGTTCATGGAATACCGTGCCCAATTCCACATCTCGTCACCCGAGCAGCAACAGAGCAGGATATCCCCTTTCAGCCACGGGACGACGACGATGAATAAATTCTCTCTCTTCTTCGACTTTCTTTTTGTAAATGTCTAAAGTATGTTGGCACAAATGATGACATCATCCATGTTGCACCATGGGATGATGTCATCCATCAAGTTGTCAAAAGTCAACATGACTTTGAGATATTTTTGTAGATATTTTGTATATTTTATGTAAATAGGTGGTTGGTTCCTTTTTGCCTTCCTTCTTCTCCTTCTTCTATAAATACTCAAATACTTGTTGTATTTGTGGAGTGGATATCTTTTAGATGAAAAATAGAAGTGAGAAGAAAAGACTTTGAGCTTTTTGTAACAGAAAGAAATATTAATACAATATTTAGACTTTGTGCTGAATACATGTGTTATATGCATTAGATCTTTCTTACGTCAGATCTGTGTGTTTATTCTGTTGGATCTACTTCTGTTTTATTGTCATTTATTCATCAGTATTGCTTTATTCGTTTATGCAAGTAGGTTTGGCTCTGTTTACTACCAATCCCAAAACATAGAACCTTTTGACCTTTCTGCTTTGGAATTCATTTCTTTTCTCCCTTCGGACCTGATCTTTCTTCATCCTCTCTTTCATTCCTTTCTTTCTGCAGTCGGAAACACCCCTACTGGGATGAGATCCCAAACCCCCGAAGGCAGAATATTGTGAGACTTGCACAGATTCCTGCTGGTAGAATAGCAATAAACCAGTTTCGCTTTGCTGACTCAAAGAGGGGCTATGCCCTGCACACTGTTGGCTCGTTTATCCATAAATCTACCCATTCGACAGATTTTCAAACCAACAGGATTTTAAAGTCTTTTTGGTTTCTTTTGCTTAACCAATACCCTGAGGGTAGTATGGAGTGGACCACTTAAGTTTGATGTGAAAATGTTTGGCTAGGTCTTTTACATCCTGGTTTTTAAATGATTTTCCATTATCTGCTACCAGAGTGGATGGAATACCAAATTGACAAATGAGATTATTAAAAATGAATTTCAAGATTTGGCTACCGGTAACATAGGTGAGAGGTATAGCTTCCACCCATTTAGTGAAGTAATTGGTAGCAGTGATGATGAACTTATGTCCATCGAACGAAGTTGTTCTGATTTTACCAATGAGGTCAAGGCCCCATTGCGAGAAAGGCCATGGTGTGGTTATTGATTACAATGCTTGGGAAGGTGCATCGATCATATTTCCATGTTTTTGACATTCTTGACATCATTTGAAAAAATGGCATGCGTCACTTTCCATGGTGGGCCAATAATATCCAACTCGCAGGATTTTCTTAGCTAAGGCTATACCGTTCGTGTACGCTCCACAAATACTAGATTGGACTTTATTTAGGAAACTTGAGGCTTCTTCCTGATTAAAACATTGGAGTAGGGTACCATCATATCCTCGTTCATAAAGAGTTTCTGCTAAAATGGTGTAACAAGAGGCACGTTGTGCTAAAGAACGTTTATGCATTGGTTTCATGTTGGCAAGAAATGTTTTATCATGAATGAAGGTATAAAGATCATGGTACCAAGGGTTATTCAGACCCACGATTTCGCATACCATAGTGTTTTCAGGAAGATCATAGGAAAATATTAAGAGATGTTCTACAAGAAAATGTGCTAAGGGTTGACTAGCTATGATTTGTAACAGGGATCCAATGGTTGTCATAGCGTTGACATATTTATTACGAATTCTAGGGATTTGTTCAAAGCTAATTAATCAAAAATAGCTTTGAATAATATCCACCATGCATTTATATGGGATAATTTTTTCATCCTTGACCTATTATTCATCAGTAACTTGCTTGATGATAAGTAAAGAATCACCAAATACAACTAATTCTGTAAGATTCCAAGATATAGCTAATTTTAATCTTGTGATTAGAGCTGCATATTATGTGATATTGCTGGTACATGGGAATGTTAATCAAAATTATTTGGGGATAACGTGTCTACTAGGTATGATAAGAAAAATACCAGGTCCTGAGCCATGGATACTACAAGATCCTTCAAAAAATAGAGCCCAAGCTAGCGCGATGTCTATGTGTAGAAGATCTTCATCAAGAAAAGCAAAATGAAGTGGTTATGTGCCAGGAAGGGGTGCCTCAACAAGTTGGTCTGAAACTTCCTATCCTTTAATTATCTTCTATGGAACAAACTCGACATCAAATTCACTAAGTAGTACAACCCAACTAGACATTCTTCCCATGAGAATGGTTCGGGACAAGAGATACTTGAGAGGATCAATCTTGGCAATCAACTTAGTTGTGTGATTGAGCAAGTAATGACGTAACTTATGGAATGCAAAGGATACTGCTAAGCATACTTTTTTGATTTGGGAATAACATACTTCGTGCTCAATAAGTGTTCAAATAAGGTAATATACAGCCTGTTCTTTTGCTCCTATGACATGTTCAGTGGTAGATGTATAAAGAAACACGGGTTTATCGGCAACTGGTGACATAAGAATAGGTGGGATAGAGAGGTATTCTTTTAACTTAGAAAAAGAGTCTTGGTAATCATGGTTCCAGTGAAATTGTACATCTTTCTTGAGTAACCGGTTGAAGTGATGGCACTTATCAGCCAACTGTGATATGAAATGTTGAATATATTGTATTTTTCCTTGAAGACTATGTAATTGTTTTAGGTTTTGAGGAGGAGGAATTTCCATAATGGCTTTGAATTTTACATGATCCACTTATATGCCTCTCCGTGAGATAATAAACCCTAACAATTACCAAAAGTCACTCTGAACACACATTTCTTTGGGTTAAGACGAACCTTATATTCATATAATCTATCAAAAATGTGTCTCAACACACCTAGATGCCCTATTTGTGTTTTTGATTTTACTAATATATCATCAACATAATCTTCCATGATATCATGTAACATATCATGGAAGATGACAGTCATTGCTCGTTGATAGGTGGCACCATAATTTTTCAAGCCGAAAGGCATGACCTTATAACATAAGGTGCCCCATGGTGTAGTAAATGTCATTTTATGTTGATCCCCTTTAGCAATACGTATTTGATTGTAACCAGAAAAGACATCCATTAAAGAGAGCATTTCATGGCCTACCGTAGAATCAACAATCATGTCTATATTTGGCAAGGGAAAGTCATCTTTGGAACAAGCCTTGTTAATGTCTCAGAATTCTTTGCATATCCTGATGCTAGGGGTTTTCTTGGCTACAGCAACTATGCTAGATATCCATGCCGAATAATCAGTAGGTTGGATAAAGTTTGGCTTCCAAGAGTTTCTCGAGTTCAACTTTGATGAGAGCAACGCAACTTGGGGATGCATTTTACATAGTTTTTGTTTTACAAGCTTTCCATCCAAATGCACCATAAGGTGGTGTACTAAAAGAGATGGATCTAAACCTGACATGTCCTTATATGTCCATTCAAAGATATCTTGGAATTCAATAAGGAGTGTTGTGAATTTCATGCATTCTTGGTTAAAAATACTAATGCCAAGTTGTAAAATTTTTGACTGTTCGGTGGTTCCAATGTTTATGTCTTTAGTTTCTTCTACAAGCATTTTAGATGTATCCTTTTTAGAGAATGGTGCTAATGGTTGATGTATGTCATTAGTGTTGGCTCATTTAGGGGATTTGGTACAATATTTTTGTGTGTAATGCTGAGAATTTTTATTGACATGTTTGTTTGATAGGGTAGAGGTGAGATTTTGAATATGGGAAATTTTCTGTTTGCAATTTTGATCCAAATTTTCTAAGGGTGAATGATCTGAATATTTTATTTCTTCGCCAAATAGGTTGATTCATCTAGATTGATTTCAAATCCTTTTCTATGGTCAGAAGTAGGGATTTGGTCATGCGAGTTCCAAGGAATTCTTTGATGGCTTCATCATTTTGGAACATGTCCATGGCCGCCTGATGTGGTTAGCCATGGTCTATGAGAGTTGGATGCGTAGGCTCAAAATTGATGACATTAACAGATAAATGTTCAAAGTAAAGATGTTTTTTAGCGAGGTCCTTTAAAAGGCTACGTGGAGACCTGGTGTCATTATCAGAGTTGGTGTCATTTTTATCACTTGAAATTATTACGAGAGCAACATCAAACCCCTTGAAACCCATACCATGTTTACCTGTGATGTTTTGTGCAATTTATTGGGTCTAAATGACCTTGTTCATTTGGACCGAGTCCTTTACCCTTCCATCATATGTTTTTCATTATTCAATGAGGATTTGGTAAACTGAGGGGACTCATAACATGGAGCAAAATTCATCATTATATAATCAAGATCTTGAAGAATTTGGAATATGTTTATTGTCAAGATAACCAATTTTTTTCCAAACTAACTATCCCATTTGGTAAGTGGGATGGATTCTCAGAATGTGGAGCATTAGGTTTGCCGTAACTATGTGGTGATTTGTTGATATAAAAGGAGTTTTCCATCTTTTGAAATTTATATTCACCGCATCTTGTGTCAATGATTTTAAATGTGTGGGATGGGGGACCAATAGGTACCTCATGTGGCAAGGAAGTTAGTTTGGTAGTTTTAAAAGATGAAGATAATGGCTTATAAGAAGAAGGGGCTCAGATTGAAGGATGAAGTTTGGTTATTCACAGGAGAAGGTATCTTAATAAAAGAGGTGTGGTTAGATGAAGAAGGTTGGCTAGGCGAGGAAGAAGATGGTGTGGTGGAAGAATAATTGTTGCTGGAAGAAGAAGCTTGATTAGTAGAAGAAGATGATTGAGTAGTGGGAGGACTGGTTGAAGATTGTTGACTAGTAGAAGATAATGGATTGGAAAATGTGTTTTGGTTAGAAGATGATGGTTTTGGATCATTTTTAGGGAGTGTATCTGAATCGATGCGTGTTTCGTTAGGGATTATGTAAGATGGAGCATACTTATCTGTTGATGGAATAATAGTGATCATGTCGATACCGTCCTTCAAGGAATCTACAATACTCAAAGGGTTGAGGATCTGCATGTAACGTAAATTCCTTATCCAAATGAGGAAATTTAATACATTGGTGGAATGTTGATGGGACGACTTTCATGGCATGAATCCATGGTCGAGTCGACGAGAATGTTATATGCAACTTCTACATCCACCACATGACATACCATTTCTAAGGTGATGGGTCCAACTTGGAGAGGCAACATGATTGTGCCTTCAGACTTTCTTTCACTATTATCATACCCACGAATGGTTATGATATTGTTTTGTAAATCATTTTCAGTGTAACCTAGACAACGTAAAAGTTTCATGGAACAAATATTCAATGTGGATCCATTGTCGATTAATACACACTTGATCTTATGATGAGTTATATAACCCTCAATGTATAAATAATGATTATTAGCAATGTTGGGATTAAGAAGGTCAGCGGGACCAAAAGATAAAATAGGATTAGGGACCATAAGATGTGCAATTAAATCCTGGAATTGTTGTGAATTGATGTCCTCATGGACGTGAGCATTATTCAATGTTTGCATAAGGATGTGTTGTAGTGTGGGAGAAGAATTAAGTAATTCCATGATGGAAATTTGTGTTGCAGTATTCTCCAATTGTTTGACAATATTGAATGATGGCACATGTTGTGGAGTGGAATTGGTGGCAGAATTAGATGGTGGATTAGGAGGTGATGCAGGGGATGAAGTGGCATATTGTTTTGCTGTAGGGACCCAATTTTTTTCTGTCTAGTGGTGATCGCACAGTCAATTCTAATCTTTATAGTTGCCACTAAGTCTTGGTCATAGTCTATGGTCGAGATGACTGAGTCATACTCGACATTGCTTGATGATTGACCCTTATCTTTTGAATTATTATCGTGGTTAGGGAAGGGATTTTTGAACATGTGAAGTTTTTCATTAGGTGTTTTTGTCTCAGAAGTATTTTCAACTTCTATGTCTCCACGTTCAATCAAGTCTTGGACGTAATGACGGAGTTGCATGCATCGATATGTAGAGTTCCATTTTATGTGATGGTAATCACAATATTCATTGTCCTTATACCAATTTGGTTTGGGTTGTCCTTCTTCGAAGGGTTTGACGATGGGATATGTAATCATGTTGGCATTTTCCAAGTGACGAAAGACACTAGATAGGCTTTCTCTGAGAGGAGTGAACTATCTTTCCAGTCCTGAGAAGGAAATTCCTTTCTAGGGATTATGATTGGTTGTTTGGATTTTAATGTGTTGATGGGATTGTTTTGAACATTTCAGACATGGTGGGAATCAGTAACACCATCGTTGACTATATTTTGATTACGGTTAAAGAATTTGGATTTGTCCTAGTTCTAAGGGGTGTCTCGATAAGGTTGGTCCCTAAAGGGTGCTTTAAGTAAGCCCTTAGAAATGAGGGATTTTTTATTTGTGTTCCCTTTTCAATGACTTCTTCAAAACTATTCAGACAATGCATTTTCATGTGGAATGATAATTTGGCATTGAGATTAGGAACAAAAATGCTAACTAGTTGTCTCTCGGGTATTGAGCAGGGAAATCGGCTTGTAATTCCTCACCATCATTGTAAAAAGGAGGCAAATTTTTCATTGGGCCTTTTGCCTAGTGTTACAAAGATCAAGCATGGTTATTTCTGAAGTCTAAGTTATAGGAAAAATGTTTGATGAATTTCTTTGATAAGTTTACAAATGTCGTGACCAACCCTTTGGGAAGATGGAAAAACCATTCTAAATCTGTCCTCCTAAAATTTGGGGGAATAATCATAAAAGATACATGTCACGATAGGAAACTTCTTGACATTGCATGTAAAATTCCTTGACATGTTCATGGGGGTCACCTTTGCTTTTGTATTTATCAAATTTTGGGATTTTGAAGGATGATGGAAATGGTAAGCGTGATATCTCTATATCAAATGGATAAGGACATAATTCTTCAAAGTTGAATTGTTTTGATTATTTTTGTAGTCCCTGAATGGTGTCTTTCATATGTTTCCATTATTTGTGTGAATGGAGAGGCGGGGGATGGGTTATCAAGAATGTCGTGAGTATTGGGGTCTAGATTGGGGTCTTTAATCTTTCAGCTCTAGTAGTTGCTTCCTCAAGTTTCTTTGTTAAGTCTTGGATTTTAGTGAATAACTCATCAGCTGGAGAAGAGCTATTTGGATTGTTTGGTATTTCATTGTGATAACTTGATTCACCGTTGTCGATAAGTTTGTTTAAATTTTCAGTCCCGAATTCAGGGGGTAGTTTTGCCCCCATGGCTAGGATGCGTAATAGATATTCATTTTGTTTTGTTCTATCACCCTATTTACTTGTTCTTGTTCTTCATTGGTGAGTTCTAGTTGTGTGACTTCTTCATCATCATTTTCATGATTGTGACTACGTGTGAATACCATGATGAGATGTGCCTGATTAAGCTGTAAAAAGTGGGTAGGAATTTTGAGCAGGTGTGATTAAATGAGAACTTGATTACTTTGGATTTAGCTTGAATAAGCTCGTGATGACTGATAAGGAGAGTAACTCAAACAAGTTATCTCAATATGATTGTGATATAACTCGAGATGAGTTATTAGGGAATTTGTTTCACGTTGTGTAGATTTGGCTTGAACAAGCTCTGGATTGTTGACAGGGAGAGTAACCCAAATAGGTTAATCTCAATATGGTTGTGATATAACTCAAAATGAGTTATGAAAGGATTTGTGTTGGCTGTGATTTGGATAAACGCGATGGTTGAAAAAATAATGAGTGAACTCAAACAAGTCACCCAATATTAGTTTGATATAGCTTGAAATGAGCTATGAAGGATGTTTTGACAATTGATGATATGGGGAGTGAATTACAGTCACTCAATATCAGTTGGATATAGCCAAAGACAAGCTATGGTAGATGTATTGTTGGCTGAAGCAAGCTAATGAAATGGTGTGATGTTTTGGTCTACGTTGTTGGATTGTTTGGATGTTTTCGCTTGGTATTGAATTGGTCGAGAAATGATTTTTTTTGTGGAACACAACTAGGGTTTGAACTTTTACAATGAACACATTGATATCAACCAAGTTTTATGATAAAACAATGCTAAACTATTTTGTTTACAAACAACAAGCAATCATGTGGATCAAATTATTTTGGCTCAGGAGGTAAATTCTTCAGGAATGATCATTGTTTCATGCAATCATACAAGTATGTTGTGGAATGATGGATGTAGGCTCTTATCACTCCAAAATATGCATCCTCCGATATACCCTAGTCTTGATATACCTAATTCTGTATAGGGACAGAATTGGTATGGGGAACCCTTAGAGCACTGGAGGAGACTCACCAATTCTTACTTACCTACTTTGGAGTGAATCACCACGTCCAAAACAGGTTTTGTGAAAAGGTGGAAGGTGATGAGGGGATGAATGTGTATGGTGTCCTTATAACTCCCCAAATATTTACAGGGACAATGTACCTAGGCTTCATTGTTATAGCTATTTAGGCATGACTTGCATGTGCCGCACGATGGCATTACCTATAAGTGAAGAGTAGGGGCGAGGTAAATACCGAACGTTGTGATGAGACTAGGTCTCAAAGTGTAATGCAAATGTGAATGTTGTTGGTGTGTGGTAGTCAAGTCCACGTCATCGGTGTAGCTTTGGTGGTGATGAAATCCACCTCTACTACGTGCAAAAATAAAATGATGAAGTGATTAAACGCAAGGTTCTTTCCAACTTGAAATAAATCACTGGTGGAAAATAATTGCGTACCTGAGCATGCTAAAAAATTTTTTGGTTTCAATAATTTTCTTTTGAATGGTGGTAGTTTTGCGGGATATATTTATTTTTTTGCATTTTTGACAATATTCTAGTGATGTGGTCCTATAGAAAACAAATTAGTAGTTATCCTGCAGAATAAAATGTTAGGAAGAAAAACAATCGTGGTTGTTTTTTATTTTCCAGATCACTTGAAGGTGCAGGAAAAGAGCATACACAACCAATGACCGAACAAATATCAATAGTGTGACGAAATAAAATTGATTGAGATGATAGCTAGAAACATAAAATAATAAGGAAATGGATCCTGCAATGTTAGAAAAAGAAACTAAACAATCAAGACCATTTCTGATTTTCTAGATCGCTTCAAGGCGCAGGAAAAGAGCATACACAGATACAATTGGAATAGATTTTGTTAAATTTTTTTTTTAATAAGTATTGCAATTAATCATGATTGTGAAATAGTAATAATGATTATCTTCACAAAGAAAAGAAAAAAAATGAAAGGAGAGCATTAAAAATGTTACCAGAAGTGTCGTCATGGAAAATTGGAATGTAAGGCAAAAAAGTTTGTTTTGGAGCCCAAGTGGCCTCCAGTGTGCAAAAGACGACAGGGAATGTGGACCTAATAAGTGTGGTGAGAGAGGTGTGAATAGGTCTTGTATTGTCAAAAAAGGTCCTGCAAGAAAATGATGAGTAGTTTGTACCCTCTGTGATGACCGTAGGATTGAATATTTCCACCGTGATCCACGAGTATCTAGATCAGGTGATAGATGTCCCTCTGTTAAACACCAAGCACAAGGAGATCAAAGATAGGACGAGTGTAATAGTTTCATTGTTACTATAACCTGCAAATGCACCATAAGACACCGCACAACAAAAACACTACCCATAAGCGTGAAGGTTAACCAAAGAAGGCCATAAGGCACAGAAAATGAGATAATAATGAACAATAATAAACAAAGAATGGATAAAACCACTAATTGGGAAATTAATGGTAACCAGATCAAAAGTAACCAGGCATGCCAGAATGTAAGCTAGGAAAAATGCACTACTAACAAGGAAGTAAAATACTAACAATAATACCTCCTCCTTTACGTTCGTAGCAAACCTCAGAATGGGCTAGGAAACATGGATTGAGCCCCGATTGCGTGATATGTAGGTGCTTTTCTTCAAGACGAAGCAAGGCCTTCCTGCAAAAATGATCCACTTACTTTGCACCAAATGGGTAAAAGGATTATGGATTTGGGGTGCTTCAAGATGAGGCTATTTGGCATTAGGACGAGGTGGAAGGATGTTCTTTTCTCAAAGGATGCAAGAACTTAGACAAGGCATTCAAGCTTATTCTCTGTGTCTTAGAGGGGAGGGGTAAGGTTATATTTATAGCCTGGGGAAGTGATTAACTTAGATTAATTTAAGTAATCATGGTTTGAAAATGTGGGCAAGATTAGGTGAGTGGGGACCACGAAGAATGGGTGAGGATTTGATTTTGGATTTTTAATTCATAAGTGGAGGATTTTAGGTGAGTGGGGAATAATGAAGAGTGGGTGAGGATTTGATTTTGAATTTTTAATTCAATAGTAGAAAAAGTGGAGAATAATGACATGTGGTAGGTGAGTGGGGACCACGAAGATTGGGTGAGGATTTGGTTATTTTTAATGACATTTGAAATGGATAATTAATCAAATTATATTTGATTAATTCGAAGTGTATTTTTGTGGGAAATGAGGTAGGGGAATTAATTGATTTAGGACAGATGTGAAATTAGGGTGTCTACATTTAGTATCACATTATCTTTGTGTCAAAATTCATAAGGGATCCCCTAGGTGGTTGGTTAGATATACACAATTACACAAGCACTTAGGAGAACTATGTGAGGTTTGATTTCTATAATGAGGATATGTAGTGTAACACTTGGATTGGTTTAGTATATGGGATTCTATCGATCAAGGGTGGCCCATCTTCAAATGCACACACATGGTTTTCTCATTTTGTTTGTTAATTTTATGATAAAGGGTTATACAAGTTGTTAGGGTATTTAACTTCTTTAGTTCATCATAGGTCATCCCAAATTTGTGTAAAAAAGAGTGACATACAACAAGCACCATTTCCAAGAAATAAAATCACACAAGAAGTTACAGATCTATATTATCACAAGGTATAAAACCATGCATTACATTTCTATGACTATACATCTAATGTCTAGACCGTACAGAATTCATACAGTCATGCACCTGCTCATTTTTTATTTACATTATATTTCGTACATAATTCAAGGTTCAAAATATTCTTGTTCCACTACCCTACACACCTAGATCATCCCTAAATCATCTTGAACAACTACTTTTATCTCTCCTCTAGTGTATTTGAACTAGGTGTTTGTCATCTATTAATTTTTTCACTCATTTCAAGTTTGAATGCATTATTATGGTCATCTTTAATTAATTTTGGAAGCTAATTGCATCACAATATTCTACATGTTTCTCATCCTTACATCCTTTTTAGTCGTTATACAATAACATTCTAAAATATATCTATGGTGTAAAAAGGGTCCTAATATATGCTTTAGGACAAGTAGTGAGGAGGAGACAAAAGGTTCCATAAAATCTCATTTGTTTCTAATATAAATTAAGAATGATCTCATATGAGACATCAATATAAGTAGGAGACAACTTAGGCTGAGCATAAATATGTGTCTGATCAAAATATGGGTCCCTTCTCTCAAGTTGAAAAATTAGCATGGACCTGGTTAAAGGGATGGTAGCCAAAATCAATTTTAGGGAGTGGATCTTGAGGATTTAGGTGAATATCATGGAATATTTTTGGGTGAGCCATGAGAGCACAAATGAGAACTAAACCTAGATCTAGGAAAATAAATGCAAACCCTAAGGAAGCTAAGGTTTGAGCAAGGCTAAGGATTAGATCAACAATTGGGGCCACCAAATGATATAATCCAAAAAATAGATATTTAAATGGGTTTTGGATTAATGTGGTAATATATTATTTATATTAATGGATTTAAATATGATATATATTCAAATTTATAAATTTGACCTCAATGTGCATATAATAATATACAATATCAAACAAGAAAAAAGTAAAAATGTAATAAGACATGAGAAGGGAGATGTACTTAGACGATTGAATACTCATGGAGATGATAAGGAAGTGACACAAGGATGAAAAACCTAGTACTGATCTAAATATGATTTGTCTCTCAAATTTAGAAGAGTAAACTGAGTAGGTATGGAACTATCATATGCATATATTACCATTTAACAGTTTTTATAGAGAGGATATGGCATTTTATAACTTAATGTGCTTATAAAACCATTTGAAATATGCCTCAATATGAAACCCAAGATTTCATACATGAGAAACCCTCTACATGACCCAAAATAGCTTCAAATCCTAACCATAAGTAGGAGACACTACAAAAATGTTAATGTTTAGGTTGAAGTGCAATTCGTACACCACCTACATTGGAAATTATTCAAAGAGACCTAAAATTGTACTTATTTCTCCACCTAGGATGCGATATCTATAAGGATGCAACTAGCTTTGGAAATTTTATCAGTTAATAATATGGGTAATGGCTTGGAATTATTTGATTGAGTTGGTTTGGTTAGTCTCTAGATTTGGAAGTGTAACTCTATAACACATTTGAATGTGCTTCAAACTAATGTGGGGTATTTTCCTAGACTGTGGTGCTACTTTAGGGTAATTTAGGAGATCTTGGATTTATTTTGGAATGATATTTGCAATGAGTGCTCTTAAAAGTGATAGTGAGTATATGAATGCATTTAAATTTCTTATATTGCATTAATTCCGACCCTATTAAAGTAAAATGTACCCACCATAATCACTATTATCAACCATAAGATAAACACCCACAAGCATGCATACATGATTAATTAATGAAAATTAAAGTAAATACATAACAAAGATCTATCAAGGGTAGCATGAATACCAAAAATTTATCACCAAGCTCTACCTTGAATTCTCTAGAGTAAGAATAATTCTCTTCCAAGATATAACCACTAACACTAACTCTCCATAATTCAATAAAAAAAAGTAGGGATTATTATTAGGATTGGAGATTATTTACTTGGAAAGTAAGTCATTTTTAATCTATTAATATCATAATTCAATCAAATCAATAACTTGGTTGATACTCTTCTTTATGAATAGATTTGGATAAGTGTGTACTAATGGGTGAATTATCCTATATTAAGATACAATTAATATTAAAAGTGCATATTAATCATATATAGTGGTGTATGGTTAATTAAATACACTAACACCCCCCTTAAGATGTACTTCTATGAAGGGAAGGACATGTGAACACTAAACTAGCCCCCTCAATTATATGTTTTGTTTACACCTTAAATAAATAAATAATGGTTCATCCTCAATTAGGTTATTATTTATTTAAAGGTGCAAGGGTAGTGTAGATTTTATATTCTTATTAATTAATAAACATCAATACACAAACCAAAATATAGCTCCCAAAGTAATTTACAAGATATAACAATAGAAACAATTTCTTAAAACACAAGAGGAGATGAGTACTTAGTTGATTATAGAAACAAAAATGTTATATATGAGTGTAAAGTTGCTAAAAATATTGAAAATGACCTGGAGGTGCTTTGTTGAGCTATAACTTGAACTATAAACTATGCAGGTATGGAATAATTCAACCTATCCTAGAGCATGGTACGAACTAGTCTTGAGTTTTATGATTAAAAAAGGGATATTTTAGTGATTTATGAATTCTTGTATAGCTACGAGACTATGTGATGACCTTCAAAATATAACCCTATGTTTATAAGATGTCTGAAACCCTGTGTGTGATGTGAAACACACTCAAACCATAACCATGGGTATAAAACACCATAAAAAGGTTAGTGTTTGGGTTAAAGTTCCCTAGTGTCACCTACATTAGTACTATTAAAGAGGCCTCAAACCACACATAGTTATCCACCTAGCATGTGACATCTATATGTGTGGATATAGTTTGGAATCCTGATCATTTTATAATATTCAATGACTTGGCATGCTTGAGCTTGGCTTGGCTTGACTCGGGAGGTCTATAGAATGAGAGGCATAGCTCTTGAATTTGGTTTTTCTTACTTCATACCTATGTATAAGCTTCATCTAGGGTGTGTTGTTACTTTTAAGGAGTGAAGGAGATCTTGTAGTGCTTTAGGAATGTATTTTTTTTTAATCTAAAATTGTAGGGATTATCTACACAGAATTCATAGGCTTATCTTCCAAGGACTGAGGGGTTTCCATTCCACCAAAGTCACCTGGGAAATGATCCTATCCTCATCCCTTATTACTTAGTATATCCTAGGAGTGGAACCCTGGTGGATGGATAGGAAACACCTTTTACACCATCATACACATTGTTGGACCACAACCCATTCGATAGGAATGTAGTTTTCAATGAGTACTATTGAAATTGTTAGGATCCTTGAATGAGTGGGTTAGAATATCTTTTATGGTTTTTTACAAGTTTATTTTTCCATTAAGGATGACCTAATGGATATGAACTAACCTTTAAATATATTCAATTGGTAAATATGAACTTTTGACAGTGGGAGAATATACCATTTTTCTCAAGACCAAGCCATGGAACATTTTTTTCCCAACTACATGGTTCCATACAGAAGTTCAAGGGACTATTTAATATTCTATGTGAGCTTTTATTTATATTATACAGCTATGTACTAATGTTATTAGTTTTATGAATGATTGAGTAGTTTTCATAGATAATCAAGTCAAATAAAGGAGTCAAGGATAGATTTTTGGATTGGAATGTACGCACAAGTCATGCTTAACGTGGAAGTCCAAATTTTTCATTTCAAAATGATAAATTTCCAAATATACGTTTTTACATCCCCCCACTTTTAAGTAAGAAATGAAAAATGCATGCTTAAAGGAAAAGATACCTAAGTTGTATACACACTTTTAATTCACTCAGAGTCAATGATTTTTCTTGGGTGTTAGCACACTCCATGGTGAAACATTCAATGCAAAGTGTAGTTAATTTCATATGATAAATTGAATTGTAACTCAGTTTTAAATAATTTAGTTGTAATTTTGAAAATTGAATTTACATTAGTAATATATTAAAGTAGATAGATAAAGCATGGTATGAGCACAAGTGTTTACTTATCTGAAGAAGAAGATCCTATATTTGTTGAACTTGGATATTTGGATTTGAACTGAGTTGATGAAGGATTGGGGGTGATCAGTACCAAATTTTTCATAAGGAGGTGTTGGATTCTAAGAGGAATTGAATTTCACTTGAGCTAACATATAAATGTGTCATAGGATTTTTTCTCCCAAGAACCTCAAAAGAAGGAAGACCACTATAAATTTTTATATTCACCCTCATATCTTCCAAAAAAATTAATATAAAGGATGCCACAATGTTTTCTGGTCACCTTGATATCTTCAAATCCCATGAACCAAACCATTGTAAATGGATCTAGAACCAAGTGTAAAATAATAAAAATTTGAAGTGGAATAACCGGTATCATGCCCACACCATGTGATGTAACTCTAATTCTAAGATGTGTAATGTTGAATATAGAAAAAGGAGAATGATAAATCCCCCATACCCTATTATTGGAATTATTCTTGGGTTTTTTAGTACTGAAAAAGAATGGAGAACTTCAAAACCCTCAAATTTTATACTATAATGTAGTAGACCCTACTATGAACTATGTAATTTTTCTATTAACTTGTATTAGAAAGATGTATATATGTCAGTGAAAATGTGAAAATTATATATTTTCTGGAAATGTTCCCCTATGATGTAAACACCCATTATGGACCATAACATCGGGTGGTTTTATCCATATTTGTTGGTTATCTACAATGTAAACTTTATCATGTACTATGTCTAAAATGTTTCCTACGTATTCAAGTACCCTTTTTCACTTTATCCCCAAGTTTTGAATTATATTTTTGTGTATGATATGCATAAATATCCATGTGATTAAAAACATTAAATGCCTCCTCTTTTGAGTTGAGTGAGATTTTTCAAATAGAACACTCAACTAAAAATAAAATATATGTATCCATGCCATGTCTTTGATAGTCTACATTGCATCACGTGAATGGTTGTCTTGGGTGGCTAGCATTTTTATCTTGTTCCTCCAAGGGCTTTCATGGTAGAAATCATGGCACACAGAGATATAAAAAAGAACTAGCAAGAAATAATAACAAAAGGAAATCATGTATAGTAGCAAATAAGTGTAGAGGGAATCATACATGCGAGTAATCTAACATTCATACGTAATGTCACATATGTTAGTCATAGAAAATGAAAGAAGACACAAACAAGGGACACCAAATTTTCACAAGAGATGCATGGTAAAGGCCATAGGTTGTAGACATAGAAGAAAGCATACAAGTAATGTAGCATATAATTACACAAGAATTGTCACATATTTTAATAACATCAAATAAAGGTAACCCCAGAAAAGGGACACCAAAATATCATAATACATGCATAGTAAAAAACATAGGCTTCACACATATAAGAAAGTATACAATTGATCAAGTGAGTGATTAAAATAGAAAATAATATCTTAAAGGTGCATAGATCAAGATAAGCTAGCACTACACAAGACAAGGCGTCAAAATATTTTAGTTTTTAAAATATTATATTACATAATATAATAAATTGAGAATAAAAAGTAAGTGAAAGTAATTTTATTGTAAATAAATACCTAAATAATGTAGGAGATGCCCCCATATTAGCAAGGCTATTGGGGTGGACTTAGGCCAACACTTTTCATCATGTATAATCTTATGTGCATCATGCATCAAGATTAAGATATCTCATGAACAAGAGTGTGTAGAAAGTATATATAAAATAATTTATCTCTCAAACTATGTGACAAACAACATATATAAAGTAACAAACTAGCAAATCAATTCCTATGAAGGTCCTAATTTTTTATTTTTGCAAATATAAAAAAAAAATTATATTTATTTACTTAGTTGAATGTTTTTTTATAATATTTGTATCAAGAACAAGGGAAATGTAATAAATACCTATGACAGTGTCAATAAGGGGATGAGTGTACCTGTGTCTATAAAAAGAGGATTTGACCTCGAATAAGCCACATGTGTATCACGAGGTAATATTGGACCTCGAGGGGATGGGAAGACAAAAACAAATGAGCCTCAGACCTCAAATACATCGTATGTGTATTAGGATAAGTATGGATATCAAAGAATTCAATGTTGTATAACTTACATATGAGTCTTAAGATGTGCAATATGAGCCCTAATAGGATGCATGTAAGGGATAAACACATTGTAAGTAGTATGTGTAGGTGTGATGAGATTAGATGTGGAAATTATCACTTTATTTAGTAAAAGGAGGATTATGGAATGGGGTATCATATAGGATACCCTTAACTATAACAACTCTCTTCTTATAAATAAACTTGATACATTGTTATAAAATAGTGTATTTGGACTTTATAGTAAACATCCAAAGGAAACCTAGACACATGTAATATGAGCCAAGGGAAGAGGTGATTGAAAAAATAATATTCATGTTAGTAGACCCAATCGTAAGTAGAATAAAATATCCCCAGGATAGGTGTAAGTATTGAATGTTGTGTTTTAGTTAGTATAACCAAGAGAAGAAAGAAATTTAAATGTGCACGTATTGTGTGTAGCACTAGTATCAATAAAAACATTATAAATGTGGTGTATGACAACAAAATATTGAATGCAAATTATATCAAAAATAATATCATGAGAAATATTAGAATCATCAAATGTAAAAATAGGCCTAAGATGTGGTATACGATTAATAGTACCAATAAAATTGTAGTGGATGTTATTATGAAGGAGGAAGAGGTTAAGCTCGATAAGTATTGTGTTATTTCAAATTAGATTCAACATTATTGTGATTATGAATCTTATCATTGTCATTAGTAGGATTAGATTTGTCATGAGGAGAATCAAATTCAATAGCATTTTTCACATTAATGTCTTGGATAACATGACAAATCTTAGTACACCAATCCATAACAACTAACACATTTATGATAATCACAATAGGTATTAGATTCAATATATTTATGATGAAGCTTTCTTGTATCAAACACCAAATCTATAGGGAGAGATACAATATTGCACTCTAGAAAATTTTGAAGAACCACTTGGTGTGACGAAGGAAATTATGTAAAATTCCTCCAAGGAGCACTAAAGTTTGGTATGTTGAGATACAACATTAACAATAACTTTAGAATTAGTTTTTTATTCATTAAATGTGTCATTGAAATTATGTTTGCCTTGAAATTTAGAACTATATGTATTGGGAACATTAGAAATATAATTAAGATTAATTAATGTAAGGAGATTACCATCACACTCTTTCAATGTGTGACATAATTAATCAAATCATAGAAACTTATCAGAGATAATTCATTCTTGTAAAGGGGAAAGAAGGATTTGAGTGAATAAATCTTGGATCTCATTGTCAACTAGGATATTGTTCATTTTAGTAAGCATAGTATTATAGCATAAAACACATTCACTAAAGGTCTCATTGGAGCCTTGTCACATCTTAGAAATCAAGTATAGGATATCTTGTACCCGATATTGATAGAAAATTATTCAAGGGGTTGATTATCCAAAGGGGTAAAATCCTATACTGAATGAACATGAAGGTCATAAAATCATTGCAACATAATTTCTTTGAGTATTTTAAGAAATATCTTACTAACTAGTACAATATTGTAAGCATAATCTAAGAAAGTGATGTGGAAAGCATGATGGTGTTGTTCAAGATCACTTTTTCCATTGTATATATGAATCTTAGGAGTGATAAACCCAATAGGAAAAGGATAGAAAGCTACCTCGAGCGTAAGTGGGTTGTGAAATAATTGAGTACACTCCATGAAATTGGAAGAGGTAGAGGCACCTTATTGTAATTATAATATTTCATCTTACAAAATTTTAATAAGGTTATTAAGATCTTGTGTATTAGAAGAGGAATGGGGAACCCCATGGGTATATATATATAAGATGTGAGAATATTTGTATACATAGGAATAGATATTACAACACTTTAAATGGGGGTATTGGTTTCCCTTGAAGATATAGGAACGATGGATACGATAATAATAGAAATAGAAAATTTGAAATATTTATGGTGAAGCATCCCATAAATATACTTCTCTTTATATTTTTTATCATGATAAAACTTATAAGCAAGGAGTACCTTGATAATATGATCAAGATACTAGCGTTGGTCATAAATCTCTTAGTGAAAGTTAGAAAACAAATTAACTTGATTATAAGCCAAAAATTAGTTTCATCGTCAAAAATAGCATTATTAGGATCACCTTGTGTTTTAAGGGGATCCAAAGGCACATCATTTTCAAATATTGAATGGATACCCTACATGCAAAGCTAGGAAGAAGTTGATGCTTACTAGTAGGAGGAGATAGCTTGATATTCTTAATAGGTGTATAATTAAGATTATTACTACATAAAAAGGTTGTCAAAAAAATCTACACAAATCTAATATAAAACCTTGGGGTAGCTAAGGTTTGGGAAAGATACTTGATTCAAAAAAAAATTGGGTTAGAAAAATGTTTACAACCTAATGGGGTAGATTATGTTTGTATTTATTTATATGTGTAAGGGTACTAAATGTTGTATATATTATGGTTAATTAATAAACATTAATTAACAAACAATAATATAGATCCCAAAACAATGTACAAGATATAAAAAATAGAAAGGATAAGTGTACGTAGTTGAATATAGAAGTAGATATGTAATATAGGATTACAGAGTGGATGAGAATAATAAAAATGACACATGTGTGCATCGTTCATAAAACTATGACTATAAACTAATTCGGTATGGAACCATATAGACTATCCTAGATCACGGTATGATCTATTCCCGAGTTGTATGGTTTGTATGGAAGTGATAGGACTAGCATTGGAAACATCTCTAGGAGATGGAGCAATAGATGGAGATGTAATGATAGGAGGAGATGAACTAATAGATGGAGATGGAGTGATAGGAGGATATTAATTAATATATGTAGATGAGCCATATGTATTATTAGATACAACCTTAGAAGAAAATGACAATGGAGCAGGAGATTTACACTCAACAATATGTAATGTATTAGATTCATGACTAGCAATTGTTTCATCAAAATCAGAGAGAGATTCATATATGAAAATTTCATTAAGTATATCATCAATTGGATCATCAACATAGTATGAATAAGTATGTGAGCACATATGTGATGAATCATGAGAAGCATTGTCAGAAATAGGAGAGGCATGATATGCAACTAAAGTAGTGGTCTGACTAGGAGAAGAATCATTATGCACATGTGTACTATCGTCAAGACAAAGCATGAAATAAATAATATAGTCATCTAGAATTTCCTTAGAAATATCATAAGGGGGGATCATGGCTAACTGTATAACAAGGTCGACAACTAAAAAAGCTATCCAGATCTGAAACAATGCTCAAGGAATAATTTTCAAAGTTAGTTAAGATTTATTGCATTTGTTAGCTAAGATTTATTGTTGAATATCATCTGGCATAGTAACATCATGATATAGAGCGTAAGCTCAGCCATAGTTTCCTCATCATAGATAGGATTGATACTAACATGAGGCATGATGATCCAATAAGGAGAAGATATATGTTTAGCCATTAGGGTTATAGTGGATCCTAGGGAAAATTGTTCTAAGTTATGGGTTCACCAAAATGATTCAATAAAATATGAATATTTTATTGAAATAAAAAATGTACAGCTAAGATAAATGACATACAACTAAAATATAAATGCTAAGTAATTTATTTGATATTATAAGTGAAATAAAATGAAAGGGGAAGGTACTTACTTGAATTGGACTTACCTCGCAATGATTTGGGACTGAATATAGTGATGGAATGGCAGAACAAAGTGTCGCAATGATCTTAAGAAAATTACAGTGAAGGAATATCTGACCCGACTAGGGAACCTGGAGAGGGATAGGGGCACATGTGGTTACATTGGTCTAAAATCTGGGTGCCATGGTCTGTGAAATAGCTTGGAATTTGATCATGATATGGTCATTAGGTCTTCACAGTACTTCGTCATTGGTCGAGTGAATGTCACACTTGGTTCATTGATGTCACCATAAATATACAATGAAAAATCACCTGTCAAACCCCACACAAAGCATCAAATCCTAAAAAAGAAAGATGTAAATGAATGGGTCATACTATCCTCAACTGCCAAATGGATGGACTTATGAATGATTGTTGCAACACATATCATACCCAATGTAGTTATGTGTGTTTGTGTGTGTAATAATGTGCCTAGGTTTCCCTAGTGCCAATGATGCAGAGATATCGGGTAGTAGCTAGATAAAATGTAAAATGTGTTGTATAGAAACAATAGACTCCCCTTCCTATGCAGTGTGTGATGCATAATAATTACCAAATGTAGTCCTTTGCTCTATGTAGATAGCTAGCCCTTGATATTAATAGTCCGCCCATAAGGTAGTATGTATGTTGTGTTTATATAGGGATCCCTTTTTCAAATTTCGACACTAATGACCTGACATGCCGACTAGTACCTCAAGAGATGAGAGGGAAAATTGAAAAGACCGACCTCCAGTAAAAAAACCCAAGTGTGACGGGGATCAGGGCACCTAAAATTAGGACCAAGGCACCCTGTGCGCCCTAATCATTTTCTAGGTGCCCTAGTCAAAAGACTAGTGATGAAAAATGAGTGAGTAATAACATATAGAAATTCCTGAGACCTGACAGAAATTGTGCGAGTGAGTGACAAATGTACAAGACCAACATCCGTAATGAACAACAAGACAGATGATTGGACTATGGAATGGCCATATATAAAACAACATACTTGGCAGTATAATAATAGTAGTAAGTGCATGATTTTGTGAATATAGGTGATGATAGTAATGCTTAGTTCTTAGTCCTTTATTTTGAACACATAACTATGTATTTATATTATTCTCTTGTTTGAATTTCATAATTGTCAACTGGAAATTTGACCCACAAGTGAAAAAGATGCACAAAAGATAAAAAAGATCCAAAGGAGTGAGTAAGGTGAAAAAAGTTTCAGGGGTTCCCAAAGGGGACATGGGCACATGGGTGATATTGTCCTGGTTAGGTGCTAGTGTATGAATCCATAAAAGCTAAATCAGTAAAATCCCAACTAGGCTATAGGGTGTGTAATACCAAAAATAAATCAAAAGGTAAAGAAAAGAGGTCAAAGATAGTAGTTAATTACCAGATTTCTTGCTTAGGAGTCATATAGATGCTCGCATGTGTTTAGGACCTAGAAATGTACCCAAGTGTGTGATTTTGTGTCTACAATGGGAGAAAAAATATCTAAGTGATATTTATCTTCAGGTGGTTGAGTGGGTGATTGATCACCTTATGGGGTAGTAGCTTCCTTGTTTAGTGGGTTTTATACTAAATAGGGGTGGGTGATCCTTGTGAAGTGGGTGCTTCACTAAACAAATATTGATTGATATGTAATATTCTTGCAAGTCCTTTGTTATGAGTAATATTAGCAGAGGTTTCCATGGGTTTTCTTCCCCTTGATGTTTTCCCCCATATATTTTTTGTTCTTGTGTACTCTCTTACATCTTGTTCTTGTGCATGGTTGATTCAATGTTTAATAAGCACACATATGGTTAAAGGATGATGAATGTTTTGTTTAAATGGTTCACACAAAGCAAATTAATTAATTTAAAATTTTTGAAGGACTAATTTGTCCCCCCTTCTCAGTCCATTGTGCTTCTAAAAGAAATAATCTTAGTAGTTCCTAGAATGAGATGATGATATTCCTTCACATCTTCATAGTGACCAACAAATATCTAAGGGTGGCCCTGTTACTGCAGAATCACAACACCCCCAAATGGCATGGGTGTGAAGTGGGTCATCCATTGTGATTGTACAGCATGGGACCATCTCTAAAGATGTGGGACTTGCAAAAATTAAGATGGACCTCTAAAGAAATCTGGTTCTTGCCTCCTAATCTACCTGCCACAAGCTACTCTAATGCAGACAGAACCTATCCTATTCTAATCTAACTGTTCTAAGGGGAAAAAAGAGAAAGAGAGGGTGAAATAGCCTACACTAAGTGGTGATACACCAAAAAAGTAAGTGGTTGAATCATAGACCCAACCACCTAAAGTGGAGAGAGGTGAGCACAGGAGAGGGTGGACAAAAATTGGCTTTCTCCGAAGGTCCATCTCAAGTTTTTCAAGTCCCACAGCTTGAGATATGGTCCCATGTTGTGCAATCACACTGTATTTCCCACTTCACACCTAGGCCATTCAGGGGTGTTGTGATTCTGCACTAACAGTTTTGGCATGCCCAGTAGGACCCTGAGGTTAGATCTTCCATCTTTCCTAGGTGTCTCATTACAAACAACAAATCATAAGCCACCGTGTGACTTTACTAACTGTTTTGGCATGCCATGTGGGACCCTGAGGTTAGATCTTCCATATTTCCAAGGTGTCTCATTACAAACAAAAAATCATAAGCCATCGTGTAACCACACTAACAATTTTGGCATGCCCAGTCAGACCCTAAGGTTAGATCTTCCATATTTCCAAGGTGTCTCATTACAAACAACAAATCATAAGCCACCATGTAATTGCACTAACAGTTTTGGCACGCTCAGTGGGACAGGTCTGAAGCACCTTACCACTTCATCTTAGCAGGCTGGTGTGTTCCTGTTAAGGTTCAGCATTTTGAGGCACATGCAAACACATTTGGTGACTCCATCTAGTCAATAACCCATCCTCTGAGTTGCATACCTTTTCCATCCATTTTCTTCTTCCATCTCTTTCATTTTTTCTTCCATTTCATGAAGTTGTGCAATCATGACTACATTCCCTTCATGGAATTCACACCTACAAAATCACATTCAGCCTCCAATGTATTTCCTAACTCCTCCAGATTAGCATTATGATCAGATCCAGAACCATTATGCTTACCGCTATGTGCAAGGTCAAAATCAATTTGGTCATAGAGCTTATCAAGAACAAGGGAACACATATAATGGTGACAACTATGTGGAGATTTTTGGTTTGTTGGAGAAGATTCAAAAAATGGAGGCCGACATGGTTCAGTCAAGGGCCATAGCACAAATGAAGGCATTCAAGATTGGTTGTAGGGAATATTGTCCATGGGAAGGCCCTTTTCCAAGACATTGTAACTCTCAGGAGAAGCTTGACTTTATGGTTGAAATGTTTCCTCAGCTTACACAGTGGATTGAGGACATCAAGGCTTATGAGAAAAGTGTGAGATAGCCTTGTCAATGGGTAAGTCAATCACCAGCTCCCTGTCCTTCATTTTCTATTTCTCAAGCTTTATCATTTCAGCAGTGTCATGAATTAAGCCCCTCACTTGCTGCCCCAAGTGTTAATATCTTTTCTCCATCTCCTAATCTTCCATCTTATTTCAATTCTTCTTCCCTTTCCCTTCCCAAATAGTCATTCCCTCCAAAAAATAAGAAGTTCCACCTCCCTCTCCACCACAAACAATTACAAAGTTGGTTGAACCCCAACTTTCCACTCCTCTTGTTTTCCCAAGTCCATGTTGGGAATAGACTCAAGAATCCAGTAAAGGAGAACAACAAGAAGGATCCCAACAGAAAAGAAATGACAAACAATCTGAAGAGTTGGGCTGCCAAATTTGGGTTTACAAAGATCCACTTGATGGTTAAGCCAATAGAGAAGGTCAAGGTTGAAGAGCCAATGGTGGCTGAGGCTGAGTTTGCAACAAAAGAAGAGCAAGAACAAGAGGAAGAAGATCAGTAGTTTGTTTACTCCAAATGCAGTGTACCTAATGGCACTCTATCTTAGGAGAATGTTGATCTAATCCATGCTACACAACTAGTTAAAGAGGGGGAACAATCAGCTCCAAGCCCCATTGAAGAGGAGCAGCTAGGAGAGATCAAATCAGTGTTGAGGCCATTCAATGAAGAAAGCATTGTTGAAGATTTTTTGCTTTCATTTCAAGGGCCTGATTTGATTGATGAACCCATGATGGAGGAGGACCATACAATTTCAGAGGCTTCAAGTGAGGAGCATGCCACAAAGGAACCTTTAGTTCTTCCTCCCACTTCATCTCCTTCAATCTCTAATGTTGAGGAGGAGTTTGATCTTTCAAACTTCATGTTTGAAGATGAAGGGAACCATGCTAAGCAAGTTTCAAATCAGGAGGACACCATGGAGGAGGTAGAGCACATGCAACAGGACAACAAGGAGACAAACTGTCTATCTAACTTGGAGGATTGCTTTGATGGAGAAGAGCCCATGGAGATCACATCATTTACTCCTCCATCACCCACCTTCCAAGCATATGAGCCTATTTCCATGAAGGAGAACATCCAAGTGCAACAGTCTGCACTTCAATGTTCTTCAAAGGAGAAGGAAGAGAAAAGGTAGAAGAATATCACCATTTCTCTCTCACCATCCATCCAAGAGGGTCCACAAGAAAATTCCATTCTTGAAGTTGAAATTCAAAACAAGGGGCACATTCAAAGGATTAGATCATGCTCAATCAGATATTTGGCTTCATTAGAGCCAAGGGAGAAGCCACAATTGGTCATGCTTTCTTCTAAGCATGAGGATGAGCTCCAAAGTACCAAGGATCAGCTACAATGCCTCTTTAATCCAAATGAAGAGAAACTAAAAGAGGCATTTGTCTTGTTTCCAGCTAACACCTTGATGATTTGGGTGGAGGACTGACTTATTGTCAGTTTTTCACTCATACAGGCAACCATATTCAATATCAAATCATTTTCATGGCTACCCCTTTTGAGAAAGGGAAGCTACTTCTCCCTACCTGTAGCAGGATTTGTTTACCTTCTTTCACTTTGGTTAGTTTAGGAGTAGAAGTAGATTTGCTTTCAGTAGAAGAAGTTCTCTTACACACTCTGCATGTCTCATTTGAGGCATATATGATTTCATCTTTGTACATAGTGCATGTTGTTGTGTTTTGTTGCTTTGAGGTTGTATCACCATGCAGTTCAGCATGCCTAAAGTCCATCTCAGGGAAAAATGAAAGCCCCAGGTAAATACAATTTTCTACTCTCAAAAACTCCATTTCCAAGATTTTCTTATGAAAATTGAGAGTGTAGACATGCGGGCAGGCTCAAGGTCAGGTAGAACATAGAAAGTGTAAGCAGTTAGGGAATCCATTTTAATAAAGGGTCAATACCAGGCTATCATTCATGACTCCATACCCAATGGATGCTTCAAGGCTATTGGTCTCTTCATCTAGCAGGTAGATGTTCCCATGAGTCACCAAATTGTTATCTTAAATTCACCCTAGTTAAATTTGGTTAGAACAAGCCCTGCACATAAAAGAAATATGAAGGGAATGATGCAGACCCATGAGCTCACATTTTATAATGAAAAACAAGGGGACATGTGAGTTTGACTCAAGGAACATAGGGTCAAAATGAGGCTGAACAACACAAAAGAAATTAGAGGCCCAAAAGAGTCAAATTTGACCCTGTACAGAAAGGAATTAAAGAAACAGTTCCATCATACGAGCCTATGCTTAAAATATAATAGACAAGTTACAGGCAGGCTCTAAAATGGAATAGCAGGGTTGGGGAGAAGAAGTAGTGGCAAAGAGCTAGAGGCTCAAAAGAGAAGAAACAGTGAAGGTTCGAAGTCTTCCGGCTCTAGAATAGTTCAGAATGAGCTCAAAATGGAGGATACAGTAGACGCTGCCAAGTGTCTAAACAACGCATCTTCAATGTTGAATCAAAAAAAGGGAGGCTCAAATAAGCGCCAGGCCTCCACGCATCCCAGGCCCAAAACAGAGGCAGAGTCAAAGCTAAAAGTCAAAAGGTGGATAGGGCAGGCCTAAAAAAGGATAAGTATAGAAGTGCTAGCAGAGGCTAGCATGCATCAGCTCGGTGCATCTCCAAGGGTAAATCCAAAAGTGAAGACTCAAATGAGTGCCATCTCACCAAGTATTCCAAGGTCCGAAGAGGTAAGAGGGGCCATTGAAAATTACAAGAGCCTGCAGAGGCTCCCATGTGTTAACCTGACGCTCTTTCAAAAGTAAATCCTGAGTGGGTTTCTAAGTAAGCGCGGGGCCTCCATGTGTCTAGTTTCATAAAGGGATAGGTTCAGGTTGAATATTTAATACATTGAGATAGGCCAGCAGAGGGTGCCAAGTGTCAGCACAATGCTAATTCAAGAGTAGAATAAAGGGAGGATTTTCAGACAAGCGTCATGCTACCGCGTGTCCTCGGTTAGATATATGACCCCTCTGAGCAAAATACTTAGCCAAAAACATAAGGAAATTGATCAGGTAGTGGAAGAAGCCACATGTCATCCCCGCACCACTCCAAAAGAAAAATATAGAGGCTACCCTCAGGTATGCATCAGACCTCCACGTGTCCAGTTTTAAAAGGGGGTCTGTTTTTGAACTGGTTTTCCTGTTATTTCATATGGACCCAATCCAAATTTCAAATTGAAATATCTTTCGACTCGGGGCTTGAAATCTAGTATATCTGGCACCGTTGGAAATATCTCAGCCTCCTCTATGTCATGGAGATATAGAAATTTAAGTTTGGAGAGGTTGGGTGGGGAAAAAATGGAGAAATGTCTTTAGGCCTTTAATATAGGATCTATTTTCCCCAACAACCCAATCAGATTCGATCTAATCCATCATTTCCCCATCCTTCAAGGTGCCAAACCAGTAATTGATGTAGTCAAGATAGATTTGGGGTGGATTTGAGAGAGACATTGATTGATAGTGGTTGATCTTTCAAATCAGGATTCAATGCGTCTCGAGGTGGTTGAAGCAGGATACAATTTTTTCCCCTCTTCTCTCTCTTATTCTTCATATTTATTGTAATGAAGGGGCATATTCAAAGGGTTGGTAATTCTTTCCCCACTACCTCCCTCTCTCTTTCTTCCTTAGGGTAGAATGTGGAGTCTAAGCCTCCTCCCATGGCTCTATAATGGAATTTTCTTTCCTCTTGCCCACTAATGATGTACTGTGTAACATTTTTTAGCAATAGAATCTATTTTGTGATGCATCTATCCATCCTTGGCTTATCTTTTTGTCTCTTCTTATCTCTCATTATTGCATGGTATTATGTGCATACTCTGATGTTCGTTGCAGGTCCTAGGAGCTATGCTTAATGGGTTTCGAAGTGGTGTATGTGTGAAATCTATCTTTGGTCTTTGGTGCATCTTGTCCACCCTCTCGTCTGCTCACCTCTCTCCACTTCAGGCAGTTGGGTATGTGATTCAACCACTTCCTTTTCTGGTGTATCACCGCTTAGTGTAGGATATCTCTCTCTCTCTCTCTCTAGGATAGGATAGGTTCTACCTACACTGGAGTAGCTTGTGGTAGGTAGATTAGGAGGAAAGAACCAAATTTCTTCGGAGGTCCATCTCAAGTTTTACAAGTCCCACAGCTTGAGAGATGGTCCCATGTTGTGCAATCACACTGGATGCCCCACTTCACACCTAGGCCATTCGGGGGTGCTGTGATTCTGCACTAACAAGCCCTTCCTTCCATTTCTTTTCTCTTGTTATCTAGGATATGCACCCATGTATTACATATAAAATGCTTATTGTAATTAATTTTGAGCTTAACATTAAACAATTTTTATTCCAGTGTCATATCAAGTACTATAGAGTGAAGAATTCAATTATATTTATGTAGTTTGAACACATAATATCGTCTACCCAAAGTTAAGGAGCTAGATATTTGGAATGTAGCATATAGTTAGCCATTTCTTTGAGTATGTGATATTTTTGCTCGTCTACATTATTATAATGGGGTGTAGGGTATAATGTGTTGAATTTGAATTCTAAATTTCTTATGAAAGGTAATCATTTGGTTGTTATAAAAATCTCTCCATTATTGGTTTTAGGAAATTTTATTTTCCACTCAAACAGATTCTCTACAAGGGGAATTGACAATTTATAAGTTCTCAAAGACTTCACTTTTATTTTTTAGAAAGTAGACCCAATTTTTGCAAGACAACCCATCATTGAAGGTAAGCTTGTATCTCTACTTCTAAAAATAAAAATGGGGAAATGGCATGAGGTCATTTGGACCAACTACAGTTTTTTATCAACTTACCAAGCTTTACCTTTTGGAAATAGATCTGTGTGTTGTTTTCAAAGTGTACACCCTAAATAAACCCCATCTATGAAGGACACATTCAGCAATCCAAGAACCATGTTATGATTAGTTAGAGTTTATAACGAGAGATAGTTAATATGACCAAAATGATTATGTCAAATTTTACTTAAGTATTTTTTAATTAATGTGGAAACAATGAACTTAGTCCTTATAGGTCCAACATTTGATCATAATTAAAAAAAAACTCCAAATTTAAAAGATGCATCCCCTTTATTCACTCTTACTAATGTGCCCTATGCAATGCTTTCTCATTACACTATTGTAAAAAATGTTTCCCAACTATATGTGGAACTAGGGTTGTGCCAAAATAGAGAGATCTGACCTATCCATACAGAAAATTCTAGACTAAAACTATGAAAACACATGTATTGTAACTAATCAGATAATATAAATTTAAGTTGAGGATTTGTACAGTGTCTAACCAAGGTTCTATATTGAAACTTGCATAAAAATTTGAACTGTGGCTATAACTAAAATACCATATCTAAACAATAATGTGTTGAACTTCCAAATATACCCAAGAGATTCACTAGTTTAGGGTGTTTTTCTATATGATCCTTGATATACTTATCTTATTCATAAATAGTGAACCAAACCAATATTTTTGGCCATTGACTACATAATTCCCATATTCGCACTATCCCATCTCTAAGGTATGTAGAGATTAATTGTCTAGGCCTAATCACTTAATGGTGCACCACATAAATAAATAACAAAAAGGATTCCTATTAAAAAAAAAAAATCCTAAGGACTTCCTATATACTATGAGATGCATGGAAGCTAAAATCCATACATATTATTGTCTAATGATTTGAGTATTGGGGAAATAACCCTCACACCATGGCTCAAGTAAAACAAATAACCATTTTTTCCAAAATGATAGCTCCTAAGGATGATAGTTAAATTATCAGATGTATGAGTGGCATGACTAAGTTTGAGAACCAACTCATGTATTTGGAACCCATAGTTGAAAACTAATAGGGTATAGAGGAGCTCTTCATATAGGATGTGATTTAGTTAAAGAAAAAAAATTCCCATGCGGATTGGTGAAACTAGAAAGAGGCTTTGATGTTATAGTTAGAGTAAAACAACGAATTTTTTCAAAAATTCAAGATACTACAAATATAAATTGGGCTAACCTATAACACACATGTCTATTTTTATTGGTAAATGCATGAAGAAGGATGAGAAGAAAGATATTATTAAGATGATAAGGAAGTATAAAGACTACACAGTCTAGCCTTTTAATGAATTAGAAGTATATATAGAGGATCTATTTCAGCATGATATCCTTTTAAAACCTGATACAAAGCCTTTCATAAAAACATAAAGGCCTACTAATAATCCTAATTTGGTAACAAATATGGAAATTGAAAAGAGGAAATTGAAAGAAGGTGGATTTAATTAGCTAATTATATTTTCCTAATTGGTTAGTGTTGTCACCAAATCACTGCACCCTCCAAATGGCCAGGATGTGAATAGGACGTTTGGTGTGATTGGGACACATGGGATAACTTCTCAACCTGTGGGACTTGGGCTTGAAGTGAACCTCTAGAGAAGGCCGGCTTCCTCTTCCTAAACTAAGTGTTGTACTACTCCTAGTGTAATAAAAATGATTATCTAATCCTATGCTAACATCTTCATGGGGTTTTAGGGAAAGAGATTTACAGAAATGAAACTATACTAGGGGTGGTGATGCACCAAATAAAGGGTGTTTCCAGAATCAAGAAGGGTTAATTTGAAGAGGGTGTGTGCACCACAGGTCAACTTCACCTAATGCAACTTAGAGAGGGTACAAGATTTCAAAAACTAAGAGACATGCGTTCCCTTTTTTAAACCTTATCAGACCGAGAAATATACCAGTTTCCCAGTGAAGAAGGATGAAATCAAGAAGGGTGAAAAAACACCACAACTCAACTGCATGTAATACTCCACCACTCGATAAGCACAGAACTCCAAGAACCTGCAATAGAAACTTAAACTTGCACAGTGTACCTGTAAGTACGAGAAAGGCACAAAGAAGCATAAAAGGATGAAAGGAGTGAGATTAGTCACAAAACACACACTTTTATTGCTTCAATAACATGCACAATGCATCATACATTCAGAAGAGGCAATAGTTTCCATTACATTATTGAAGAGGAGACTTGAAAGTTCTCTCAACACATAAGAACAACTTGCAGAAGAGAGAGGACTCTTGAAAAGTATACACTCACCTGAGATATCTAACTATCCAACTTGTTTGAACTGTTGGAACCCTTTGAAATGAGCTTCCAACTTACATTTATAGAAGAATATGTGAGAAAGAAGAGGAAAGGTCATAATTACATTCCTAAATTGAAGGCCCATGATGTATTTATTACAGTTAGTTGAACCACCTGAGAAGGTTTTATCATGGGTCATTAATTGCCTGATGACCTAGTATTCTCAATTAATTAAAATATTATTAAAATAAAATATTTAAATAATAATAATAAATGTTATTATTAAAATATTTAAATAAAAATATTAATTTAATTAACATAATGTCGAGACCCCCCGTTGACTTGTTTGACTTGAAGAGGAGGAGGGTCCATGTGGATAGAGTCTGCACATAGCCCAACTCGACGAGTTTTGAGCAACATACCAAACTCACTGAGCTCACAATCTGCATCGAGCTCTTCTCACACTCTTCTAATACTCATCATCGGGTCACTCAGACTACAACTCGGCTCATCCTAAGTCACTTATTTCGCTGACAACTGAGCTTGCATCTATATCAACCAGTCACTCGGCATGAGTTTAGGTTGTCGAGCTCTCTTTGAATTTTGAGTCTGGTATTAATGCTTGATGAAATAAAAAATGTCAATAAGAATGAATTACTGAGTAGTTGCATGCTCGAGCTATTCACTCGACTTGGTTTCCATCCAAGCGTTCCCCGAATGATTCACTCGGTGAATGATTAATGGATCAAGTTGGTTATCTGAATCCTTCATGCGAGCTTTCTCCTGAACTCATGTTTGATGTGAACCATGTCTCAGGCTTATGCAGATGGCTTATGCAATAAATTATTTCCTCCGAGGAACTTGACACCTAGATCGGTTCCTTGAGCCATTCCAATTTGAACCTCTTGCTCACTAGGGATACCTCCCTATGCGCCAAGTAGCGAGCTCCACTGCCTTAATTCTTGGAGTCATCCTTAGCTAGCATTTTTATTCTCGAGCCTTTACCATTTTTTCTGATGTATCCATGCAAACCATTTTCTATAAATTCTTCGACCTTACTTGCACACTTTATTTTCTAATAAGCTCTTTTCTAATAAGCTTTGCAATGATTCTTCTTGATTCAGACTTGGCATTTATATCCGTGAATACTTCACCACAAGATTAGTTTTCTCGTCAATTCCTAAATGAGATCTTCATTCAATGCGGCTTGGTCATGATTCTTCTTGATTCAGACAAGGCTATCCACCTACTAAACTCTTAAAAAAAGCTAAGCCTACCTCCATTCGACTTGCTATGACTGCCAACTTCTCCTAAGCCTCATCGTTTTGTTGTTACTGTAGAAGATCTCATTTTTTCCTCTACACTCCATGCGAGGTGAAATAAAACAAACATGTTTTGATGAGCCCTCAAGTCCTTTTACCGATGAGCTCCTTAATTGTTGAAGGATTTTTGACTCAGCAAATTTTATATGAAACTCTTTCAGTGCTGAGCTATTTCCATCATAGCCCCGGCCGACTCGTACTTATGACCTAATTGACCAAATTACTCCATGTGATTTGGTTCACCTTCTCTCATGTCTTACTAATCAAACATGAACTCAAATGTTATTGAATTCCACATTGAAAATCTGGAATCGTCTTTATTAATAGACCGGGATACTCATTTTGAACCCCACTTTTTCATTCTATCGACGTCTGAGCTCATTTCCTCTCTGCACCATGCTTGTCGTCACGGTCCTTCCCCTCGCATGAAGCTTGCAACTCGTCTCTACAAGCCCCAAGTTTTTTCATCACTGAATAACTCCCACCAAGCCTTTTTTATCCTTATCGGGCTCCATTTCCTCTGAATCGGTGAGCTTCTCATGAGTTTTACCAAGCTCTACACATCGAGCAGATCTGCCCCCGACTGAACTTAGTCACTAGATTGCTTCAATGTAGCTGCATTGCCCATAACCCAAAGCACTCTGCGAGATTGTGTTAGTGCCACATTCATGCAGTGAACATCAGCTACAAAGCCAACCCCATGATTTGAATCTCAGACACAAGACATAATGATTACATCACGCTCCTAGCCCTGAAAGGCATCTACCATATTGATATATAAACTTTTTCCTTCATTATATTTGAGGACAACATCAAACTCTCGGTGCAAACATTTCAGCTGTAGCTTATAAGGTGTGATAATTCCAACAGAAACCTTTATGCCTGCCAACTTAGTGACTCATTGAAGATGCTCATGAATATTCTGATATGAAACAAATCCACCTCTATGAGATTCACTTCCATGAGTTACATCGTAAAACAAGTAAGGTCTCACTAGAGAATCTTTGTAATAAATTTCATCAGGTATCCTAGTAACACTCTCACTGTCACTTAATCAATTTTGATAAAAATATCTTGAAGAAAAATCTTGAGTTTGAAGATTCATTTGATACTGAACAGATAACAACATAGTTGGACAACCTGCTTGTTGGAAACGCTAAAAAAGGCTTCTACTATACTGTAACATACCTGCTACCTGGTGCGTGGGAGCTTGTCACCTATCCCTTCCATCTGGGCCAATTCCAAATCCTTTGGGATCTACAAACACATTCTCCATGCACTGGTTAATGTCGACTCAAACCTCAACTCGGTCTTGATTCCCATTTGATGAACATTTGTTATTCATTTTACCGATATCCTTTCAATGTTTGGTGTTCCTCGCTTTGCGATGCATTCAAGGTCCATGCGCCGCTCCACTCGGCATTTGACTCGTTCTTCTAACTTGGCGTCATTCCTTATTCACTTGTTTATATGGTGATTCACTCGCCATACCTTGGTCATCAAATTCTTCCTCTAAATTCACCAACGTGCTCTGTTCCTTCCATTTACATGGCCCGTGTGGAAGTTTCATGTTGGTTTTCCATCCCAATATTTTCAATTGACCATGCTTTCCTGAATCTCCCCTACGCAGAGTTAATAGTTTGGCCTGCCATCTCCAATGTCTCAAACTCGACATACTAGCTCTAAATCCCTGCTTAACGTCTCAGCCACATTAACCCACGGTGCCCGACCTCAGCTTCACCATGCAAACTTGGCAATTAATTTCGTTATCTCCACAATTCCCACTAGTGCGCGGGATCACCATTATTTTTTTTCTCCTATTGAGTCGAGTTGGTTAATTTGGATATACTCCAAATTTACATTTTAAATGCATTGGCTCTATTGGCAGTTTTTTTCCAAATATTGGTCAATAGTCTTCCTAATTCTACACTAAGAATGGAGTCTGTGGAGACTGTAAAAAATCTGATAACTAGCACAGTGAGGAAGATAAAGGGAGCTTTGAGCGTAGAACTAAAATTCTCTTAGAAAAGTGCTGTGAGGAAGTAATTGGCTATATACAGCAGCTCAGGGTAGAGAAGTAAACTTATCTCAGAAAATCAGTGGCCTCCAGAGAGAGTTAATTGCGACAGCTGCTGCAGGGTGATCCCAAGGAACCATTGGTGGTGATCCTGATGTTCTGGTTACATGCGACCACAGTCATGATCAATTGTTGTAAAATATTGCAACTGTAGTAGAAGAACAAGATAAATTTTTAGTTTAGTTGTCTCGCCTTTTCATTTTGGAAAGTCACTTCCATGGAAGAAGCTCGATCAAATCTTGAGGCAAGTTTTGCAAATGAGGCTGAGATTGTGTTCACTACTGTTTCTAGTAGTGTCCGGAAGTTATTCATACACCTAGCCCATGGGTTCGATATGGTGGTTATAGATGAAGCTACAAGCTAGTGAAGTAGGCATGTTACCTCCACTTTCATCTTGTTTCTTACATTTTATCCAACTCTATGCATGGTGGTTTATTAGTCCAAGCCTGAGCTCCATTGGTCTCATTGCAAGTAACATCATATCGACCTCTTTAGATTTGACACCGAGCTCGCTATCAACTCAACCTTGAACTCTTCATTGAGTTGAGATCAACTGGGTGCCTTTCAATGCTAGGTGATCTCTCATATGCAATTTAAGAATTATTTTTAATTATTGTATCTTGATAATGACCGGAGGTGGGTTCCTAGGACTATTATTTCATTTTGAACGTGATAGGACCCCATTGTCCAATCTTGCCACATGTGCAAAATTGGATAACATTTTTGGTGACCTCTCGGGGATGATTTCCTACTAAGTATGATTCCAGTAGCCTTAATTCATCCATTGGGCATGGATTATGTGTTGGAATCCTTAAAGTAGTATGATTTTCTTTGACACATCCTGGAATCTCCTTGAGCATTGCCGATATCTTGGACCTCCCTGGAATCCTAAGTAGTAAGTATATTGAAATTGTTGAATGCTTGACATCCATGGAACACTTCAAAAATTTGAATGAAGCAGATTTTGAAACTCTTATGGAAACCTTGAACATTTCTTCTTTTTGACACCTTCCAATGATGAAACAATGTGCAGAACAACTCAAAACACACAACAAGGAAATCAAAACAACAACACATAACAATGTGCATAAGAAATTGGAGGAAAACACCTAATTTAACTTTAGAGGGGGTGGAACACTTCTCAAAAACAAGCTTTGAAATGTATCCCATTCACATGAATGGGCAATTCTTCTCCATTGAGCCTAGATAGACTAAATGAATTTTCCTCTTTGCAACTTGTGATGATGTATGGCCCACTCCAGAGAGTGTCAAACTTGGCATGCCTGCCTGGTTTGGCCCTATCTTCATTCCATTTGAGAACTAAATATCCCTCTTGAAAACACATGTCGGACACCTTTTTGTCAAAATATTTCTTAACTTGACTCTGATGTTGGTCCAAATTTTTCATAGCCTCGTCTCGTACTTCCTCTAACTCCATGAGTTCAGGAAACCTTACTGTCATAGGATCACTCTCTATAACATCAATTTGATGAGATAACTCCAAAGAAGGTAACTCCAATGAGAGCGGGAGTTTTTCCTCTCTTCCATATACCAAAATGAAAGGAGAATTTCTGATGGCCCTTTTAGGTGTGATCTGATCTGCCCATAAGGCGGTCTTAAGCTGTGTATGCCAAGTCCTCTTGTTAGTCTCCATTGTGCGCCTAATAATTCTTATGAGGTTTTTGTTGCTAGACTCAGCCAATCCGTTTCCTTGCGGATAGTAATTGGATGAAGTTTTGAGGTATACCCCATTTTTAACAGCCCATTCACTCAATTTCATACCAATAAAATCCAGTGCATTGTCTGAAATGACTGTAAACGGAACACCGAACCTTGTCATTATACCCTCCAAAAAATCCAAAACTACCTTTTCATTGCTCTCTTTTAATGCTACCGCCTTTGTCCATCGAGTAAAATAGTCTATTGCAGTAAGGACCCACTTATGTCTGTCACTGGATGGATGATTAATCATTCTGATGAATTCCAACCCTCATTGAACAAAGGGTTGATCCACTTGAATTGGATGCAGCGGAAGATCTGTCAACTTCTGCTAACATGTGAAAAAGGCACATTCCTTACATTTCCTTACCAAGAGATGGGCATCCTTGAATAAATCCAGCCAATAGTAGCTAGCTCACATGATCTTGGTAGCTGTTGTTTGTGTAGAATAATGTCCTCCAGATAGGCCATTATGAAATTATTCTAGTATCTTACTTACATGCTCCGGTCCTACGCACTGAAGGAGAATGTCATTCAAATCTTTTTGAAAGAGAACACTATCTACCAAAACATATGGGATAGATTGAAGATGGAAAGTTTGTCTTTGGTTTTTATCCATGTCTGTCGGATATGATCCTGAGAAGAGGAAACTTTTCATTTTGGATAACCAATCAGCTTGATCAACATTCTCATCAGTATTTAGGAGTGTCACGTCCTCATTAATTTTTGATTCCATGTCTGCAAAAAGTTGCTGACACAAACCCTTACCTTTGACAAGTTTAGTGAATTTGATGTGCACGTCATACTCCATTACCTTTGTGATCCATCCAGCATGCTTTTCATTCATTTCTTTGTTCAGCAAAAACTCCTTGACACCTGGATGAGACACAATCAAATGAATCTTGTTGTTAGACAACATGTGCTTGAATTTCTTCAAAGCTTGAATAACTACAAAGACTTCCTTTTCAATGAATGAGTATTTGAACTCGTAGTCTTTGAGGGATTGACTGAAGAAAGCAATTGGTTGCTCCATCAAGTTGTTGTTTTGTTGGGTGAGGATCCCTAAAATGCTCTCTTGACCTGCAAAAGCATAAGGATAAAATCTTTGTCAAACCTAGGGTTCACCAGTGTGGGAGCTTAATAAATGGCTATTTTGATGGCTTTGAAGCTTTCTCGTCCTTCCTTTGTCCATGAGAATGGCATGTTTTTCTTTAGCATGGCTGTTAGTGGTTTAGCCAATGTCGTGAATTGAGGGATGAATCTCCGCATGAAATTTATGGTTCCCAGAAAACTATGGAGGCCCTTCCTGTGACTTGCGAGAGATAAGGACATAATTGAATGAATCCTAGCTGGGTCGATTGATAATCCTTCTGCTGAACAACATGCCCCAACAATTTTCCCTAATGCACTGTGAAAATACATTTCTTGGGGTTAAGTGAAACCCCAAATTCCCTACACCTTTGGAAAACTTTCCTTAGATGTGTGATGTGATCTTCTACATGCTTAGAGTATACAGTTATATCATCAAGGTAAACCAAAATAATATTGTTGTTTAGTCCCTTAAATTCCATGTCCATGGCTCTTTGGAAATTAGCCCCGACATTGGACAATCCGAATGGCATTTTATTGTAGGCATATGTGCCCCACTTGGTAGTGAAAGCCATTTTGAATTGGTCAGATTCTTGGACTAGGATTTGATTATAACCTAAATATCCATCAAGCAAAGAAAATATTTGAGCTCCTACCACCATTTGAAGGATCTGCTCCATCGATGGAAGAGGATAATGGTTTTTTAATGACGCACGATTCAAATCCCTGAAATCTACACATAACCGGATATCTCCGTTCTTCTTCCTCATGGGCACCAAATTGGCTACCCATGAGGAATGCTTGATGGGAAAAATTATACAGGCCTCGATGAGCTTGGTTAGCTCCTTTCTCATTAGTGGCTCAATTTTGGGATTAATTGGTCTCTGTTTCTGACGAATTGGTTTAGCATTAGGATCCAGTTCGATGGTATGTTGTGCTAGACTTGGGTAAAAACCACGCAGATATTTATAGCTCCATGCAAATATGTCATGATACTCTTGACAAAGTTTGATGAAAGCTTCTTTCTCTTCAGAAGTACACACTTTTCCGATCTTGAGAAACTTTGCATTTGATACTTTGACTTCCTCAAAATATTCTTCTTTGACCACCATGTTAGGGCTTTGTCTTTTGGCTTGGTCATCTGAATTGAAAATGGATTCCAAAGTGATTAAACCTTTTGGTAACTTTTTTCTTTTCAATTGGATAATTTGCTCACCATATGAGTCCTGTAACTTATCTTGATTTTTTGCAGCAAACCCCACCTCTTCTTGTAGGAAGAGGACAATTTGGTTGTCACTATCAAACACTTGCCAATTACTCACATTATCAGGGACTGTCGGTCAAACCACCATTTTAACAAATTGGTTCCCTTCTTTTATGATATTAACTGGTATGTTATATTGCGAACCAATTGTAGCAAGCCTATCTACATCTTGATTTTGACCTCTAGGAATTGCATGGATTCCAAAAGCTTCAAAATCTTCAATTAGGTCCCAGACTTGGTTCTTGTATGATCTTAAAAGATCATTTTTGGATGCACTACATGTCAAAACTTGATGAATAACTAACTCACTGTCTCCAAAAATAGTCAAGGCTTTGATTCCCTTCCTTTGGGCTAACTGAATTCCTTACACAAGAGCCTTGTATTCAGCAACATTGTTAGTGCAACTAAACTGCAACAAGAAATCCATTCTTACTTCTTGAGACATTGAAGAAAAATTTCCACGGTCCTTTAGAATCACTTGGTGTTTTGATAAGTTATGGTATGGTCATATCTTCTTCATGGATACAGTAAGTACCTAATCCTGTTTCTTCCAAGACCAATAAACCAACTTCTTCTTCTGCCAATACATTAGCATAGGGATCGTACTGATGATCTCTACTTCATCTAGCAAAGTATCAGGAACTTCTTCAACAAGGGTGGTTGGTTCATGGTCGGTATCTTCCTCTTCTAGATCGCCGATGGTGTAATTTCCATTTATGGGACTAGCAGTGTAGGGTTCTACATGATTATGGTAGATTGGTTCTACCCTTATAGTTACTTTGGTTATGTATCGAGTCCTGAGAATCATATGCGACCAATCAGCCGATAGGTAACCACCCATCTTGGTGGTGAAATCCCATGATAGGTAGATGGAAAAGAGGGGAGGGAGATTAATGACCGATATGTCTTGAGTGAATGACAAACTTGGGCATACATGAATGGTAAGTTGAAGTCCTTTGATAACCTCAATAGTCTTAACAACTGTGTCATCCAGCTAAACAACCCCTCTTGCAACTGGCGCATATTTTATCCTTAGTACATTTGTGATTTGTTTAGGCATGACAGAGCTATTGGCACCATAATCGATCATGCAATTATGTACCAGGTGGTTTCCAATGATCAGGGAAATGTAGAATGGCGGTGGTTTGTTTGCCATAGGAATGATTTTCCCTTCCGATTGACACAAACTTGTAGTAGTTTTCACTCCATGGCTTGGTGATCCACTGGTTGTAGCAAAACTTTTTAGAGCTTCTCATAACAGGTTTCTTTAAGAATGGATTGAGAGCGCGTCCCACATGGTAACGCTCAGATTGGTTTTCTTCATTTGTTATACTATACTGAAGGGAATCACTCCAACTTTGATGACACTTTTTTGGGCATTGGTTTCCTCCTTTGGAAAATGTTTGTTGGGTACCGTGATGCCTGGAGAACCATCTTTCCTTACGGCATGGCTAGCCGGTGTTTCTGGTGATTTCTTTCCCACATTTTTATCAACTGCCATTTGTAACCCAGGTTAAGAAGTGGACACTAGATCAGCTTCGGGATGTTGAGGCTCCGTTACTCTCTTCTTAGAATGAATGTTTGCTGCCACTGATGAAGAATCTATATTCAACCCACAAAAATCTTCTGCTTGTCAGTTGAGCAAAGCGGATTCTTCAGGTGCCTGTGGTTGATCTGCTACTTCTTGCGTAGATGAATTGTTTGTTAACTCTGAAGGGGTAAATACAATTTGAACCATAAGGGTCTAGCTAAGAACCCCATTGGGACAAAGGTTTTGATTGTGAGGTTGAGAGAAAATATAGCACCATTCATAGTCTTGAACTAGATTATTTTGAACAGGTACTATAGCTCTAGATGAGCTAGCTATAAGAGGGTTCTGAAAGTTTAAGGGCCTGACATTTGTAACTTGATTTGTAGTTTGATTTTGAGGTTGATTGTTCCCTTGAAAAGGAGAACGGTTAGCCTGATACTACTGATTTTGTGGCTAATACTGATGATTGTATTGAAATTGTTTCCTTTTGAGTGCAACGAGCTCATTTACAAAATTTTACAGTAGTGACTTGACTTCAAATCGGTCATTTGAAGAGGCAAGGGAAGATTGAGATGGTTGCTTGGAGTCTACAGGAATAGGAGCAATGATAGGCTGATGATTCGTAAGATTTGGAGAAAAGGGTATTGGTGGTCGTGGAGCTATCTTTTCAGCCTAAATCAAAGAATTTTATGCACTTATGGCAACTTCGTAAGCATTAGGAAGTGTAGTCCCTCCCATGGACTGCATCATAACTTCTACATCACTATTCAAGGCTCATAAATAGTACAAGAATGCATTATGTGCAGAGGGCTTTACAAGCGCCAGAATCCTATTCCAAGTCCTATGGAATCGGAAGTTGAAATCACTCATGTATTCTTGGGGAGATCTCTTCATAGTAGTGAGTTGTTCCAAAAGTGATAGGTGATCACTTTGGTCTTTGAATTTTTTACATAGATTTTCTCCCAACTCATCCCAAGTGGTTATAGTGCCAACACCTAACCCGCGAAACCATTCAAGTGCTTTTCCCTTGAAAGAGGTAGCAAGAAGTCTAACTGCAACGTTATCTTCTATGATATTATGTACTGCGTAGATGCTGGCTACATCAAAGATATGCTCCACTATAGTAACATGAGTTTCCCCTATGTAGAAGGGTAAAATTTTGAGTTTCCAACAGGTATCAGGTCATGTTGAGCCAACATAAGAGGACTGCTTGCATTGAAAGGGGGAAAAACTTGGTTCCTCACCATAGCAACGAAAGGTTGATTGTTCCTGGGTGGAGGAAAAATTCTGTAAGGAGGAGTCGAATGACCCCTACTAGATAAATCTGCAACTGTGGATGTGGAAATGCCTCTTCTTCTTCTCTTTAGAGGAGATAAGGAAAATTCGATATGTTGATAATTTCCTTTCTTTGAAGAAGCTCTTGTCTGAATTCTTCACATAAGTTACCGCATTGAGATATGGAATCCACAGATATAGAGTCTCCAGGTACTTTGATTTTTGTAAGTGAGAAGAGAAGTACCAACTCTGTCCCACCGGGCATGCCAAAAACTGTTGTCGCCAAATCACTGCACCCTCCGAATGGCCAGGATGTGAATAGGACATTCGGTGTGATTGGGACACATGGGATCACTTCTCAAGCTGTGGGACTTGGGTTCAAAGTGAACCTCCAGAGAAGGTCGGCTTCCTCTTCCTAAACTAAGTGTTGTACTACTCCTAGTGTAAAAAAAATGATTACCTAGTCCTATGCTAACATTTTCATGGGGTTTTAGGGAAAGAGATTTATAGAAATGAAACTATACTAGGGATGGTGATGCACCAAATAAAGGGTGTTTCCAGACTCAGGAAGGGTTAATTTGAAGAGGGTGTGTGCACCACAAGTCAACTTCACCTACTGCAACTTAGAGAGGGTACAAGATATCAAATACTAAGAGACATGCGTTCCCTTTGTTAAACCTTATCAGACCGAGAAACATACCAGTTTCCTAATGAAGAAGGATGAACTCAAGAAGGGTGAACAGACACCACAACTCAAATACATGCAATAATCCACCACTCGATAAGCAAATAACTCCAAGAACCTGCAATAGAAACTTAAACTTACACAGTGTACCTACAAGTACGAGAAAGGCACAAAGAAGCATAGAAGGATGAAAGGACTAAGATTAGTCACAAAACACACACTTTTAATGCTTCAATAACATGCACAATACATCATACATTTAGAAGAGGCAATAGTTGTCATTACAGTCTTGAAGAGGAGGCTTGAAAGTTCTCTCAACACACAAGAACAACTTGCAGAAGAGAGAGGACTCTTGAAAAGTATACACTCGCCTGAGATATCTAATTGTCTAGCTTGTCTGAACTGTTGGAACCCTTTGAAATGAGCTTCCAACTTACATTTATAGAATAATATGTGAGAAAGAAGAGGAAAGGTCATAATTACATTCCTAAATTGAAGGCCCATGATGTATTTATTACAATTAGTTGAACCACCTAAGAAGGTTCCATCATGGGTCATTAATTTCCTGATGACCTAGTCTTCTCAATTAATTAAAAGAATATTTAAATAATAATAATAATAAATATTATTATTAAAATATTTAAATAAAAATATTAATTTAATTAACATAATGTCGGGACCCCCCGTTGACCTGTTTGACTTGAAGAGGAGGAGGGTCCATGTGGATAGAGTTTACACATATCCCAACTCGACGAGCTTCGAGCAACATACCGAACTCACCGAGCTCCCAATCTGCATTGAGCTCTTCTCACCTCTTCTAATGCTCATCATCAGGTCACTCAGATTGTAACTCAGCTCATCCTAAGTCACTTATTTCACTGATAACCAAGCTTGCATCTCTATCGACCAGTGACTCGGCACGAGTTTAGCTTGTCAAGCTCTCTTTGAATTTTGAGTTTGGCATTAATGCTTGATGAAATAAACAAAGTTAATCAAAATGAATTATTGAGCAGTTTCATGCTCGAGCAATTCACTCGACTTGGTTCCCATCCAAGCATTCCTTGATTGACTCACTTGGTGAATGGCGAATGGCTCAACTCGGTTCTATGAATCTTTCATGCAAGCTTTCTCCCGAACTCATTTTTGACGTGAACTGTGTCTTAGGCTTATGCAGAAAATTCTTTCCTCCGAGGCACTCGACACCTAGATCAGTTCCTTGAGCCATTCCAATTTGAACCTCTTGCTCACTATGGATACCTCACCGTGCATCAAGTACCGAGCTCCATTGCCTTCATTCTTAGAGTCGTCCTTACACGTTTGTGTGCTCAAATAGCATTTTTATTCTCAAGCCTTTACCGTTTTCTATGATGTAATCATGCAAACCATTTTCTATAAATTCTTCATCCTCACTTGCGCACTTTATTTTTCAATTGGCTTTGCAATGATTCTTCTTGATTCAGACTTGGCATTTAATCCATGAATACTTCACCATAAGATTAGTTTTCTTGTCAATTCTTGAATGAGATCTTCATTCAGTGTGGCTCGATCATGATTCTTCTTGATTCAGACTAGGCTATCCGCCTACTAAACTCTTAAAGCAAGCTAAGCCTACCTCCATTTGACTTGCTATGACTGCCAACTTCTCCTAAGCCTCATCGTTTCGGTATTACTGCAGAACATCTCGTTTGTTCCTCTTCACTCCATGCGATGTGAACTAAAACAAACATGTTCTAATGAGCCCTCAAGTTCTTTTACCGATGAGTTGCTTACTGTCGCAATATTTTTGACTTAGTGAATTCCATATGAAACTCTTTTAGTGCCAAGTTGTTTCCATCATAGCCCGGACGACTTGTACTTATCACCTAATTGACTGAATTGCTCCATGTGATTTGGTTCACCTTCGCTCGTGTCTTACTGATCGAACATGAACTCGAATGTATTGAATTCCACAACTTCGGAATCATCTTTATTAATAGACTGGGATACTTGTTTTGAACCCCACTTTTCATTCTATTGACATCTAAGCTCATTTCCTCTCTACACCATGCTTGTCATCATGTCCCTCCCCTCGCATGAAGCTTGTGACTCATCTCTACGAGCCCTAAGTGTTTTCATCGCTGAATAACTCCCACCGATCCTTGTTTATCCTTACCAGGCTCCATTTCCTCTAAATCGGTGAGCTTCTTGTGAGTTTTACCAAGCTCTATGCATTGAGTAGATCTACCCTCGACTAAACTCATTCACTAGATTGCTTCAATGCAGTTATGTTTCTCATAACCCAAAGCGCTCTGCGAGCTCGTGTTAATGTCACATTCATATGGCAAACATCAGCTACAAAAACAACCCCATGATTTGTAGCTCAGACACAAGACATAATGATTATATCACACTCCTAGCCCTGAAAGGCATCTACCATATTGATATATAAACCTTTTCCTTCATCAGATTTGAGGACAACATCAAACTCTCAGTGCAAATATTTCAGTTGTAGCTTATAAGGTGTGATAATTCCAACATAAACCTTTATGCCTGCCAACTTAGTGACTCGTTGAAGATGCTCATATAATTGCAAAGCAATTTGTGCTTCATGAATATTCTGATATGAAACAGATCTACCTCTATGAGATTAACTTCCATGAGTTACATCGTAAAACAAGTAAGGTCTCAATAGAGAATATTTGTAATAAATTTCATCAGGTCTCCTGGTAACACTCTCACTGTCACTTAATCGATTTTGATAAAAATATCTTTAAGGAAAATCCTGAATTTGAGGATGCATTCGAGACTGAATAGATAACAACATAGTTTGAAAACCTACTTGATGGAAGCGCTCAAAAAGGCTTCTACTATACTGTAACATGCCTGCTGCCTGGTGCATGGGAGCTTGTCACCTATCCCTTCCATTTAGACAAGTTTTCAGCATCACTTTCCCGTCAGATTCTTTGCACATGAGCCACGACTGAGCCATTAACGCATCGACTTTGGTTGGGTCTACGATGAGATACGAAGCCACTTTCATTCCTAATAGTTGTGAACCGAATGACTCTTCAGGGTAAATTCTGAAATGTTCTCCTTTTTTCATACATTCAAATTGTAAGCACTGACCCCCACTCGCCATGTTGCTCAGTATCATTTAACAAACATCTGCATAATGCAGCGAGCGAAACTCTATCTTAGCCTGTAGCCTCCATCATCACTTGGAGGATTACTCACCACCCAATTCGTAACTGCCACTTTAATTCTCTTGGTGACTCACACAATGACTCAGACCACTCCAAGCTGCGCTGAATTCTCATGACGGATCGCCATCGTATGATCTCCACTTGGCCATTTGATCTGATTTATCCCACGCTCGGAAGTATCACCATGGTTTACAAACCTAATATTTCCACTTGGGAATTTATTCCCTGAGTTCCCCTATTCATGCCTTAGCGCGGGATTTATATATCTCTTTCGACTACGTTGGGCTTGTCATAGCTCATCGACACCAAAACTCTCACTTGGCAATGTGGTCTTGGGAACACACAGAGTATCTTGCCGTCACGGCATACCATGCTAACATCCCCACTTGGCAAGAGGGGAAATTTTCTCCACCGTTCCCACCAGCACGTGGGATCACCATGGTTTTTACCTCCTGCCGAGTCGAGCCAAATGGGCTCTTATTTCATTCCACGAAGTAAACTTACCTTAGAAAATCAGTGGCCTCCAGAGAGAGTTAATTGTGACAGCTGCCACAGGGTGATCCCAAGGAACTGTTGGTGTTGATCCTAATGTTCTGGTTACATGCGACCACAGTCATGATTAGTTGTTTCAAAATATTGCAGTTGTAGTAGAAGAACGAGATAAAGTATTAGTTGAGTTGTCTCACCTTTTCATTTTGGAAAGTTGCTTCCATGGAAGAAGCGCGATCAAATCTTGAGGTATTTTTTGCAAATGAGGCTGAGATTGTGTTCACTACTGTTTCTAATACTGGCTGGAAGTTATTCCAGCGCCTAGCCCATGGGTTTGATATCGTGGTTATAGATGAAGCTACAAGCTAGTGAAGTAGGCATGTTACCTCCACTTTCATCTTGTTTCTCACATTTTATCCAACTCTATGCATGGTGGTTTATTATTCCAAGCCTAAGCTCCATTGGTCTCATTGTGAACAACATCATATTAACCACTTTAGATTTGACACCGAGCTCCCTATCAACTTGACGTCGAACTCTTCACTGAGTTGAGATCAAGTGCGTGTGTTTTGATGCTAAGTGATCTCTCATATGCAATTTAAGAATTATTTTTAATTATTGTATCTTGATAATGATCAGAGGTGGGTTCCTGGGACTATTATTTCATTTTGAACGTGATAGGACCTGTGTGTAAAATTGGATAATAGTTAGAAATCTAGTTCTAATGATAAAGAAGAATGGATACATCTGGTTGTGCATGGAATTTAGAAACTTGGATAATATGTATTTGAAGGATAACTATCCATTTCCCTACATAGATCAATTGTTATATAAGTTCATTGGATATAAATTAATGTCAGTGTTGGATGGTTTATCTAGATATAACCATGTTTTATTCAAGTAATCAGAGAGATAAAAGAAAGAATTCTCCACCTCTTCGGGAACTTATGTGTATGTGAGGATTATTTAACATTGTGATCCGAGTGTGTTGAGTTGAATGTCAAATTACTCATAAAAAGTAATCATTTGGTTGCTAACAAACTATCCTCCATTATTGGTTTTTAGACATTTTATTTTTTGCTCAGATAAATTCTCTACAACGGACTTGATAATTTTTAAGTGCTCAAAGACTTCACTTTTATTTTTCAGAAAGTAGACCCAAGTTTTGCAAGAGAAATCATATGCTTCTAAAAAGAAACATGAGGAAATGACATGAGGTCATTATGGACCAATTGTAGTTTTTCAATGACTCCCCAAGATTTTCCTTATGGAAATAGAACCCTATGTTGTTTTCTAAGTGTGGACCTTGAAAAAACCCCATATATAAAGTGTACCTTTAGAAATCCAAGAACCATGTTGTGCTTGGTTAGAGTTTGCAATGAGAGATAATTAAGATGACCAAAACACCCATGTCAAATTTTATTTCAATATTTTTTTTGAATGTACATGGAAACAATGTAATGGGTCCTTACAGGCCCAACATTACATTAGAATAAAAAAAAATCCACTCAATTCAAAAGATACATTCCTTTTTCCCACTCTTTCAAACACACCCTACATACTTCTTTCTCATTACTCTATGATTGTAAAAAAAAATTCCAACTACACTTGAAATTAGGGTTGTGCCAAAAATGAAATATATAACTTATCCCTATACAAAATTCTAGACTAAAATTATGAAAAAAACATGTATTGTTAACCGAATAGACAATCTAAACCAAAATTGAAACAAATTATTCATACTATATATGATCAAGGTTTTGTACAAAAACTTCTATAAAAATTAAACCATGACTTCAACTAAAATTCCATATCGAAACAATATTGTGTTGAACTATGAAATAAACCCAAGTGATTCACTACATTAGGGTGTGTTTGTTTTGTAGGCTCTCTGATATACTTATCATGTTCATAAATAGAGAACTAGACCAATGTCTTGGGCAACTGATTATGGATGGTTCCACAATTCCCATATATGCATTATCCCGATTCTGAGGTGCATAGAGAGTAACTTCTTGGGCTAATTGTTTATTAGTACACTACAAAAAGAAACGGAAATGATTCTTATTGGAAAATTAAAAAAATCCTAGATGTTTCCTATATACTATGAGATATGTGGAAGATAAAATCCATAAATGTTTTTGTTTAATGGTTTGAGTATTGGGGAAATACCCCTAACACCATGGCTTGAGTAAAATTGATAAACATTTTTCTAGAACAACATCTTCCAAGGTTTTAAAGTGCGAGAACATGATTCTACCTAGGGGAGTCTACAAATATTACCTAGATTTAGTTATGAAGTTAGCCACCACTATTACCAATTTACAATCAAATTAGATGCCACAAAGGGAAAAGTGAGAGCATAATATTATCTAATTTCAATAAGCCATTAGATCCAGATAAAATTGCATAAAAAAATTAATTATTTTAATAAACAGTTTACCTGTTGAAATGTGAAAAAAATAAAATGAGGAAAGGAATCATCCATAGAAGGATATGAAATTATGAAAATGATTTTTGTGTGGTTGGGGACCAAACCACTAGTTTCAGACCAAACCATTTGGTAGTTTGGTCCCTATTTGGCGGTCCCATACAGATAGGAAGTGAAGTGTTAGAAACTTCTAAGCATTACACTTGGATGTGATAGGTTGTTGTGGACTAATGCAAGTAGGTCTATGAGCGACTAAGAAATGTGAATAAGGAAGAAATTCAAGTAATATGGATGAGGATATGCAATTAAAATTTGAATGGGCACGTAAGTCATGATCTAGGGATAAGTGAATGTTCTCATTGCCAAGTGATAATTGTCAATTTTAGGTGTTTACATGCCATTAAATCACGTAGTAAGAAGGTTTGGGGATAGTTAATTGTTGAGGTATTTCAAAGGCTCTTTAAATCCCCTCTTTGGAACCCAAAAAATACAACATGATTTTTCTAATAACAAATTAGAGCCTAAAAACATAGATATTGTGTTTCCTCATTTTAAAACAAGGAGCGTAGTCTTACTTGTGTTCACCATGCTATCAGAAGTTATTAGGAAAGAATCCAAAATTATCATAAACTTGTGGATATATTAACCAATGCTTCTACCATCGAGAAAGTATCATTCATAAAATGAGTATGAATTGATGGCATTGTAAATGATGTTGTTGCATTTTCTTTTATTCTTCCCTCTTGAACAACCTAATTTGAAGCTTTGTCTAGTATTCTTGTAACTATATACATGTAAAATTAGGCTAAGTTAACAACTAGGAATTAACACCAAGTAATCCCTATAACTAATTTAATTCAACAAAAACATCATGATAAATTCATGTAAGGGAAAAAGCTAATCAATGCATCTAAATTAAACTTGAAAAACACTTAGTCATCCCTTATTATTTGGATGTGTTTTGTATGTGTAGTTTCTCCTTATGATGAACCTATCATGATCATGAGCAATCAAAAGAATGATATCTCCATGAAGAGGAAATAATCTCACCAAAATGGCTTAATGGCCATGTTTGGATCTTCCTTTACTACTATTTTATGAGAGAAATGGGTGTTAAATCAATGAGCTTCTCAAAGTAGAAAATGCTCTTATCATGTGCATATAGTGTAAACTTGAAACACTAGTGTAATATTGGAAGCGGGATACTGGGTTCTATATATAGTTTTCCAATTTGGGAGAAGCTAGAAACCTAGTAAATGCGGAACAAAGATAAAGTATAATTAGAAAGGGATAAGCATGATTAGAAGGAACTAATTAGTAATTAATAACTCATGGGAGTTAGAGATGATTTAATTAATCAACTAGGATTAATTAATAGGTGAAGATAAGCTTAAGAAGCCATTTGGAGGGGATTTAGAGGGAAATTGGTAGGATTTGGAGGATTTCAAAGGAGATTTAACCAATAAGAAGGTTTATTGGTTAAATACAAGGTTAAAAAGGCTTAATTAACGAATAAGTAGTTAATTACTTGAAAGAGGATTATAACTAACGAAGTGTAGTTAATTGGCATCCAGAATGGGGGAAAGGATAATTAATTAACAAATCATTGTTAATTGACAAAAATGAGGGGGAATATTAGCTAATTAGCAAGAAATCGCTAAATCGCTAATTATAACGAAATGACGAGAAAGAGGATAATTAGTGTAATTTTAGTATTAAAACTGCGTAGCCGTATTTAGTTGTCTACAACAACTAAGATGATCAAGTTGGGATAAGCCCATTAATGGAATTAAAAATTTATTTCTAGAACATTCATGTGCATTCTAGAGCAATATTTAAATAAGATCATTAGGTTAGGATTTACAGCACAGGGTTCTAGGTTTACTCATGTAGAATTTGGTAGTTTTTTTAACTAAATTTTTATTTTCCTTAAAGCCAGATAGAATGAGAGCTAAAATTGTCAAATCGAGATATTTGAGCCAATGAAGAATCAAATCAATAATAAATTATTCAAATTATTAACTTGGAAAACATAAATCTAAAATATTAAATATGAAAAACATATGTTTTAACAATAGAACATGAAAAATAAAATAAAAAACTATTGGATACTTGACTTCATGTTATTATAGAATTTTTTCATGAAATAGAGTTATATTACTTCAAACAAATATTGTTAGTGCAGAATTAAAGCACCCCTGAATGGCCTAGGTGTGAAGTGGGGCATCCGGTGTGATTGCACAACATGGGACCATTTTTCAAGCTATGGGACTTGCAAAACTTGAGATGGACCTCCGAAGAAAGCCATTTCTTACCTCCTAATCTACCTGCCACAATCTACTTCAGTGCAGCCAAAACCTATCCTATTCTAATCTAACCATTCCAAGGGGATAGAGAGAGAGAGAGAGGGTGAAAGAGCCTACACTAAGTGGTGATACACCAGAAAAGGAAGTGGTTGAATCATAGACCCGACCGTGTGAAGTGGAGAGAGGTGAGAAAAAGAGAGGGTGGACAAGATGCACCACAGACCAAAGATAGATTTCACACAGACACCACTTCGAAACCCATTAAGCATAACTCATAGGACTTGCAATGAACATCAGACTATGCACATAATACCCTACAACGATGAGAGGTAAGAATAGAAAAAAAAATAAGCCAAGGATGGACAGATGCATCACGAAACAGATTATATTGCTCAAAAATGTTACACAACACATCATCAGTGGGCAAGAGGCAAGAAAATGCCATTACAGAGCCATGGGAGGAGGCTTAGACTCCGCGTTCTACCCTAAGGAAGAAAAAGAGAGGGGGGTAATGTTAGCATAATTTAGCATAGGCATATTTATTACATTTTATTGCATTGCCTTTTATTTAATAATGTGCAACATGTGTACTCTAGTCTAGTGACTTGCATTCAATATTGTTATGTTGGATAGCATTCGATATTGGTATTAGTAGTAATTACATATGCATGTGAGATGGGTTTTATCATCTCGTAGTTGGTGCCTGATAGGGTGTCATGTCTATCCATATGAGGTTATCTAATATCTATAAATATTACAGCTCTTGCATTTTTATGTAATCTGATTTCATGATCAATAATATTCGTAAGGCTTCCATCCCTCTTCGATCATTGCAATCTAATTCTATTCTATCATTTGGTATCAGAGCTATACCATTGTGATCATTTGGTATCAGAGTGAGGTTCTATCCAAGCAAGGTTGAAGAGGAGCACTATTGGAGAGGATCCATTGGAGAAGAAGATATGCATCAAAGGAGAGCCATTGAAGCATCCCGCAGTCTCCATTCCTTCCGAGCATCCCTCAAATAAAATTTGACCTATCCACTTATTTGAAAGGTAATTTTTTTTTATTAGTCATTGGCATAGCCAATTGATCCAACATATTGGCGGAATATTTCAAATTTGGAGATCTTTATAAAAAAAAGATCTTAAAAAAAAATTGTGAAAAAAAAAAATCTTGAAAAAAAAAGGAGAAAGATCTTGAAAAAAAATTTATAGATCTAAAAAAAAAGAGTGAAAAAAAAATCAGATCTAAAAAAAAAATCAGATCTGAAAGTGGAGGTGTGAAGAATTCGGGAGCAAAGGTTGAAGCAATCCCGTCAACAAAATTCCAGCAGATAGCTCTCAGAAAAAAGGATGTAACTTTTTCATACAATGTCAGATTGATATGTTGTTTTTTTACTGGAAAGATAAGAAGGAGGCACACAACTTTTCAGCTTACATCATCTTTAGTTTCGGCTTCTACATGTGACGAAAAGTTTGTACAAGTCGGGTCATTTTTTCTGAAAAAAATCAGATCTAGCTGGTAAATTGGTAAGATCTCAAAAACCAAGATTCTGATTCTTTTGAAATTTTGTGGATTTCAAAAAAATATTGTATGATGTTTCTATCAAAATTTTAGAAAAACCAAAATCACGATTTATAAGAAAAGGTGAAAACAATATTCAAATTGTTTGTTTGGTGAAAACAATTTTTTATTTTATGTTTGGTTCTATCACACGAGATCTTTGATCTCATGGCAGCGTTTAGTATATACGGTGCTTCTGGGAAGCACTTACGGGTGATGTCATCATGATTACTACTGCACTTAATTCCTAACATAGCTACCTAAACATCGTCTGGGCATCAACCCTATAAAATCGACAGGAAGTAATAAGGACACAATACACACACATTTGAGCCTTCCCATCTGTTTGTGCTTGCACAAACCCCTCTCCGTACTGTCTACGTACCACATACTAAATTCTTTCACATGCATTAACACCTCTTTCCATACTGACGGGTATATTGAAAGGGTGATCTTCTTCCACTTATCGATGGGTATATTGGAAGGGAGCATATATAGAAAGGTTTGGTATATCGGCCTGATGGTATATTAAGAGGGAGACCATAAACCTAGAGTGATAAGAGTCATACCTTTTTTCAGAAATTAAGATTGTAGAAATGGGTGCAGAAGCACCAAAGTTCTTCTTACCAGATTCCCAACTGCTTAGAGGAGACAACTATGCTGCATGGAAACTGAAGATCAAGATGTTACTTGAGTTTGAAGACCTATGGACATTTGTAGATGGAACAACAACAAGACCACTTGATGATGGAAGACAACAAGTTCAATTTGACAAGGCCAATCAAAAGGCCAAGTTGATCATCTTGTTTTACGTAACAGACGATGTGCAACCCCACATTAGAGATGTCACATCGGCCAAGGATGTATGGGATAAGTTGAGCATAGTCTATGAGGCAAAAAATAAGAATGCCATCCTCAACCTACTATCACAACTGCATACTCTCAAGTTCAAGCACAATGAGAAGGTTGAAGATTTTTTGAGACGAGTTGCTTCTTTGAGGGCATCTCTACTGGAATTGGAAAAATAGATAAGTGATGAGGACCTTGACCAATTGTGTTGCAAGAACTTCCTCCTTCCTACAGAATCTTTGTGACAACTATCAATATGAGTGAACACACAGTCACCTTTGAGAAGTTGGTCAATCTACTCCAATAAGAAGAGGCAATAAACAAAAAAGATCATGAGGATGAGCAAGCACTATCTTCTAATCATAAAGGAAAGGGGAAATTTCAGTCCAATCACAAGAAGTCCCAACAAAATCAAAGTCAACAAAGGGACTAAAGTCAAAGAGACAACACCAAGAAGTATCCCATTTGCAATAGAGGGGGACATGTCATCAAAGATTATTGGTACAATCCCTATAAACAGGGTTCATCAAGTAATTCAAAACCCAACAACCAATAGGGTAACAACAATTCAAATCAAGGGAAGTCTAACAACAACAACAATCAAGGGCAGAAAAATGGTAATTGGCAACGAAAATCCAAACAACAAGGGTACATTTCTGAACATGAGGATGATTCAGATGAAGGACACCACATGTATTCTACTTAATTTGATGAAGAAACTGAGTCCACACAAGATATCTGGTATGTTGACTCGAGTGCAACTCGACACATGATTGGATGTAAGGATTGGTTCTACACACTACATGACTCACCTAACAAGAACCATGTGTCATTAGGTGATGACTCATCATACAGTGTCAAGGGGATTGAAAACATTTCACTACCTCTTGGAAAGCATGACTACAAAATCACAGATGTATTGTATGTACCTGGGTTAACCAAGAATTTGCTATCAATTAGTCAACTCCTTGATCACAAATTGAAGTTGGATTTTGACAGTAATAATGGAGAAAAAATGTGCTTGATAAGAGATAAATCAAGAGGTTCCAAGATTGTAGCAAGAGCCTCCAATGTGGGATGCATATTCCAACTTGATTTTGTCCACAACGATGATCAAGCTCTAGTGGCCAAAGACACACAATTTGTAGAACTATGGCATCACAGATATGGTCACATCAGTTTTGGCTATCTCCAAACACTTCAAAAGAGAAACATGGTGAAAGGATTGCCTACACTCAAGCACAACACTGACAAGTGTCACAATTGCCTAGTTGGAAAGCAACATATAGTACCCTTCCAGAAGAACACATATAGAGCTAAGGGAAAGCTTGATTTGGTGCACACCAATCTTTGTGGACCCATGCAACCAAGTTATTTTGGATGTCAATACTTCATGCTTTGTGTTGATGATGACTCAAGAAAGATGTGGATATATTGTCTAAGAGACAAGAGTCAAGCCTTTGAGACATTTCAGAAGTTCAAAGCACTTGTTGAGAATGAAGTTGGTCGCAAGATCAAAACTCTCCACTCAGATCGAGGGGGGGAATTCACAAGCAATGAGTTCAAGACTTACTTGGAAGCTCATGGGATTCATCAACAAATTCCTCCTACTCACACACCACATCAGAATGGTATAGTTGAGAGAAGGAATCATACTATCATGGAAATGGTGCGATGTATGATTGACGACTTAGGTTTAACAAAGAAATTTTGGGCAGAAGCTGCAAGAACTGCAATCTATTTGTTGAACAGAGTGCCCACAGTAGCTCTTAAGGGAGTGACACCTCAAGAAGCATGGTCAAATCGGAAACCATCAATTGAACACCTAAGAGTATTTAGGTGCAAAGCTAGCATGCATATACCCAAGAAGAAAAGGAACAAGTTGGATATGAAAGCTGATAAACTGATATTCATTTGATACAGTGAAGAAGCACTTGGGTACAGATTATGGGATCTGAAAGCAAAAAAATTATACACAAGTAGGGATGTTGAGTTCTTTGAGAAGAAACAAGTAGATGCTCCACTCAACGACCCAAAAAACATGCAGAATACACCTCTTGTGAAGACAAAATTTGATGTTCCCACTGAAGATGATAGTAATGAATTGGATGATTGTGAAAACTTGGATCCACCACACGCCAATGGAACAGCTAATAAGTTACCTAAATGGTATACTTAATTAATAAGAGATGCAAATTTGGATGAAGCACCTAACACATCATCCAATCCTGTACCTAGAACTCGTAGTCAAGCTCGTGAAGAGGTCAATTATGCCCTAATGAGAAGAGTTGTTGAAACAGTTGAGCCATCTACAATTCAAGAATCCCTACAATCAAAAACTTGGAAAGATGCCATGGATTCAAAGTATCAGTCAGTGATGAAGAACAACACATGGCAACTTGTCGACCTTCCACAAGGGAAGAAACCCATTAGATGCAGATGGATATTCAAGACTAAGTACAAATCAGATGGGACTATTGACAAGTATAAAGCAAGGCTTGTAGCAAAGGGGTATGTACAACAAGAAGGCATTGATTATGAGGAGACATTTTCTCCCATAGCCAAGATCAAGACAATCAGGATGATATTTGCTCTAGCTGCACAATTTGGTTGGAAAGTCCACCAAATGGATGTGAAAAGTGCCTTTCTTAATGGAGATTTGGAAGAAGAACTCTATATGACTCAGCCATAGGGTTATGTAATACCAGGAAAAGAGATGATGGTATGCAGACTCATAAAATCTCTATATGGCCTAAAACAGGCACCCCATGCATGGTACATCAAAATTGATGAGCATCTCATAAGTCATGGATTCGAAAGGAATCCTTATGACCCCAATCTCTACCTCAAAAAGAAAGGGGGGAATATTGTCATTGTGGTTGTTTATGTCGACGATCTAGTCATTATAGGTAGTTCTGTGAAGATGATCGATGTAACAAAGAAGGATTTTAATCGATCATTCGACATGACAGATCTCGGGCTCATGCACTATTGTCTTGGGTTGGAAGTATGGCAAAAAGAGAATCATATATTTGTGTCGCAGTTGAAATACACTAAGAAAATGCTCAAGAAATTCAGGATGATGGACTGCACTCCTATTGCTACACCTATGGAAGCGAGACTTCAGTTATCTCGTTCCGATCCATCACCACCGGTGAATGCAACTCTCTATCGGTAGTTGATCGGGAGTCTCATTTAATTGACATATACTAGACCAGATATCAGCTTTGCAGTTAGCTATTTATCACGCTTCATGCAAGAACCGAAAATATGTCATTGGAAAGTAGCAAAGAGAATACTGAGATATTTGAAGGGTAAAGTTGACCTTGGTCTAGAGTATAAGAAGAACGACAAATTCTTGACAGGATATTCAGATTCAGATCATGCACGAAACATGGATGATAGGAAGTCAACATTAGGCTTCATATTCTTTATGGGATCTAGACTGATATCATGGGGAAGCAAGAAACAGAACTTTGTTTCTCACTCTTCTACAGAAGCAGAGTATCGAGCTACAAGTGAAGTTGTTTATGAAGCAATATGGCTACGCCGAATACTGGAAGGAATTGGTATACCACAACAGAAATCTACTATAGTATATGTTGATAATGAAGGAGTTCTGAAGCTCGTTCACAATCTAGTATTTCATGAGATAACCAAGCATATTGAAGTACAAGTTCATTTCATACGTGAGCATGTCTTGAAGCACAACATACAACTCCAGTTCTGTCCTACAGCTGAATAGAAGGAAAATGTTTTCACTAAGTCACTTGCATGTGACAAATTCACACTATTTAGAGAGTTCCTCTCCACTTCATTGGAAACTATGAAAAATTAAAGGGGGGAATGTTAGCATAATTTAGCATAGACATATTTATTGCATTGTCTTTTATTTAATAATGTGCAACATGTGCACTCTAGTCTAGTGACTTGCATTCAATATTGTTATGTTGGATAACATTCAATATTGGTATTAGTAGTAATTACATGTGCATGTGAGATGGGTCTTATCATCTTGTAGTTGGTGCCTGATAGGGTGTCATGTCTATCCATATGACGCTGTCTAATATCTATAAATATTACAGCTCTTGCATTGTTATGTAATTTGATTTCATGATCAATAATATTTGTGAGGCTTCCGTCCCTCTTTGGTCATTGAAATCTAATTCTATTCTATCATTTGGTATCAGAGCTATACCATTGATATCAAGGAAATGGGGAAACAACGACCAACCCTTTGAATATGCCCCTTCATTACAATATATAGGAAGAATAAGAGAGAGAAGAGGGAAAAAAATGGTATCCTGCTTCAACCACCTTGAGACACATTGAATCCTGCTTTGAAATCTCAACCACTATCAAGCAATGCCTCTCTTAAATCCACCCCAAATCTGTCTTGACTGCATCAATTACTGGTTTGGTGCCTCAAAGGATGGGGAAACTGTTGATGAGATCAAATCTGATCGGGTTGTTAGGGAAAATAGATCCTGTATTAAAGGCCCGAAGACGTTTCTCCATTTTCTCCCCACCCAACCTCTATAAACTTAAATTTCTAGATCTCCATGGCATAGATGAGGCCGAGATATTTCCAACGGTGCTAGATTTGCTGGATTTCGATCCCCGAGTCAAAATATATACCCATTTAGATCTCGGGAAAACCAGTTCGAAAATGGGACCCCTTTTGAAACTGGACACGTGAAGGGCTGGTGCATGCCTGATGGTAGCCTCTGTATTTTGTTTTTGGAGTGGCGCAGGGATGACACGTGGCTTCTTCCGCAGCCTCCTCAATTTCCTTATGTTTTTGGCTAAGTCTTTTTCTCGGCAAGGACATCTATCTGACTGAGGAAACGCGGCAGCCAGGTGCTTGTCTAAAAATCCTCCCTTTATTCTGCTTTTGAATTAATTCCATGTTGACACTTGGCACCCTCTGTTGGCCTGTCTCAATGCATTGACTATTCAATCTGACCCTGTCCCTTTATGAAACCGGACATGTGGAGGCCCCGCGCTTAATTAGAAACCTGCTCAGGATTTACTTTTGAAAGAGAGTCGGGTTGACACGTGGGAGCCTCCGCATGCTCTTGGAATTTTCAATGACCCCTCTTTCCTCTTCGGACCTTGGACTATGTGGTGAGCTGGAACTCATTTGAGTCTCTGCTTTTAGATTTAGCCTTGAAGATGTGCCGATCTGATGCGTGGTAGTCTCCACTAGCACTTCTATACTTAGCCTTTTTTAGGCCTGCTTTGTCCACCTTTTAACTTTTAGCTTTGAATCTGCCTCCATTTTGGGCCTAGGACGTGTGGAGGCCTAGTGCTTGTTCAAGCATCCCTTTTTTGGATTCAACATTGAAGATGCGTCGTTTGGACAATTGGTGGCATCCGCTATGTCTTCCATACTTAGCCAATTTTGAGCTCGTTCTGAACTGTTCTGGAGCCCAAAGACTTCGAACCTTCGTCATTTCTTCTCTTTTGAGCCTCTGGCTCTTTGAAACTGCTTCTTCTCCCCAACCCTGCTATTCCATTTTAGAGCCCGCTTGCAACTTTTCTGTTAGATTTGAAGCACGGGCTCGTACGGCGGAACTGTTTCTTTAATTTCTTCCTATGCATGGTCGAATTTGACTCTTTTGGGCCTCTGGTTTCTTTTGTGTCGTTCAGCCTCATTTTGACCATGTGTTCCTTGAGTCAAACTCACATGTCCCTTTGTTTGTCGTTATGGAATGTGAGCTTACGGGTTTACATCATTCCCTTCATAGTTCTTTTATGTGCGGAGCTTGTTCTAACCAAATTTTCTGGGGGCAAATTTGGGATAACAAATACTACACACTAGTCACAAAAAAGGTAGGTGGTATGAGAGCATGCCACAAAGACATCACTTAGCATCTAAAAAGAAGCCTATAGAACAAAAAAATAGAACATGACAACCAACAACAATTTAGGTTTTTCAAAACATCAAACCCAAAGAAGAATAATTATTTTCTAGAAGATTGGGTAACACCCTTGTCTTCCTCCATTGTCCTCCCTTTCAAAAACAAAGGAGGACAATTACCAAAACTTATGCATGCAACTAGATTAGAACTACACATCACTTACAACACTATGGAGCTTTTAGTAGGAGTATTAACTAATGTAGGTAAGGCTCTGTAGGTGCCTGCAGCGGCTCCATCACAACTAGCTGCACCATCTGATCCTTCATGGATGATAGGATATTTGATCATGTAGATACTCTTCTCTTAACGTTATTAGCTAGAATTGTTAGTAAGCTACACATTGTGTTTCTTTTTGGTTTTTAAATTTTTTCTAACTCATCATTATTTTCTTTCACTTGTGTTTTGTAGCCACTGTTGATGGATGGCGAGACATTATTCACTGGATCTTGGGTATAAAATGATCATCCCTATAGGGAATACCCAGGAGGAGCTGCTCATAGACATGGGGTAGCCGATGCAGGCTAGACGTCACACTGATGTTTTTGAACCAGTTTGGTGAGCCCAGAGATGCTTTTGGAGAAGAAGATCAAACTTGCTGCATTTTGACTAGCTCAAAGGATGGAGAGGTAGCGCCACTCTCGTAGTGAGACTGTGATTACTGGAAGATCACCTGCCCCATTTCATAGCCATTCTCATCATTCTATTCACAGAGGCTCATATTCATGCCACAGGAGCAACAACAGGAGTCATAGTCACACCCCTTCTTAGGGATCCTATAGGGAGGGATAGGCCCTAGGCTTTTATTGTTTCATTGTCATTTTGTGAGACATACATATGACTTTTTAAAAAAAAATTGGGATCATTGTGAGCATTTTGACCACACCTAGAGTGTGATGGCACTGTATAAAAATTTGATTTATTATGGGTATATATAAATATACTTCTTTTTATTTCAGTTATTCTTGCTTAAGAGTTGACTCATTGATGGTTTATCTCATCTGTGTACTCTTAGATGCTCAAAACTTCTAATGTTTTTTATATACGTTTTTGGATGCATGCTATGGATGATGATATGCTTACAAAATGATTTTTTTTGTCTTTTGTTTTATATGATGCTAATTTAAATACAATGTAATGTCAAAACTCTGGTTTTTCAAGTAATATTTGATACTTCTTGTTTTGTTGGAAAGATTTGATAAAAATGGTATGATAATAAAATGAACTCACTCCACTTATAACTCCATGTAGCTAGTAGGATGCGAGGGCTCAACTCTAAGATCTAGAAGGGATGTGAGCTATATGAATTTGATAAATGGAAGTGGTGAGAGAAAGATATGATTGTGACATAAATCAAATTAGAAACCTACAACCTAACCCCACACATAGTTTACTATGCAATTTAGAATGTTTTTTTCTTGCAAGTTTATCTAGACTTAGACCCATAGGTGGCCTCCTTATTGACAAAATATGGTCTTTAGGCTTTAAATATTTTGGAACATACACATCTAATTCACTTTTTTTGGGATTTAAAATTTTAAAGCACTTTTTATTGAATGAATTACTTACAACTTACTAAATTATTTGAAGAGAACCCCTATACCTTTCCCCAAACTACTAGTAAGAAGCACGAGCTCATCACCGAAGACAAGGCATATGCGAGTAAGGTCACTTCCCTCCTTTCCCAATCTAACGTCACTAGTAAGAAATATGGGCTCATCACCAAAGACTAGTTGGGCAGGGAAGTGTGGTTTTATTTATAAATGATTTTTTTAACATTTATTTGAACTGATTTATATCATTTTTTTATTTTGAAATTTAAGTTGTGATTTTATGAGGGAAGAATTTCCCCTAGCCTCGACCCCATGTAATCTGTAAGATGTAATGGCTCAACAACAAAGGATGAGATAGGTGAACAAGAGATCCAAGTAAAATGTTTAGAATTATTTTGCTACGAAACAATTTTTTCTGAGAGAGAATGACACCAAGAAGCTTCTAGAAGAGACTATGGGAAAAGACACCTATGCTAGCAAAAAATTATGAGCAGAACCAATTATGTAAGCCTTGGTAGGATTAGTGTCAAAATTTTGTCTTAACTTGTTGAATTGATGAAATGATTAGCAAAATTGATGATAATATTGTGGATATTTGAAGAAACATGATTAAAAGTTTTGCTAATATTTTCAAAAGTTTTTAAAAGTTACTTGATAGTTAAGTTTCTTGATTACAAATTCACAAAGTGATCTAGTAGAGGAAATGTAATGTGGATGCAATAGTATACAGGTGGAAATGCATATGGATCATGTGTGGTAATGATTTAAGTGAAGTGAATTGGTTGATTCACTAAATTCCCCACCCTCTAAAATACATAGGTGATATGCCCCATTCTCTTAGTCCTCCATGACTTGATATGGGCCCAACCACTTGGGCCTGAATTTACATCCTTCATCAGTTTTCTTGTTTATCTAGCTATCAAGTCTCAATACCAGATCTTTGACGAATATTTCACGTTCACATACCTTCTTATTATACTGTTGACACATCTGATTAGTGTAATCTTTATGGTGCACCTCAACTTTGAGCTGATCTTTATCGAGGGTTTCTAGCTCAACAAGCCATGGTTCACGATATCCTTATTCTTCTAATATTCCTTGTAATGATATTTGGAGAATGGGTATATCAAATTCAAGTGCTAAAACTACTTCTGAACTAATTATTAAGGAATATGGGAGTTCCCTCGTCGATATTCTTACTGACATTCTATAGGCACACAAGGCTAGAAATAGCTTTAAATGCCATTCTTGCTTGTTTTCCTTAACAATTTTTATGATGATGGACTTTAACATCTTATTAATTGCCTCATCTTAATTGGCCTAAGGGTAGTATAGAGAGGATGTGTGGTGATTTATCTTGAATTTTTCACACAACTCGTGTGCCTCTTCATTTTTAAATGGCATGCCATTATTGAAGATAATGACCTATGAGACCCTGTACCTACCAATGATTTGGTTCAAGATGAACTTTTTAATTATAAATCTTGGGACAATGGTAAGGTGCATGTCCTCAACCCACTTCATGAAATATTCTATGGCCATAATTATTAAATTGTGGTCTTCCATCGATGAGGGAGAGAATTTCCCTATTAAATCTAAGCTCCATGTGGAAAAGGGCCAAGGTGTTCCAATCAGTTGTAGAGCTTGGAAAGGTATATGAATCTTGTGAGAGACATCCTGACACTTTTGGCACATGTATACATACTCTACTACGTCATATTCTAGGTTGGGCCAGAATATCCCATCCGATGTATCTTTCTAGCGGTTGCATGTCCTCCAAAATGACCTCCACAAACCCCGTTGTGGGCTCCATAGAGGATATTTTTAGACTCTTCCTTATTGACACACTTTAACAACATTTTGTCAAAAGCTCTGCGATAGAGAAATTATTCTATAGTTATGTACTTGGCAGATATGATGCGTAGCCATATTCTATTATGTGAAGTTTCTCCCTCATGGTATGTGCGGTCCATAATAAAATTAACAATATCCGAATACCATAAACCCATAATAATGGGAGGTCTAACTTCTATGTAGTATATATAATCATCGAGGAAACTTAGGTCTACTAACTCTCCACCATCTAATGGGTTATCTGTCAACGAATCGGAAATGATTCATCCCTTGACAGAATTTTGGTTGATATAAGTCAACTCAAATTCTCCCATTAAGGTTATGAAGCGTACAAATTTCTTAGACAAAGAACCCTGTGTTAGGAATGTATGAAGACAATACGTTTTAACAATAACCCATGTTTCTTTATTAAGCATGTAATTTCATAACCGTTTTGTTGTAAATACTATAGCGAGGCATTCCTTTTCTTCCCAGGTATAGTATGTATTGTAGTCTAGCAACGTATGACTGATGAAGTAAATGACACGTTCAGGCTTGTCATCGTCTTATTGAAATAACATGCAAGCTAATAAGACATTTGTTTTATGAGAATATAAAATAAGGGGGCAATCTGATTTGGGAGGCATGAGCATGGGCGGTAATATAAGGAATCATTTGACCAATTAAAATTCCTTGTGACATTTTTCTGTCCAGACGTTGCAACAATCCTTCTTTAACAAATTATTTAATAGATGAATAATAAAGGTTAAATCAGGTATAAGCCTACAAATTACACTGATATTTACGAGAAAGGACCTAATGCCTGACTCATCTGATGGTGGGGTTATTTCTAGAACTACTCATATTTTTTCCAAATCCACATCAATCCCTCATGAAGAGATGATGTAACCCAACAAATTCCCTCTCGTCACACCAAATACATATTTTTCTAGATTCAATGTAATACCATATTCAATGAGGTGGGAGAGGATAATGCGAAACACCTTGAGGTGATCACATCACTTCTTGGCCTTACTAGATGGTTGTCAACATATGATTCCACAATATTGTGAAGAAGATCATGGAATATATAGGTCATTTCCCATTGATAGGTATCACCAGTGTTCTTAAGACCAAATGACATGACCACGTAGTAGTAGGTACCCCAAGGAGTAGTGAAAGTGGTATTTTCCTGATCCTCCTCAAAGATATGAATCTGATTGTAAGCCAAGAAACCATCCATGAGTGAAAACAACTCATATGCAGTTGTTGCATCCATGATAACATCGATGGAAGGTAACGGTAAATCATCCTTGGGACACGCCTTGTTTATGTCCCGAAAATCAATACATATTTAGATTTTCCCATTCTTCTTGAGAACGGGGACTATTTTTGATACCCACATTGAATAATCTACAGGTTTTATGAATACTGCCTGTAGGAGCTTCATAACTTCTTTCTTGACCATCAGAGCCACTTTTGGCTTCATAGGTCTTGAATTTTGTTTAATGGTCCTTGCATCAAGTTTGGTTACGAGATTGTGGACTGCAACATGAGGATCAATTCCCTTCATCTCTTTATATCTAAATGCAAAGGATTTTGAATGTTTGTTGAGAACATTTATATAAATTTCCACTTCTTGAGTTAAAGAAGAACTAAGTTTCAAAATCTTAGGGTCTTCCTTCATCCCGATATTTATATCGATGGTTCCTTCGATTAAAAAGGCATTTCCTTCTTTAAACTAGGGGGGGGGGTTGGAGGTATTTCTAGTTCTCCTTCCTCCTCTACTTCATAGATATCAAGGCCTTTTGACGAGGAATGACCCATCGTACGATCTCCAAAATAGGAGGAAGAGTAAGGTATGAGAGAGAAACCCCTCTTATGATGTGCAAGATGAAAGTTAGTGTACGCATTAAGGTAACCTAGTATAGCTTCGTCATTATCCACATAATCTAATGTAACAGGCTTGTTATCAGTCTCAATGTACACTAGAATTAGATTGGTAGGAATTTTTTGAACTAGGGGTTCGGCTTGGATTGAGCGAACGAATTCAGAATCTTCCAAATCCCTACTTGGACAAAAGTGAGAAGTGGATGTACCCATGGAATCAGATAAAAGGTTTTGTTCATGTAGGATGGCTTCAATGGATATGAAGTCAAAAATTTTTTTTTAGGTTAAGCACGATAATCTTATAGAGCTGTAGGTGCTTTGTTCTAATCTTGTAAAATTCTGAAACTTAGTTGGTGACTAGTTGGGAATCATCCAAAAATCTAATACTACAAGCACCAATTCTCTTGGCTATAATGAGATGAAGAAGGAGAGCGTCATACTCGGCACCATTTTTTTATGCATTTGAAATTGAGATTAAAGGAAAAGTGCATAACCTTTCCTTCCGTAGAAGTAAGGATGACACCTACCCCAACACCAAAATGACACTTCACTCCATCATAGTTGAGCATCCAATAGTTGCTAGGGAAGATTGAAGTTTGATCATTTCTAGTAGCTTCCACCTCCACTTCTGAGACCTCGACCATGAAAATATCTTCAGCTGGAAGGGAACCAAGTTTTAAAGCATGCCAAATTACTAAAGAGTTGAAAGGGAGGAGAATAGGAAAATTGTTCTCCAACAACTCGAAAATATTAGCCATGGTTTTCATTGATATTGTCTCGAAAACAACAGTTTCATCTTTGGTTGCAACAACTCCCTCAATTAAAAATGGACGTCTCTAGTTGCATCATTGGAATAATTTTAGACTTCAGAATTGTATCTTTAGGTTTGTTCACATGATTAGCAGACGGTTCAAACTCGGTATGGACCCTTGGTTTCTTCAAATACATGAATCTGACTTCCTAGAATATTTTGGAATAGATTTCCTTCATTTGATGGATCCAAGGTCATCCAAGAATCATGTTATAGTTGGTTTCCCTATCTGTAATATAAAACTTGATTAGAACCATCTTGGGCCCAGGAGTAACCAAGAGTACTATGGTCCCTATGGACATTTCTTTAAGGCTGTCATAGCCTCTCAACGTATTTCTGGTTGAGGAACAATTAGTTTCCTCATAGCCTAACTTTTGGAGGAATGAAAAGGAAACAATATTAACATCCGCACCATTATCAACCATTGCACATTTAACATAATTATTACAGATCCAGACCTTTAAATACAACACTGGGTCACATCTACATGCCATGTTGACATTGGTGAGAATCTTACTGATGTAAAAAATGAATCCAACATCTCTTTCAAGATGCCAAGGAGGATAGATGTCAAAGTATATGTGGTTAACTTGTATCTCCGGTGGAGGGGTAACATTAATCAAGTGACCAAGACCCAATACTTATAACAAAGTGGATAGATGAGAGGAAGAGTTTTTCAATAAGTCTAAGAAGGAGATTTGAGAAAAGGTCTTGGTTAAATCCATAATTAGATCATATGCACCTATCGTCCTTGGAAGTATTGGAGTGTCATTTTTCATATATGGGTAGATGGGAATATGTTGCATTGAGTAATCACGGGTTCTTGTAGCCATATTAATTTAAGGTTCAATTTCTAATTTGACAAGAGCCACAATATTAGTTTATTGCCAACCATCCAATGAAGGTGCTACTAGTGGGTTTGAAGAAGTGGAATCCTCGTGGTCATTGTTTCCCATTGGGTTACCCTTGTTTTTGCGGTGGGGGTTTAATTTTCCATTTTAAGGGTGCATAGGAAGAGGGTCACTAAAGATCATAAGAGGAGTGTTCTAGGGGGCAACTAGCCCCATGCTATCATTCTGCATTGGCGCCATATGATTTTCCAAAAACATCTCGATGAAGAGCTTCCTTTGGTCCTCTTGTAGGTGTTGTATGAACTTGTTACAGTCTCAACAAGTTCTAGCATCACGTCCTTGGACCCTATGGAATTTGAAATAAAGGTTATGATCATAATCACAAGGTCTTTGATTAGCATTCTATTGCGGTCCAAAGTTCTTGTTGTTGTTTAATTGTTGGTTGTTATAATTAAATTTTGGAGGCCTTTGTCCTTGGTTTTGATACTTATTTTGACACCCATTTGGGTATTAATTGGGGCCTTGGGTATAAAATTTCTATTTAGGTGGAGGATAATTAAAATCCACCATGTTGATTGAAGGATTGAAATTTTTACTCCTCAGATCATTTCCGTTCACGTTTTTATCGACATTGTTTGCGCTTGAAGTGTTAACAAAATTCACCTTTTTAGCTTGATCAACTATGTCATCCATTGTAACACCACAGTTCTTATTGAGGACCTTAGGTCCCTAATTGTTGTTGGAATTTTTGGGGAAATTTTAATTCTTTTGCGAGGGAGTGATCAATCTCCCATTTGAACCATAGGTATTTCAACCACTATCTATTGCCACTTGATCAATGTGGAGAGCACCCTCTAGTACCTCTTTATAGCCGTTAAGGGGGAACTTTTGGACTTCTTACTTTGTTTCATGGTTAAGGGAATGAAGGAATAGATCATAAATATTTGTCTGATCCATATTGGGAGCACTCAGCAAAGATTAGAGGACCTGCCATCATCACTAAATGAAGTGGGCAGTAGATTTGTTATGCTCTTGCTTTATGTGTAGGAATTCCTTGATTCCTATTCTTAGCAATTTGTTCATATCAAACACCTTATGAACTTGGATATGAGTTGCTTAAAGGAGTGTATGGAGGCTTCAGGTATCCTGTAATACCAATTAAGAGTGATCCCATCAAGGGTCTTAGGGAATATCTTAGCTACAACCGCATCCCTTGGGGGTAACTCTATGACAGCAGTAGCATATGCCTTGATATGTGCATTTAGATCCCCCTCCCATTTTAACTTTGGCAAGTTGAGGAGCGGACCTGAAATCATTACACTTCGTATGGTAAATTCCAAGGGATCCTTGAGATATTAAATATATGTGCTCAATGTGTAGGAATCTACTATGGATGACACTTGGTGGGGAGTTGGAGTAGGCGTATGAGGCTGATATGGTGAAACATAAAAATTTATAAAGGCATAAGGCATCCCCTATGGCTGAGGATATCAGCCAAGAAAAGATAACATGTCCCACCCTGGAAATTTAGAATACATGTGTAGATATGGGGGAACATTATTTTGGTATGGAGTGGGAGGCATAAAACCTGGGAATGCCGCATTTACAGTTGGGATGACATTTGAGAACACTCTTCTAGATGGTGCCTATTGCGGGTATCCGTATGAGGTTTGAGTGAGCGATGGAGAAAGCGACAGAGGTATAGTCAGCGTGGTTTCTGTAGTTTTGGCTATAGAATGTCTGCATTCTAGGCCAAGAATAGCTGAGGAGAGGCTGCTTACTGACCATAATCAGACGGATGAAAAGCTGCAAATTGTAAAAGCGGACACACTGGGATCCACACCTTTGGCCTGGAATAAGATTCTTCAAAACCCTAACAAAAAAGTGGGTCCACAGTCTCTTAAAAGAGGACAGTTCACGTGGGAAAAGGACAATGAAGGTGTTACCTACCTAATGGTCCTAGATGGTTGTGTTAATAGGGCTTTGAGCAAAGTGAATCTTTCCCTTGTTGGTAAGTTTCTAGGCTCTAAACCTAATATTGATTTTATTAGAAATTGGGCTCTGAGAAAGTGGAAACCTAAGGGGGATCTGATTATTATCATCATGCCACGGGGTTTTTTCTGGAAAAATTTAATCAGCAGACTGATTTGGAATCGGTGCTTCTGGGAGGACCGTGGTGGCTGGGTAACATGGGCCTCTTTTTGAAAAAATGGTATCCAAGGTTCGACCCTAATATTGAAAATATAAACACCATTCCAATCTGGTGTAGACTCCCTAGGCTACCGTTGCAATTTTGGGATGATGAAATTTGGTAAACATGCTAAGTCCTTAGGTGCTCCAATCGGGCTGGATGGGCCCACGAGAAATAGATCCAGACTTGTTTTTGCTCGATTATGAATTTCTTCTGAAATGGAACAAGAGTTACCAGAGCACATCATCTTGAAATCTAAGTATGGAATGTGGACTCAAAACATCGAATTTGAAACATTTCATTTAAGGTGTAAGCAATGTCTTTACATAGGACACTTCACCAAAAAATGTCCCAATAAGGACATCTCTTCAAATGAGGACAAGCACAAAAAGAAAGAACAACCTGTAGGTGACTTAGAATTGATAAAGGAATGCAGGGTTCTTGACGTTGAAAGCCGGAGATAAGACAAAGCCCCTAACCAGACTTATTTGAACTATAATAAAAAGGAAAAAAAGGGGGTTTAGAACTCCAATAAGGAAACACCTGGTCTGTCGTCCAAAAACCCCAGCAGCAGCTTTGCATGCATCACCTATTAAAGAGGGCTTAGAAAATATTGTAAAGGTGACTATGGAGGTGGATGAACAAGAAGGATTTGTAAAGATAAATATCATCCCTAATGATCTATATCAGACTGTGGATAAGGAAGCTGAGATAGATGACTCTCTATGCATCATTAAGGAAATATTGGACAAGGATAACATGGGTTCTGAAGAAACATTGCAGAAAAACACTCCAAGGGGTGAAAGTAAAATATCAACTAGATATACCTCCTTGCTTCAGCAACAGATCAACAGTTTTACCTCCTTGCTTCAGCAACAGATCAACAGATCCACACTCTATTGATAGGAATCAGAAAGAGCAGGAAGAGGGAGAAGTAACGCCATTCAAGGAAGATGAGGAGCTAACTTCTAGATTCATAGAGGTCATCTCAAAAAAAAAAAGAGAATGAAAGGATTTGAAATGATCCCAGAATCGCTCTACAGTGAAAAGAAAAAGAAAATGGACAACTGGGAAACTTCAACATCCAAAACTACTAGATCTTCTACTAGAAGGCTAGTAGATTTTGGAAGTAGTTCTAAAAGAGGTAGGCCCTCAAAAAAGGCTCTTAGATCCAAGAGAACAGAGAGAGACATTGCAGATGGCATTCAACGTCAATTGAGCCATCAGGTAATCCCAACTCCCACTCCTACTAAATGAAGATTATCTCTTGGAACATCTGAGGTCTAAATGGAAACTCCAAATAGAGAATCATTAAGGAGTTACGTGATTCTAGTAGTCCTAGTATTTTGATTTTGCAGGAAACTAAGATGAAAGCTAAGATCCTTGAAATTAATAAAAAGAGTTTTTGGGAAAACTCTGAAATGGCTGCGGTGGACTCTCAGGGAGCCTCTGGAGGTCTGGCTACTCTTTGGGACAAAAGACACTGTACTGGTATGGTTCTTAATGCTAGCACTAATCATCTTGCTATTAAATTTCATGCTATTGAGAACAATGGTGAATGGATCCTTTCTAATATCTATGCCCCTAATATGGTTAGTGGGAGACGTAAACTATGGACTGATCTTAAGATCTTTAGAAACCAACATAGTACAGCTAACTGGCTTATCATGGGTGACTTTAACTCTCCTCTAAACCCAGGTGAAAAATATGGAGGAATCTCCAGCTTTTCCACAGGTATGGAGGATTTTGCTGATTTTATTGCTGAGCTTAATCTCTTGGATGTGGATCTCCATGGGAATAAATACACTTGGAATAACATAAGGTTGGGAAAAGATCTTATCTAGGTTAGACTGGATAGAGCTCTGATTTCTGCTAGCTGGATTCTCAGTCAAGACTTCCACCTCTCTTCCCTGCCCAGAATTGGATCGGACCACAATCCGATTGCTTTAAATCTTCTCAATTGGACTAAGCCCATCAGAAGCTCATTCAAATTTGAAAAGATGTGGATGGAGCATGACAACATCTATGAAAAAATTAAAGAGTGGTGGGTTTGGAATGGTGAAGGCACTGCTCAATTTAGATTGATTCAAAAGCTCAAAAATGTTAAAAAACAAGTTAAAATATGGAATAAAAGAGTTTTTGGCAATGTGTTTGATAAAAAAAAGAAGTTAAAACAAAAGCTCCAAGATCTGGAAATCAAAATGAATACAATGGGGAGATTTTTTGAAGACCAAACTGATGAAAAGAATATTCTCTTAGAGCTGCATACGATTTGCAGCAGAGAAGAATCCTTATGGAGACTAAAATCTAGGGCTATCTGGCTTAAAGAAGGAGATAGGAATATGAAGTTTTTTCATATGACCACTTTGAAGCACAGAGCTTGTAATAGGATCATGGAAGTGGCTAAAAGTAATGGAAATATTATAAAATATCCCAATAGCATCAAAGAAGAAGCTCTAAATTTCTATAAAAAACTTCTTAATGAGAGGAATATCATTAATGTTGAGGCAAATTCTTTCATGCTGGAGGCTATTCCCCAAGACAAAATTGAGGAGCAGAGATATAAAGATATCACTAAAGTTGTCATGCTTGAAGAGCTATAAAAAGATGTGTTTACTTTAGAAGGTGATAAGGCTCTAGGCCCGGATGGTTTCTCCATTAAATTTTTCCAGAAATTTTGGGAAATATGTTTGGATGATCTTCTCAGAGTGGTGAATGAATTCTATAGAACTGGGGATCTTTTGAAAGAGTTGAATAACACCCACATTGTGCTTGCTCCAAAAAAATGGATGCTAAAGACTTCAAAGACTTCAGACCCATCAGCCTTGTGAATGCTATCTATAGAATTTTTACCAAAATCATTGCTACCAGGCTTCAATTCATTATGAATGATTTAATTTCAAGGCAGCAGAGTGGATTCATTAAAGGCAGGATTATCCAAGATGGAGTGATTATGGTTCATGAGACCATACACTCTATGGAGAATAATAAAAAAGTTAATATGGTCCTTAAGCTTGATATGAATAAAGCCTTTGACAAGGTCTCTTGGGTTTTTCTTGACAAAGTCTTAATTAAATTTGGTTTTCCGGCCAAATTCAGAAAAATTATTAAGGCTTGCATCTCTACGGTCAGATTCCCAGTGGTGGTTAATGGTGAGCCAGTGGGATTTTTCACAAGCAGTAGAGGACTAAGGCAAGGGGACCCCAATTCCCCCCTGCTCTTCATTCTTATGGAAAACAATCTTAGTAGAAAAATTGGTAAAGCAGTCATTGATGGTCTTTTGAAAGGCTCAAAGCCCACTTCCATCAGCCAAGTTGCTTCTCATCAGCAATTTGCGGATGATACAATCCTCCTTTTATTGGCTTCCGTCATTGAAGCTAAGGCTACCAAGGCTATTCTGTAACTTTACGAATCTGCTTCTGGGCAAGAGATCAATTATGATAAAAGCTCCATTTTCTTCTTCAACACTCCTGAGGAAAGACAACTTAAAATTGCTAAAATTCTGGGCTGTAAAATAAGTGTGCACTTCTAGCCACTTACTTAGGACTCCCTCTCGGCACTAAAAAAGTCTCTAACAAGGTGTGGGATGATCTATTGGTGAGATTTCAAAAAAAAATGGCTGGATGGAAAGGAGCCATTCTATCTAGTGCTGGTAAGTGCCTACTCATAAAAAGCACTCTTCAAAATCTACCTATCTATATCATGTCTCTTTATAAGATCCCTTCTACCTTCAGAGAAAGAATTGAGAGGATTCAGAAAAACTTCTTATGGCAGGGCATGGAGGAGAAGTTTAAATTTCACTTAGTTGCTTGGGATAAGGTTTGTACTCCAAAATCTATAGGAGGACTGGGCATAAAAGACATCAAGAAAATGAATGAGGCTCTCATTGTGAAAATGGGCTGGAGAATGCTTTCTGAGAAGCAACCATGGATAGATTTAATTAAGGCTAAATACCTTAATCAACAAGTTGTCTTTTCTTTTCTTCAAGATGAGCACCTTCCCTATGGTTCCATTTTTTGGAATAATTTAGTGAAGAGCAGAAATTTCATTAAACAAGGCAGTAAATGGAAAGTGGGAGATGGCTGTGATATAAAATTCTAGGATGATAACTGGTTTAATGACAGCCTTATGGACAGATTTGGTGTGGTCAAAGACAGTCTTGAAAACAAGTATGGCACTAGAATCAAGGATTATATTGAGAGAAATGGCAACAAAAAGAAATGGAAAAAACTTTCTATGGATAGAGATGATCTGATCCAAAATATTTCCTCCCTACAAGATCAGTTAGACCTTATCCCCTTAAGTCAGCTGGATGTTAAGGATGAATTGGTCTAGGAGCAATTCTATTGATGGGGACTACTCTGTCAAAACTGGGTATAATACTTTCTTCGACAATAGTCAAATTGAGTTTAAATGGAGTAGAATTTGGATGACTGAGTTAACACCTAAAATTAATTTTTTCTTTTGGCTAGCTCTCAGAGGTAGAATTCTTACCACTGACAACCTGATAAGAAAAGGTTTCATAATGCCTAATAGATGTCATCTATGTAAAAAAGACTCTGAGGATATCAGTCATTTGTTTATCCATTGTGATTATGCTACCAGAATATGGAGTTTTTCCCTCTCTAATTTTAAAGCTTTCTGGGTGGTTCCGAAGGATTTCAGTTAGCTCTGGACCCAATGGAGCCCACCCTATAAACATTGTGTTGTTAGAAGGCTCTAGAATTTGGTTATTCCTCATATTATTTGGAGGATATGGAAAGATAGAAATGATATTATCTTTAGAAATAAAAAACAAAATTCTAAGCTCAGTATTGGGAAAATTTCTAATGATATTAAAGAAAATATTGCTAGATTTAAACCCCCCAAGAACAAGAGTTATCCAGAAAATGAAGAACATATCTTGTCCCATTGGTAGATTGGAGCTGACAATATCCGAAATAATTCCGGTAATAGTATTGATAGATCTTTGATACATTGGCATCCTCCTGATCTTAACTGGTATAAGTTGAATTTTGATGGGGCCTCTAAGGGTAACCCTGGAATTACAGCGGGGGGAGGAGTGATCCGGGATCATAAAGGTAGTTTGATTGCTGTGTATGCTGGAAAAATGGGAATTCAAACTAATCATTTTGCTGAAGCATTATCTGCTTTATGGGGCCTTAGAATTGCTTAGACTCATAATATCCAAAACCTCATTCTTGAAGGGGACTCACTTAATATCATTAATCATCTTAATCAGTGTTCACCTCCAAGTTGGAACATCAAGGACTTCATCTTGGAATCCATAAGTATTTTCCAAACCTTCAATAACATTCGGATCAAGCATACTTACCGGGAGGGTAACAAGGTGGCAGATGCATTGGCTAATTATGGCATAAATGTTAATCACATTATTTGGGATAATAAAGATAACATTCCTGAACAGCTTCAAAGCAACATACAAGTGGATACTTATGAGCATGCAAATTCAGGGTATGAGATATGAGCATTGGGAGTGGAACTTCAAAAATAAGACTCCCACACGTGCTGATATTAAAATAGCACTCAAGCAAATCTTGACGGGAAATCAAGGTTATAGGAAGTATAATGAGAACTTAAAGTGGATATATATGAAGAGTAAAGTTGCACATGCGGGAAATATGGTGCTTTCAACAGCTTTTAAATAGGCTTTACGGATTCCCAAGTCAGTAATAAGGATGATGATGATCTGGAGTGGGTTTCTAAAGGGACTGAAGTTCACACATGCGGATTTTCTCAGGTACATAGTAGCAGTCACTCAGGTATTTGTGGGAACAGCAACGGCTACCCTAGTCATCATTCTCATCGAGCAGAAAATAACAGAGAAAGGTGGACTGGTAACTGCAGCTGTTATAGAACTCCTCATAAGGATTTTGAAAATTTTATTTGTAAGCACTTAAGCACGGTGATAATGGGAGGTGCCCCTTGTCAGATTGAGCCCAGCGTGGACCCGGAATGGAAAAATAATGAAGAGCTTTGGAATCTTCTCAGCCAGGGAGGCATCACTAATTTTATTGAAAATATTAAGGGTCATGACCAAAGTATTTCCATTCATTTTGTCGAAGGATTGGAAGGATCACACTGTGGATTATGGCGGGCAAAAGATTTGATCAATGAGGAGTTAATAGCCGAAGCTACTGGCCTTGGCATGGATGGGTACCACTTTTTTAATAAAAGGATTGATAGAGGTGCTGAGGAGAGGAAATTTGTTGAGGGTAATGAGAAGCTGGTCTTCGTCATGGTGGGTCTGCAGGTCAGCTCTATCCCTCCACCTTTTGACGAGGTCACCCGTATGATGGTGCGTTACATCTCTTTGGAGGGGAGATTCGTCACTGTGCCCTCAAAGCATCTTGTGTTCCTCAATCACTTCCGTAGGAGTTTCACTGGTATGCTTCCCTCACTATCTGCTTAACTCTCTTGAGTGCTCCATTTTGGAGTTTCAAAAGCATGCACGTGCGGTCCCGTTGCATCAGGGTCTCATCTTCTTGTTACATAAGTTTTGTCTTCTTAGGTCTCCGGACATCCCATCCTCCCCCGTCTCTATTCCTCCTCTACCCAGCACCACTGCCGCTACCCCCATCTCTTCACCTTCTGCCCCCATCACCACTACTGTCACCCCTCTGCCTTCCTTCTCGGCTCCCTCTATCATCCCCCCCACCTCTTCTCCCACCCCCTTTGCTTCCACTTCGACCAGACCTATTACTAGGTCTTCTAGAAGACTGAACCTTGATACCCCTATTTCGGGGAATGTTCCTCAGGACTTGGAAATTTCCCATAACCTCCTGCATATTAGTAGTACTGGTTCATAAGAGGCACACATTGAGAGCTCCAAAAAAGGCTAGATGCCTTAGAAGCTGACATGTTGCTGTTGAAAGAAGAGGTTAAAAACTTGGCAAAGCAAAAAGGTAAGAGGAAGAAGGAGGAGGAGGCTGATATTGATAATAAACAGGTTGAAGACATATACAAAAATTTGAACTCCTTAGACAACCGTTTAGGGAAAGCCAAGACTCGCCATGACCATAATATGGCTATTTTTAGTGCAATTGAAGAATTTATTGAGCAGCATGTCTACAGCATCTCTAATCTCAGCAGAATACCAGCAACTCTTTGGGGCACGGAAAAGGAAAGTAAAAAAACCATTGAACAGTTGGATGTTACTGACTCTACCCACATGATGACATTGGCTATGTTCACCTCTTGGTAGAATATCAAATCCAGAATCGACAAAGCCGCCAAGAAGTAATTGTGGATTCTCTTGCTGTACTCCTCTGTAATTATTGTTGTTTTTTTACTATTTTTTTGTTGTTTTTTGGCTGCTCTTCTGTAGTGTTAGAACTGGTTTGTTGTGTTGGGGTAACTGCTCTTGGGATACTTTGGGTTTCTATGTCTCATTTGGATCTTGATCCTTTTTGTAATGGTTCTCATTCCTATTCTGGCTTCTAGGCCCTCTTTTGTTTACAAGGGTATAGTTCATCTAATAATGGGAGTGAATCAGAATTCATACTAATTTTTGGTCTGAACAAAACCTGAGGATTGGAGTCTGACTATCCGGTGAATTTCATGTTGTTAGAATTAGAGAGTTAAGGTTGTGGATTTTGTGAAGGTTGGTCAATCTCCTCAATCCTGACCGATGAACCATTATTGGTCCCTTGAGGAGGAGGAGTAAGAGGTGAGGATAGATTCTTTGAATAGTTGTTAGCCCATCTAGATAGTGAGGGTGACTGTTGCATACCCATTTGATAGTAATACGTTGCAAGACCCAAAATGGGCTGACCATATTATTTCCCTGACGTATTCGGGGGGTATATGAATACCTGAAAAATAATGGGAGAGGGGGAAGATGGATGAAATAAGGTAGGATAATAGAGAAAAAAAGAGAATAGCTCTTCATGCTGGGTTCACCAATCTATACGATGGAAAATCAACATGTGACTTTCAATCTCACTTGACCTTCTGAGGTCATTCCAAGACAACCGACGTGGAATGAGTGGATGGCTATGGGTAGTGAAATATAGTGAAGATGTGATATGTGGAAAAAATATGTGGAAATGGGAATAACAAGCTATAAAGGAAAAATAATGTCCTTGACGTGTAATATTGGGATCTACTCGTTAGGGGAAAGAAAGGCCCTTCTAAGCTGAATGGGTCAAATGGATGGATAAAAAAGAATAGCTATATTAATAATCTAATCAATGTTGAAATCTTTAGAAACCATATCTAATGGTTTTGGGATATGTGGAAAACCAACGGGTGCCTCATAATGATGTCCAAACAAGCTCATGGAATAAAAAAGAGAGACATGGTCCCGTTAAATCTATGGGTGGTTATTTGGTTCACTCCAGAACGCAAGGGCTCGATGAGATTATTTTTTCAGAATGTTCAACTGTCTGACAAGATCTGCAAGAAGTGGGGATGTTCTAAAGATTAGTGCACGTAATCCAGTTTCTAAGTATAATTGGTCTTTGGACTTGTTCAGTTGGGGGTTCGCTAGATCAAAATTGTAAAATCTCTTTGGTCATGGTCCTTGTATGGTCATTTGTGTTTGATCTAAACTCTAATTCTAGGGGCAGTTCAATATTTGTAATCCTTGTCGTCATCGATGTTTAAATCATTAAGTTGTGTGATGCAATCAAAGTTTCATGATGGTGTTTTAAGGACAAGCATATGAAGTCCAGTATTGATGTACCTGAAAAGTTCAAGCCCATTCGGTTGGGTAACTACTAGATCACAACCATATGTTCATTCTTGTTGTGGTACGGGAATGGTCATGCATGCATTTGTGTAATTTTAATCTATGAAAGTAAATAACAAGCTAACCTAAGTAAATAAAAGCAACACTATGTTTTTGTATTTTTCAATATAAAAAAAATAAAGCAATAAACACCAATCTAATCTACTTTAAAGTAATCTTTTTTTTCTAGCTTTCTTGAATTAACCAAGGAAAATGAAAAAATGAAAAAATAAATTACCTCTAATTTAATTAACAAATCCTATACAAATAAATATCTAGACGTAGCTATTTATCTGTGCAACAATATATAAATCTGTTCTAACTTTAAATTAATTTTTTTCCAAGTAATAATTGTGGATTGTCAAACCCTCTTCCTATCTTAGAGACATGGGAAGATTTGAAGCTTTTGAGAAGCTTTTCCTCCCTTGAAACTTCCCGGATAAAATGTGATAAGATTCAATAGAAACCAAGATTTGAAATAGTCTAGTTATTATCTATGGTGATATACTAAACTTCCTCTAGATATTCTTCCCTCACAAATCCAAAGGGATAAGAAGAGAATGATCTATCACCAAAAATTTCTATAGAAGATGCAAAATATTCTTGGAAATGATCTAACTATTTGCAATAAATAAAATTATTTCGTCTACTCTAGTTGATAAGTGTGCATACATTTAGAAATGAATAAACTCAATAACAACCCCCAACTTGGAATTACAATGCAGAGGAAGTGCCAGTTCTGGTATCACTTTTTCACCTTAGTTATCTTTACCAATCATTTGTTGCCACGTGATTCTAGAGAACTAGGAATGTAGAGGAAGCAACAAGAAGAAAGCGTTGTAGCAATGATAGCTTGATGGTAGTCTGGTTATAATGGAGGAAGAAGAAAGGTAGTGCAAGAGAACAAAACTTAGTTATGCGGATTCTAGCAAGATTGTGGCAACTCAAATAAGAAAGATATAAAAAATAATATTTGGCCATTTTCTTAAGAAGAAACGATGATTTTATAGAACAAAATTTGGGAAATGGTCTAAGCCATTTGGCTGCAATGGGGTGCCACATCACAACAAGGAGAGGCAATTTAACACTCAATCAATAATTAGAAGTGGAAGAGGAGGTTGATATGAATAAGTCAAGCTTAAAATCAACCAAATTGATCAAGAAACTTGCTCTAGAGGTGATCTGGAGTGAGTTAACACGCATCCAATTCATGCCGAGATTATTTTTGAAAATTCACATGAAACTGCCACCCTGTGTAGAGTGACGGTTATATAACCAGCACTTAGGTAGCGTGGTGGTTGTGCAGCTACCACCTAGGTAGGACGGCAGTTTTCTAACTAAATACCCAAAAAAAAAGAAAAAAGAAGAAGAAATCCAAAGAAAAGAAAGAAATGGATAAGTAAGGTTTTATAAGATACAAATATGAATTTCAAAGAGGTAAAGGGGCTTGAATACCTTTGGAAAAGACATGAATCATCATTGGGGACTTTTGAACTGTTTTTGACAATTTAGCACCTGTAAATTTGGGTGCATATAGTTTTCTTTAGCAAGTTCAATGGTTTCAATATCGATCTATAAATAATAATTACCATTCTCATGGAGGGGTGTAGCTAGATTGAGTTGAAGTAGTGGTTGCAACTGGTTAGTAGTGCTGATGTAATGAATGGATTCACCTATAACATAGGTGGGACATTTATCTACAGGTATAGGTTATTATGGGAGAGTGATAATTGGTATATGGGAAGTAGATGTATTTTTTAGATTAGGTAAATATGAGGATTTGAAAGGGCCTCAAACCTTTTACAAGTCTCCACTGAAAGATAAAATAGTAAATACCAACGAGAAAAAAAACACTAAAAATAGGGATAAAGAAAATTCATCCCATAATAGAGTGTTTTTATTACAAAAAGAAACATTTAAAGTTTGGCAAAAGGTTAACAAGAAGGAAGAAAAAGAGAACCTATAATAGGGAAACAAAAACTAGTTTTTGGGATTCTTCTATCTACCCTTGGTTCTAAGACACAATCCATCAAGGTTATTATGACTTTTTTTAGTATTATCTTCCTGAGCAACCTAAGGGGGGAGGAGCCTTCAAGGCCAGGTTGTTTTTAATAATCTTCATCCTTTTCTCTAGAATTAATTTTTCATCCCTGAGATTTTTTTTCTCAACCTTTAATTTCTCCATGTCAAAAGCCACTTTCCTTGATTTTGCAATCATGTCTTTAGTGTTGTTCAATTAGATGCATACTACATATTCAGAAATATACAGTCTCCAGTGAAGGTCCTCAAAAGTCAGGACGAGGGTGGATCATCATTTTTAGCATTTCCTTTGGCAGATTAATTGCAACTAGATCCAGAGGCCAAGTTATCAAGGATGGATGCAACCTCCTCACCAACCAAATCCTCACAGATCTCCACATTAAGATTACTAAGATCCCCAGACATCATGTTGATCTTATCATGTAGGGTGATGGGGTCATCACGATCATCCTCCTCCACATCCCTCTTATTTTTTTTTTCTTTTTTTTCTTCCTAACATATGATAACAACTCTAGTTCACATTTTAAAAAATCATGAGAATGAGATCCTAGTGAAGGGGGGTCTCTAACTTATAATTATGAAATTCCTTAACTAAAGCTTTGAGTGACATAATAAAATAGAATGCGATGCTGCAAAATTATTTGTGAGAATTTTTTCAAGAGGGACAAATGGTGAGTATGAATTTGCTTGAAATTTTATTCTAGTGTAACGTACCTCATAATCTGAAGAAAGACATTAGGCTAAGGCTGGGGAATGATCATGCACAGGGGAAGTAGAGGTATTAACTTGGAAATATTTGAAGGGTTTTGGGTCAAAAAACCATAATATACTTGTATCTATCATGTATAAAATTGATACAATAGTGGACAATGGATGGACGATTTTATATGGTATAGATCCAAGGGCAACCTAAAAAGAGATTGTAATGTAGATTTGTTTCCATTATGTGAAAGGTATAAGTGGGAAACATTTTAAGGCCCACCAATTGATCAAGAGTGATGATACCTAATGTAAAATGGGTAATATTATCAAAACCCTGTACAATAGTAATATTTGTGTCAACCAAGTGCATATAAATTCCCATTTTAAAGCAAAAAACTAGGGGAAATATTGAGACCCAAGCCATTATCAATTAATACTTGCTTGATAAGGAAACCCTAAATTTGAATTTTAAACAAAAGAGGTGTACATGGACCCGTACTAATTGTGGATAGGATATATTTTTGGATAAAAGTTAAGGCCTTATCTATTTGTTTTAATTTGTCTATGATAGAAACAAAAGTATTAGGTTGTATAGCTGAAGGTAATGTAAAAGATTATAATTTTTCATATAATATATCTTTATAGATAGGTACTTTTTTGTAGTAATTCAAAGAATATATCTTAGTGGGGGCATTATTTAATTGGAATAACATATAAAATACCTTATAAATAACACTAATTTTATCGTTAGGTGATATAGGCGGGGGAGGAAATGGTGGGTTCCCCCAGTAGTTTTCTTGACATGACAGGTTGTGAAAAAATTGACATCAATATACATGGGAGGAGAAGTGAATTTACATGGGTTTTTTCAACTATGAGAAATATATTTCAATTATACATCAATATATGTAGGATGCCATTTAGTCATGAACTAATTATAACCATTATAGATGCCCCCTTCGTCATACAAGAGATGGGTATGGACTTGGTTAGAGGTTTAGTAACCCATATCTAAAATAGGGAATGGCCCTCTAGGTTTGGAAAAATGATCATAAATATTGGAGGAAGAGGCATGGTGATTGGGAATATTTTGGGGTCAAAAGAAGAAACCCTAGGGCTATTAATATTTTAAAAACTAAGATTGATTGAAGAGATAGGTCTAAAAATTGTATAAAACCTAGTTAGATTTTAGAATGTTATTTTATAATAACTAAGAAAGATTTAAGGGTTAGCAATAAGTAGACTATTGTGATCTAATTAACTTCAAAAATCAATTATATATGACCAAATTAATGCATTCAAACTTGAAATGAGTGAAACAATTGATAGACGATAAAAAATTGGTTCAAATACATAAGAATATATATAATTTTAGCTATTTAGGATGATTTAAGGATGATATGGATGTGCAGCGAAATAGAAAGGAAGATAGGGAGCCGTGAATTTCACACTAAAGATTCTATAATTAGAAAATAATGTGTGAGACTGTAAAAATTCTATATGGTCTAAGAAAGAAATGTACATTCTTATAGAAGAGATACATAGTTTCAGACCCTGTGATAGTCTAGATCTATAACTTCCTATCAATTTTGCTTGTATAAAAGTGATGCTTGTTATATGTCACTCTTTCCTGCATAGCTTCAAAATGACATATGATGACCTGTAATAAAGTAAAAACTATAGAAACCTATAAAATCATCCATCAAGTAATTAAAAAACAAAAGAATAATAATATGTGTGTACATTTTATCTAAACCAACCTTAGTAGTTAGACTCCCAGCTACTGAACCAATCCAATTATTACAACACATAAACTTGTCACATAAATCAAGCCTCATGTAGTTATACTAAGTTCTTGTGAAAGTGTGTATAGATAAACAACCCCCGAGGGGTGCCCTTATGTGTCTTGAAACCAATATAACAAGCTAACTATGTAGTATAAAATGTACCTAGTGTGGTATTAGTGAGATGTGGTGTGCCTCAACTACATGACCTAACCATTTGTTAATTGATTCCATTTTGAAATTCTTGTGATGAATTTTCTCTTGTTAACAAATGGCTCTATGATATTTTCATGCTTACAAATGGTTGAAGCTAAAATATTTGACATGGTGGAGTGCTTTAGAATTGTAGTAAGGACTACCCTAGATGATGTGTAACTAACTTGACCATATTTAGGACCTCTTTGAAAAAATTTCAAGGTTTGAGATGAACCCAAGAAACTTGCATAATTCACACAGTGGAAAGGAAACATAATGGTTTATTCTATTTCTCAATATCCATAACATAACCTACATATATATACTCACTATGGATCTAGAGACTCTCTCTTGGAAATTTACAAACTCTGGTGTTCTCCTGAAAACCAAACCTAGACTTGTTATGAACTCTCTTGACTTTGATGTAATGGCCTTAAATGAGTCAGACACTCTTAACTAGATTCTTGTGACATCTCATGTACATTTAACAACATCTGGATATGGATTACTTGGTCTCCCATCATAAAATTAAAATGGTAAACTCATCCTCTATTTATAGTCATGAATTCCCCCTTCTCTCTCCTCAATTAAAATATCCTTCAGGTGGGATGGTCCCTTCTATATGCTTCTTGATCTTCCCACTCAAATTTAAATTTGAATCAAGATCATTAAATTCTTTGAGCTACTTTCATCTAGATGTTTCCAACTTGTGCCACATTATTTTGGTTGTTAGGATCAACAAACTATTGATTCCATGTCATCCTCATTGTTATATTCCTTATGACACTTTTCTAACTTTTCTGTTAACTACCAATTCTTCCAGGAACATCTTCTCATTTCTACCATGCATTCTTATTCTCGATTCACCCCTTAACCTTATTTCCATGCATTTTTATGGGATATTGAGACTTATCCAAAACATTCATGTTCCTCCTTCACCATATAGATTTTTGTCAAATCCCTTGTTTATCCTCCTACACACTCTCTTTTGTTATAAAAAATTCTTTGCAATCATCATCCACCTCTAGTCTTGTAGGATCGGCCAAAAATCTAACGTGTTATCAAAATTCCTATGCATAGTTATTACACATTATTCTTCCATGCCAAGCTTCCTTCGTCTTCTCTTAAAACTCTCATATGCCCTAATTTTATTCACGCTTCACCAATACTCCCACATATTATGGCTATTAACTACACACTTTGTGCATTATGCTCTCCACTTCTAGCAATTGCACAAATTCCTTGCACACTATAACTCAATTAGAATTTAACTCTATGATTTCTCCTCTTTTTATCCTTCATTCCTTCCATCCTTGTGTGCATTGACACTCAGCTAAAATTGTGTAGGATTTCTTTGGACCTTAAATTCTCCTAGACAAAACAACCGAGGTAATTAAAACTTGAGTTCCACCTCAAGTAGAATGAGTGAGTGGTAGAATCACCCTTTGGACTATTAAAGCACATAGTCCCAACTTATTCATTAAACAAGCCATTCTCTAACCTCGACACATCTTTTGGCATCTATTCCCTTCCTTTGTCACTTCTCTATGACCCTTATACACTATCCTACACAGTCTTGTGATCCTATTCCCATCCTTTGTGAGTCTCTACCGACCTCAAACCATCCACTTCTTCCTAAAGCCTTCATGGGTTTATCTAATCCTATCCCTCTTCATCATTGATATCTTATTATCTATGTATATATTCTTCATTCCACCCCATTTTATCCTTTGTACTAACTTCCTCTGCACATATTATCTTCATGCATGTATCTCTCTATAGAGTTATAAGTTTTGAACCACCTATATCCATCCTCCTCCCCTTCCCTTATAATTTATCTCTTCTCCGCTCTAGGTTTTACTTCATTACATGTTCACTATTTTGTGTGCTTTCTTTTATACATTTCATCAACCCTATCTCTATTTCCATGCCTATTATGCCTTTATAGGATTCCATATCATTTCTCCTTCTCTAGACCCCTGCTAGGCCTTGATCCATCCACCTTTTCCAATGTTAGATCCTATTCACCCTATGCAACTTGTACACTAATAGGCCTGAGTATTCTTTCTTATATAATCCTTCTCTCCTTCTATTTATGGTTGTCCATCCATCTTCACTCCTTTTGTGTTCTTCATCTTCTACGCACTCTCCTATCTGCATTCTCTTTTGGTTGTGCTTTTGATTATTCACTGTGAAATATCCTTTTATGGTTATGGGACACCTTTCCTCTCCCTTTTCCTATGACATATCCCCTTTTAATTTCACTTTCTCCTTGATAACTTCCTATTTTCCTTCATCCTTGATATTTTATTAGATCTCTTTCTTCTTCACTTCTCTCTTTTTTTCTTCTTTACTACATAAAATTTATACAACCTTTCCTTCACACTACTCTCCTTATTTTGTTACCTTCATGGAAACCTTATGTTATCCTCATAGTGATCCTTCACTAATGTGATATTATTTTCATGTGTGATCCTATGTATGATATTATTCCCTGACATATTTACAAATATATTCTCCTTCTAGTGCATTTTATTGTTTCCTTCAGGGTAATTTCTTTTTCTCTTCTCTAATATCTCTAGCATGGTACTCCCATTTCCAAGTGTGCCTTCCTCTACACATCCTTTAACTCCTTTGATTGGATTTTCTTCTCTTGCACACTCCTTTTCTTCCAGTGGGGTATTTTCTTCCATACACTAATTTATGTTCCCCTCCTGTACATGATTTGGTACATGTTCTACCATGTTATCCGTTGCACAATCCTATATTTCTACTAGGAATTATCCTCTTGCTCACTCTTCTTTCTTCACCTACACAATCCATTTGTCCAATTCTTGTACTCTATACACTTCTCATCATTCCCTTTTTATGGCCTCCAACCACGATAGTAGTTTTTCCTCCATGTTCTCATGATATTCAGTGACTATATCCTTTTTAGGTTCCTCTTTCTCCTCTATTTAAATATCTATGTACACTTCCATTAGGATGAAAGTACTCACTTGAATTTATAATATTGTATTGTCCTATTTATTGTAATGCACAAATAAATGATTCCATATTCTCCTCTTAAGCTTTGATCAAATTTTGAAATGTCATTCTTTGTGTTATTATATACACCAATTCTACGGTCTCCCATACATGCTTGGCCTTCATATATATTATGCACCACAATGTGGATTTGGTGCTCTACATCTTCCTCTCTTGATGGTGATAAATGAATCTTCTTCCCATATTTGTGCACCTTCATAATAATTTCTCTCCCATTTTAGAACATTTCCCTATCATATTTCTATGACCTACCTAATAGGAAATGACATGAATCCATTAGCAGGATGCCATGCAATACTCCATCGGTGAGTTTCCTGATATTTTTCTCCACTTCGCATTACTCCTGCATAATTTTGTCCTGACATTGCACCAAATAATTCAATTTTTATGGGTTGCAATGCCTCTTTCATGCCAAACCCAATTTTTTTTCCATTTCCTCTGTAACTAGATCTTTAATACTTGCACTATTGATCACTACTAGGAAACACTTGCACTTAGTCTTACACCTTGTGTAGAATATTTTTTCCTCTCTCCTTAGGAATCCGTCTTAGAGATATTTAGTACCTTTCCTTCTCTCTAGCACTCTTCACATTTTTATGCCTCATATTTTTCCTTCTATGCGTTCTCTATGTATTAACATATACTTCACCAACTATCTCCTCACCATTCTTTGGGGTGCTCAACTACTCGATGCCCTCTCTCTTTGCACACATATAAACATCTATTGAACACTTTGTGTTAGTATATTTTCACCAAGATACTTCTCCTTAAAACTTATTTTTGTTACACAACACTCATGTATTATTCATGTAATCCTTGTCATTACACCATCGAATTTCCACCAAGTATTGTCTCTTCTCATACACCTATAGAACTCTCTATGCATGTCTCAGATTCTCACACCACTGACTCATCATTGATTCTCCCATGTATTTCTTACACATTTTTTCTATGCAATATATCTTCTCACTTTCCATTTCTCTAAATTTCACAAGCTTCAATACCCTTCCAATGGTCTTCCTCTACCAATCTCGTCCTTACACCCTTTATCTCCTTCATTATCTCTTCCAAATTTCTCATTATGGATGCATCCAATTTTCCTTATTTGGGTGGAATCTTGACTTCTCTTTGAATATTTTAACCACTACAATTTTTTATTTCTCTTACATTCTCTACGCACCTTATCTTCATAGTGGAGAATAAAGAATTATTTTGCTAGCTTTCTCACATTTGGGACTCTTCCATATATCCTCTTTTCTCAATTGTAGGATTGTATCCTACTCTGATACCACTAATGATGGTCATGGAAAGGCCAATATGACCCCAATACATTTGCAAATTTTACATTGTGGAAATGAAGCACAATGTTTTATTCTTTTTTTCAACAACCTTCGTGTAATCTAGATACATCTTCTCACTATATAGCTAAAAAATATTTCTTAGAGCTTTAAAGACTCTAATGTTGTACTAAGGACCTAACATAGACTTATTACAAACTCTTTTGACTCATATATAATGGAATACAATGAATTATAACCTCTTAGATGGCTTATTGTTCCTTCTCATAAACATTTAACAATATCCAATTCTTGCATACTTGGCTTCCCCGACTAACCATATATGGTGAACTCATCCTCCGTTCATAACTTCACATTCCCACTTCTCTCTTTGAGTTTGAAATATCCTTTATAAGTTTTGACCCCTTATAGATGCTTCTTGATATTCCTACTCAAATTAAAATTTGAAACAAACTCATTAAATTTTCTAAGCTACATCCATCTAGAAATTTCCTACTTATTCTTTATAAGTCTAGTAAGTGGGATCAACTAGTCATCGAGTCCATGTCATCCTCTTGTTTATATGCATCATGATGATCTTCTAACTTGTCTATAGACTATCAATTCTACCATGAAATTCCTTTCCATGCCTCCTCTATTCCATTGCACACTCTTATGCTTTATTTCACCTTCACCTTCTTTTCATGAATTTTCCTTATGATTTTGGGAATTCTCCAAAACATCTACGCAACTACTTAGTATATAGAAAATTACACAATCCCTTATTTTATAATCTTACACCTTTTGTGCACACTCTTCCATTGCATTAAAATCCTTTGTAATCCCCACATGCCTCCAGTCTCCTTTGTTAGACCAAAACTGTACTATGCTACCAAAATTCCTACGTAAAATTACTATGCATTATTCTTCTATGCCTTACTTCCTTCCTCTTCTTTGAAAAATCTTATGTGCCTTACCCTTATTTTCACTTCACTAAGAATCCCTCTCACTATTTCACACCCTATTAAAATGTACACTTCACACACTATGCTATTTGTTTCTAGTCATTGTGCATAATCCTTGCACACTTTTGTGAAATCACCCTTTCACTCTATTATTCCTCCTCTCTTTATCCTTCATACATTCCATCCTTGCAAACACCCACACTTAGCAAAAATTATGGAGGATTTATATTGACCTTAGATTCTCCTGGATCAATCTTTGACTACTTTTGGACTGATGTTTACAATAGTATCTTGTAAGACTGCTAGGTGAGTTATAAGGTGATAATAACTTGTTTATATAGTCTTTTATAGGGGAGATATTCTAATAAGGACGACCCTAGGAAGATGATACGACCTAAAGAATGATTTAGAATAAAAGTGTCAATCATTAGTAAGTGGTGGGACCATACATGTGTTATAAGACTGGACCCCACATACCAACCCTTATGTATTATTTTGGACAAGAGAAAGAAACATCAAAACTAAAATTTGTGTCATGAATATTACATGTTTTATATTGTTTTGATGAAATAATATTCCTAGAATTATTGACAGATAATATTTTAATGATAAGAAAGTTTTAGGATTAATAGAGAGATGAAGAGATTGGATTCTTAATGTGATAATTTATCTTAGCAAGGATACAAGGTCAAACTTGGAATTACACAAGGACAAGTTACTAAATTTTAGTATATACATATACAGGCCCAAGGTCCATGCCATTAATACATGATGAGGAAAGAAATCATTGGGGGTAATCAACCTATCCAATCACCAAATTTTACTTATGAGGCCAAGACCAAACCTCTATCAAAAATAAATGATACGTTTGATCACGTGAATTACACACATTGTCGATACTCAAATTTGGCAATTCACTCTTTGAAATTGCTATTTTTGACAATGTACTTTTGCTAAGATAAATGAAAATTTCCCATTACCATTTAGTACATTTTGAGGCTTATGTTTATATTGTTTATTCCTTAAAATTTGACATGTCATCAAATTATAAGAACACAATGTAAAAAATCCATAGACAAACATCAACCAACAAGTTTTAAACTTCAATTTCATGTTTTCCATCTTTGGGAAGGGACCTAGAGATTGGTCAAGCTAGTACATATAATATTTAGGCTTTGTATGGTATTAGACTAACATGTTATCCAAATTTAATTTAAAATGCATGGTCTTTTTTTGGGTCTTATAATCTCTCTGGGTCAACCTTTCATCTATAAATCATCTTCAAAACCCTATATAAGAAAGTAAAAAGTCCCTCATTTTATAGCCTAAAAATCTCATGGATCTACATTGATACACTCACTTATAACACTAGAAAAAGGCACAAAAGGCTCCCTAAATCTCATAATAGAAAATCTACAGTCATTACGGAAGAAATATCTACATGTCTAAATATTGTTACTAGGTTAAGATAATAATTTTCCTCATCTACAAGAATTCAAATACCCCTTTCCCAAATATATAATCAAGATGAAATTAAATTCAATAATGGTCAAATATGATTGTAAAACTTAGTTGCATTTATTCATATATCACATAGTTGGAGAATGTGTGGTTTGAGGCCTCTTAATAGTAGTGTCATTGTTGGTGGTGCACAAGGGTGCCCACATCCCAATCAATGTATTTTTTACAATAGTTGTCATATATAGATATGATTTGAGATCATGATCAAAGTATTCATAGAGCTTCACATGATAATCGTAAACCAGAGGTTGACATTGACAGAGAGTTTGAGACAACCTTCATTTTCAAGAAGTTAAAAAGTCTAGATCTGAGTAGGTCCAAGACTATACAAGATGTGCAGGGTTGTTTGGTATGATCATGGTAGATTGTTATAGCTCTACCCCATTCCATTTTCTAGTGATAGTATCTACATTAAAGCTTAATCAAGTTTAAATCTCCATGTTATTGTAGTCTATCTTCCTAGAACATTTTTGGATCATAGGTAATATGTTAACTAAACTAATTCCTTTATATTTACAAGTTCATATCTTATTTAACATATCAATTACAAGTATAAACATGTTATTTTGATTGTGATAATTAATGTTGGAAGTTAACTAATTAGAATATTCACTTGTTGCTAAATCATACATCTTCAGTGTACTTAACTCACTAAAACAAATTAGGTTTCATGTTAAATATAATTAGGGCATTTATTTTTTTGGTGAACCCACTTCATGATTCGAGATTACACATCTACCTTAATACCTTTAGGGTTAATTTATCGTGTCCTATTATATCTTTCTTCATTGTGGTTTAATTTTTTCTGAATACATGGATTCATCCCAACACACCCATTGAGAATGGTCAATCTATTCTCCATAATACACATTCCTTCCCTCTTAGTGCTAGTTCTATTTCTACTCCTTCACCACCAACTCCCACCTGATCTCAACCCTATGTTCAAGTTTTTGTGCATGATACATTGGTTAAATTTTTTCATCTTGACTCATCATCAAACATAAATGTTTGTGGCATCTCTTGAGTTATTGTTTTATGATTTTATGATCAAGACCTTTCACTACATCCTTGTGATCTTCACATTTCTACCAACATTCTATGCCAAGTATTTTGTTCTACCATTATCCCAATCACTATGGGCCCTAAAAATTTTGACATAATTTTTTATGTTGTTATTGATGATCCTACCTATAATATCCTCCTTGAGAAACCTTGGTTACATACTTATAATATAATTGTAGCATCTAATGGTCTTAAATTTTATCATCAAGTATTTTCATGTCTTAATAAATGGGACCATCCCCCTTCAAATTATATCATCCTCAATGACACTCATACATTAACAATCATACCCTTAACTCTGACCCTAAAAGAAACTTTACCCACTTACCCTATGTACAAAACATTGTATTGAAATAATTTATTGGGTGAAGCTTTGTGTCTCTCCCTACACTATTTGAGGTTGATACAAGAAATACTGAAGGAAAGCATTTTGATACCAATCCTTACTGCAAATATCATTAATGTATTAATCACCTCATAGATAGGTGTATCAAACATCATCACATTATCTGAGATATCATAGAGATAAACACTCTTTAATGGAATAACCTCCCTAAATATTCTATGTAATATACTCTAGTCACTCATTGATATCACTCCCTTCCTCTCGCCTCTCTAGTGGTTCCTCATACTTCACCTCCCATAACTACTTCTACGATACCCATGATGTTGTAGGAATATGTTGGCATTGTGTTGGCATTGATGTCAAAGTATGATGATAAAAATGGTGTTTTAATTGATTTCTGTGGTGTCATTGATCTCAAAGGGAAAAGGAAATTAAGGTTGATTAGTAGTGTCTTATCATGGTGAGTTGCTTGATGAAGAGGTATGGTTTTTTAGATGGTATAGTGGCTAGAAAATGTGATATAAGGATGTTACAACGATGTTTTATGAATTCATGAAGTGTTTGAATTCTCTTATAGGTGGGAAAGAGTGATGAAGTAATGAGGTAGTCAACATTGATGGTGCAAGTATGGTCAAAAAGTTTGGTTATGAGGCCTAGTCAGTAGGTTGAGGTATGTCATGATGGATTACAAGCATATAATAGCTATATATTCATGGTGAGCATATGGGGAGAATTATTATGAGGCGTAAAGACACTCAAAAGTGTCTTAGAGTGTATATTTAGGGTTTAAATCAGTTTTAGGTTTGTACCTAAACATATTCTTAAGCCTTAGGTGGCCTAATGAGGTAGTTGGACTTATTTTAGAATGGATATGGAAAGGTGAGCCTTTTGGAAGGTGTATGATGTTATTATTGATGTGTGGTAATAGTTTTAGGTGTTGGTTTGTAATAATAAGTAAGAAAAGTTTTTTTAGCTCTACCAAATTCCTAGAAAGTGAAAAATATGGCTCGAGGTGGTCTATTTGATGGGAGGATAATATACTCATAGTATTTTTGGAATTTTTCCCACTCAATTTTATAAGAATTAGTTTGTGGATTAAGGGGGCGTAGCTTTGTGAACAATTGTTTAGAAGATAAGGTAGTCTAAAACCCTCCTTAAACCATAGTTGAAAAGTGATGGAGAAGAAAATTATCATAATGACCCATAATGGATTGTTTGACCTTGGTTAGTAATTTTAGGTCATAGAGTACTCCTCCATATTTCTCCAGGTGGTATTTAGGTGTCTTGATAGTAAGTGGACTAGACATCAATTTGTAATTTTTTGGAAAAGTTGTGTTTAATATTAGGTATTACATTGGAATTGTTAATTAATTAGTGTTAGAGGAATATGGGAAGTCATTAAACATTTATATTGTGGTTTTAGATCATGCTTAAGCCTTTTGGAGGTCTGTTAAAGTCTATTTTGCAAGACTAGTTTTAGAATAATTTTTGTGGTCCTGATTGCATAGGTGTTTTGATAGTGTTTTAGTGCAAGTGATGGTGTCTAATGAAGTTGACGATGAACCTCATGTCATGATATTTCTATTTATGTGTCACACTTTCATGGTTAATGTGATTTGATGTTGGTTTTTCTTTAATCTTTGAGGACTAGTTTTGTAGGTCACAAACCTAGTAAAGAGAGTTGTTCTTCTTGGTGATGTCATTACATGATTTGATGTTATAAAGGTATACAATATATTTTTATGTTTATATAATTATTATTAAACATGTGTAATTGGATTCTAAGGTTTAGTAATTTCCATGTAGGCCCATGTGGTCTTATTTCTAGCAAGAGGGTAGTTTGGGTGTATTAGGCCTAATTGTGTCCTAATAGAGAAGTTGAATCTTCCTATTTTATTGTCAAAATAAGGTGGATTATGAATGATGTTTTTATGATGTATATATGTTTTTTAAGTGAATTTTTCCTATTATGGATGACCTAGATGAGTTAGATTCTTGAATCATGTATATAAGAATGTGTTAGTGACCTATTTGGTTGCTGGGTGTGTATGAAAAGTGTGAGTAGGAGGGAAGTTTGAAAGGGTGAAGAAGGTCTTTGTGACCATAAAGAGATGGAAAATATGGTGTTATGATGTTCTAAAGTTTGTGTTATTATTGGAGATATATTTCAGATGACCTAATCCACTTAGTGAATAAGTTCTTGAGCAAGTTAGTCTAGAGAGCATATTTGAGGAAGATTGAAGGAAGGAGAGCTAAAAAAGTGTCATCATTAGTTGTTGGTGCAACATTCCAAAGGTGAAAAATAAAATTAGTTGGTGCTCTACTAAATCTAGGGGTTGGTACCTCACTTAATCTAGGGTTTGGTGATCCTTTTTGCGTTGGTGCTCAACTAAACTTGATTTATTACTATAATAAATATTTTCTTAGTTGTTTTTCTTTCCCTTCAAGGTTTACCACTTATAAATGGCATTCGTGTGTTTTTGTTCTATAATTTTCTCATGTATGGTTATGTTTCTTGTTGAATGCATTAGTAATGGTTAAGTTGAATTGATAATTGATGAATGCTAAATTCAATGTGAAAGAAATATTTTAAGGCCCCACTAATTAATCCCCCGAATGGTTGTGCTTTCAATTTTTTTAATCATAGTAGGAACTTTGAAGCAAGCTTAGCAAGATTGAGGTGATCCTTGAAGCAAAAAATTATCAAATTAGAGAAAAATCATGAAGTTAGTGATAACAATGTTTATGATGATGTCATTAGATAGGTTGATGTAGACTTATGAAAAAATTAGTACTTCAAATAAGGAATAATCTCAAACTAAATTTTGTGATCAAAGAATATGAGGAACAAGTCACTTGCATGGATAATGAGCATGAAGGGACCCTTAAAAAGCTAGAATATCAAGTTGAGGCAATGAAAACAAGACTAAAATATAAAGAAGATGAATGCATCAGGAATAAATAATAAATAAGGTCTTTGAAGGAATATTTGGAGTAGTTATCTAGCAGGTTGAAATCCTATGAGAAGTTTGAGAGTATCACTAAGGATCTAGATATATTTTGGTTACGCATGAGGTCCAAATGAAAAGACATGTCTTGGTTTCATTGAAGACTGCACAAAGAGCTATGAAAATAGAAAATTTTTTAAAGACCAAAATGAGGTCTATCAAGATGGAAAAGTTCAAAAATTCAAACCCTTTTAGACAACCAAATGCTATGAGGTATGCAAGTTCATTTCATGCTTATTATTACTCGTGTAGTTTGTTTGGTCATAGAGCTAGAGAATGTAGAAGGACCTTCACAAGTGAGTATCCATGGAGCAATGAAAAAAATCATAGTCAAAATCAAGTCAAGAAGGATTCCTAAGACTACTTATCAGTTCCATGAGATAAATTCAACTAAGAAGGTGATGGAGATATGGAAAACTCCTAAATTCATAAGTACCCTAAGAAGCTGGGGTGTCTTCACTAGGATTTTTGGAGACATTCTTCATTCATGAGAAGGAATGAAGGTTTTTTAGATTCATCATGTGTCTTGTGATAGCTGTGCAAGAAGGTAAATGAAGATGATTAAGGTAATTTTGGTGCCTTTCTTTAGTTTTTTCCATATGTAGATGTGTTATGAAGGCTTGATAGGTTTGGAGTCATATTGATGACTCAATGTATCTGTGTGAGGATGTTTGAGATGTTATAAGGTAAATATATGAAGACCTATCAAGATAACATGCTTTAAGAAGTGTTGTAGGTTTGGATTCATGAAAAGGATATGAAGACTCATTTAGTGTTGTTTAAGGTATTTATCATGTTAAAGACCCAAGTCAGCTAGATCTGATTATGAAGGATAGTTATAAAGACTTGAATATTTTTTAAGACCTAGGAGTTGTATGATAGAGTTGTATGAAGATGTAGGGGGTTATAAAGACCTAAATGAATCCATTAGAGTGATTTTTAGGGGTATAATCAGAAATTTGAAGTCTTTATATATTGATAAGATCTTGGATATGTTGTGATATTAGGATGCTAAGATGTTTACAAGATTGTTTGAAGCATTTGAAGTGTTGATATCTATTGAAGTCTATACTATTGTGAAAAGGTCTGTAATGCCTATAAGATGCAAAATTTGTTCTCTAAGGATATTTGCAAGTAGAGAATTAGGTTGAAGAATGTGATATGCATGAGATAGGGGAGCATACTTCTTTAACAAGTTGAAAATGTTGTAGATATGGTACTGGTGATTCAAAGTATGAGGGAGCTTGAATGGATGCAATAGAAATATGTTACTAGATATTGTGTTTAAAGAGGGTTTGGGATCTTGAAAAACCTATAAGTTGCATCAAAAGTGATGTTTGACAGTCACTAAAGGAATGATTCAATGAAAATAGGGTGCTCTAAGTTTTAGGTCATTTTGAAAGGTGTTGATTCATGATTCGTGACGTGGTATAGCTGCGAAGAACATGAAAATATTTAACAAGTTGGTAGAAGACTTGACAATTTGTAGGTTAGTTAATAAAGTGGAAATATTTGCAATGAAAGGTATGTGCTTGTTGTTTTAATCTGATTCATAGGGTCATATTTCTAAGTGATGTGTATCTAGAAGGCATACGAAAGCTTAACAGGTTGTGATATTCATGTTTGAGGCATACGGTTGAATTTTGAAACCTAATACAAGTTTATGACTCTTGAGCTGGAGATTGGTATGTTAAGACCAATATGACCTTGTGATATAAGCATGCATGAGTAGAGGTCTATGTTGTGTGACCATATTTAGGTTTGTGACAATCTTAAGAATCTAGTTAATAGGGGTCAAATTCGGGCATAATATTATTAAGTTATTGTATACACTATAAGGTCATAAAATCATAAGGTTGTGAAGGAATTAATGATATAGGGGGAGATGGGTGGCTCTGTTTTAGTTGCATTAACTCATGTTAGTATTTTCAAATTTGTGAGAAGGACTAAGTGTGCAGTCATAACGTTGGTAAATGTTTTGAAGGTTTTTAGACAGGTTGATATGTATAGTTGAGCTAAATATAGTATTTTGAGGCCTAATTTAGGTATGAATATGAAGATTCATTAATTTGAAGCATCAAAGGTGGCTTGAAGGATTTACAATATTATAAATAGCTATAAGATGGATTGTAAAGACTTTTAAGGCACTTTTAATACTTTAAAGTATCATTGTGTGAATGATAGTGGTAAGAGGAAAGCTGGGTAGTGGACTATGTTCTTGTGGCTTGACATGTTGAAGAAATGTGGATATAAGTTATGTTACAAAGTAATTTTGATATATTCAGTAATATGAAATTGTGAGACATTCTAATAGGTGCAAGTGGGATTGCAAACAAAATATGATAGTTTCAAAAACTAAAATGTGCATGAAGGATTCTATATTGGACTTATTTTATTCCTTAGAGCAATATCTTGGTTTGATGACTATCCCAGTTGTTTTGAAGATTTTTTTTCTTGTGTGGCTTAATGAAGAGTGCTTGGTATAAGAGGAGTTTTTTGGTTCCTTGTTTCTGGTTGAAGGTATGAAAATGCTATGTCTTATTTTTATTCTTGATTCAGTTGTTGATTACATGTTTTGAAGATTTAGGAAGTGCCTTAGCCCTGTTCTGAGATGGCCTCTATCTGTTGCATCAAGTGGGTAATTTTGTGTTTGTATCTAGTTATATTTGAGGTGTTAAGAAGAAAGGGGGATCATGATTATATTATGCTTCATAGGATGTGTGTTGAATTCTTGTGTTATTCAGTGTTCTTATAGGAAAGTATCAGTTCAGGTTGTAGAATGTAAGTCAAGGAATCAGAGGGATTCAATCATGTGTTCTCAGCTCATTGATAGGTAAGTAGCACAGTGAATCCCATGAAATCAAGGATGGAAGTTGTTTTAATGATGTTGTGAATAAGGATCTTGAAGCAATTATGTGTTGATAAGTGTATGGTCAAGACATGAGTCATATTTGGAAGGTATGCATTTTCTAAGGGGGGATGTGATGAGTCAAAATAGAGAAGAAGAAGGTCTAATGGCCATTTTCTGATTTGTTATATGTTAATAACCAAAAAGTGATCCTAATGTGATGTCAGAAGAATAATATTGATATGTTACAAGTATGATACTTTGTCATTAATGTCAAAAGGGGGAGGATGAGCTGATGGTATGTGAGTAACTTAGGGGGAGAATGAGATCATGGCTTGAGAGAATGAGCTATATGTATTTTTTCATCAATGGGTTTTCTATTAATGACAAAGTGGGAGATTTTTGGAATTTTGTTTTCATTGATGTAAAATTATGATGATAAATTGGTGTTTTCATTGATGTATGTGGTGTAATTGATGTCCAAAGGAAAATGACATGAAGGTTGATTGGTAGTGTGTTGTCATGATGGGTTGCTTGAAAAGGAATAGTCTCTTGATGTTTCTTGAAATGGTATAATGTCTTGCAAAGGTGATACAATGATAGAAGAATGTTGTGGTGATTTTTTAGGATTTCATGAAGTGTTTTAAAGGATCTTGCATGTGGGAAAGAGTGATGAAGTTATGAGGTGTTCAACATTAATAGTGCAAGCTATGGTCAAGATGTTTGGTTAAGATGCCCAATCGACAGGTTGAGGTATGTCATGATGGAGTATAGGAATGTTGCAGCTGAATATGTATGGTGAGAGCATGGGGATCATGAGGATGAGGTATAGAGACACTCATAAGTGTCTCAAAGTTTGTATTCATGGTTTGTAATCCATTTTAGTTTTGTACCTAGACCTATTCTTAAGCCACTAGGTGTTTTTATGAGGTGAGTTAGAATTTTTTATTAGCATGGATATGGAAATTTAATCCTTTTTTAAGGTGTATTTGGTTGATCTTGAGGTGTGGTTTGGAGTTTCAGGTGTTGTTTTGCAAGAATAAGCAAGAAAAGTGATTTTTAGCTCTACTGAGTTCCTAGAAGAGTGAAAAACCCATATTGATGGTGGTATGTTTATGCTTGTTGGAACGTTTGAAGTCTAAATGGGAGGATAATATATTCATGGTAGTTGGGTAAGGGTCCTATCTCACGTTCCAGCATTATTTAGGGATTAGGGGAAGATATTTATGAACAATCGTTAAGAAGCTAAGGTGGTCTAAAACCCTTCTTAAACCCTAGTTTAAAAGTGATGGAGAATAAATTGATCATAATGACCCAGGATTTATTTTTTTACCTTATTAGTGATTTTAGGTTGTAAATGAATCCATATTTCTCTAGGTGGCATTTAGTGTGTCTTGAGAGTAACTGCACCCCACAACAATTTGCAAGGTTTTTGGAAAGTTGTGTTACTCTTAGGTTTTTCATTTGAACATTTGAATAAATTAGTGTTATAGGAATATGAGAATTAATTATACATGTTTTGGTGGTTTCAAATCATTATTTATCCCTTTTGATGTGTCTTGAAGTCTATTTTACAAGACTACTTTTAGGACAGTTTTGGGTGGTCCTAGTTACAGAGTTGTTGTGATGGTGGTTTCAGTCCAAGTAATGATGTATAATGAAGTTGATGATGACCCTGAGGTCATGATATTTATATCCATGTGTAACACTTGCATGGTTGAGTGATTTGATGTTTTTTGGCTTCAATCGTCAAGGGACTAGTTTGTAGTTCACAAACCTAGGTCAGGAAGTGTTCTTCTTGTTGATGTTGTGCCTTGTTTCTATGTTCAGAGGTGTACACTAGTGGTTGAGGGTTTATAGCCGGCTTATAAAACATTTATAACGTGGAATGTTGATTTTGGTGAGGGCCAGGTAAGTCTAAGTGGTATGTTTCTAGAGAGAGGGTTGGGTAGTTTTGGGTATATTAGGCCTAATTGGGTCATTCATAGAGGAATTTGAATCTCGTATGTTATTCTGACCTAAGCCTTAAGGGGATTATGAATGATTTTTTCCATGATGTTATAACTATAAAATTTTTCCTATGGAAATGGCAAACTAGATTGAATGGATTCATGAGCCATGTATATAAGCATATTTAGTGACCTATTGGTTGTTGGTGCTATATGAAAAGTACTAGTGAGAGAAGGTAAAAAGGTGAAGAAGATATTTGTGACCATAAAGAGAGGGAAAATAGTTTATGTTATGATGTTATCGAGTGTGTGTTTATATTAGTGATATAGGTCTTGACCTAATCAGATGGTGAAGTCTGATTGAGTTAGCCTAGAAGAGGAAGATTGCGGAGATTGAAGGAAGGAGGAGCTAAACAAGTTTCATATCAATTGGTGAAAAATTCTAGATGTGAGAAACAAAATTAGATGGATTCGGGTCGTTTTTATTCATCTAGCAGGTTATTTCTCCTTATAGGGTTGGTATTCAAAGTCTATGGGTTTGTGATTCTTTTGGGGTTGACGCCTCACTAAATTAAGGCTTGGTGCTCCTGATTGGGTTATGTTAAACTAAAACTAGATTCATTATTCTATAATAAAGCTGTTTTTATTGGTTTTCTTACCCTTGAGGGGTTATACATTTATGTAGGGTGTCATGTGTTGGTTTGTGTACTCATTTTTTGCATCTATCGCGTAGTTTATATTAAATCCTGGTTAATGGTTCTAAGTGGAATTGATAATAATTAATGCTCAATCAATGGAAATATTTTGTAAGGCAACATTAACTCAAACCTCGCTCTTAGTGGTTGTTGCTTCCAAAAAAATAGTGCTATACCATTTCAAAAAGGTCACCATGGCTATGGGATATATCATTTTACTTGGAAATAATCCAAACTCAACACCTCTCCCTACAGTGATACTCAACTCACATATCTTATTGCGCTAATTATACTCCTATTAAGGAACATTTTTGTTTATGGATATGATTATATTATCTGAAACACCCTTGCTATGGCTTTACATGATTCACCTCCCAATTACATAAGGTCACTCAGGATTATTGGATATTCAGTTATTTATTTATGCCACTTCATACCACCTAGGTATATTCACTTTCACATCATACCTTTCATGAAATATTTATAGTATTGTTTGTCCGATTGTTACTTT